>JAHZTW010000004.1:33008844-33036067 GCA_020283515.1 Alliaria petiolata | reverse complement strand
TCGATCTTCTTGCTCGATCTCCCGAGTGATCTGGTCAGCTACTCGATCGTCTACTCGATCTCGTCTAGATCGAGTCCTTTGGTCCGATCTGCTCCTCGATCTCGGCTCCATTCTTCTTGTGCGAGTCCTTCTTGGTGCTTCCACGAACTCCTGAGCCATCCTCTCGAACATTCCTCAAACTCCAGCATAGATTCCCAAGCTCCAAGTACCAAACAACCTGAAAAGAATGCAAATATGCAAGGAACTATGCAAATGCAAATGCAAGGAGTTCTAGGACCTAAAATGTTGTAAATGATGCAAACTAGGCTACAATGCAGGATTTATAGATGAAAACCTATCCTAAATGCAAGCTAAATATGCGAAATATGAGAGTATATCATTTATACGATCCAAGAATTTAATACGCCAATGGGGAAGGAAAGTCTCTATATTTGGGGTTTCAAGGAATCAAAGAACATCTAAGAGATGGGGGATTCCCTGAGATCCATGAACGCATGGTGTATACGCTCCAGCGTTTCATTCGCCAAAGAAGAGTTAAAGATTCGATCTTTACCCTTAACAAGAAACATCAAGAACATCTAAGGGATGGTGAGTTTCTTTGCTTCATCGAACGCATGGTGTATGCTATTCTAGCATCAAATCGCTAAGGGCGAAAGAAAGTTTCAAGCTTTGTTCTTGAACACCAAAGATTAACACTTGAAAAAATCCTAATCTAACCCATCCCCAAACCCACAAGAGAACTACTCGCTAACCATGTTCGATCCCATCAAATCCATGAGAAAGAGATGAGAAAACATGATTAAAGGTTTGAGGATGTAAAAGCTATGACTCGAAAATGCAAAAAACTAAAAACATAATATTAAAGTGCAAGATACTTAAGACAAGGAATAAAATTACAATAATAGACCTTTAGAACACCAAAAATGGTGGCTTGAAATCCTAAATAAAGAAGATGACAAAAGATACTAAAAGCAGAAAATAAAATGGCTGACAAAAGAAATTAAAGCGTGACCACAACATGTGGTCCTTATAGTATTTATAGTAAAGAGGAAAAAGACAAAATATGAAAGGAAGGAGGTTTGACACTTGAAAAAATCCTAATCTAACCCATCCCCAAACCCACAAGAGAACTACTCGCTAACCATGTTCGATCCCATCAAATCCATGAGAAAGAGATGAGAAAACATGATTAAAGGTTTGAGGATGTAAAAGCTATGACTCGAAAATGCAAAAAACTAAAAACATAATATTAAAGTGCAAGATAATTAAGACAAGGAATAAAATTAAAATAATAGACCTTTAGAACACCAAAAATGGTGGCTTGAAATCCTAAATAAAGAAGATGACAAAAGATACTAAAAGCAGAAAATAAAATGGCTGACAAAAGAAATTAAAGCGTGACCACAACATGTGGTCCTTAGAGTATTTNAAATGGTGGCTTGAAATCCTAAATAAAGAAGATGACAAAAGATACTAAAAGCAGAAAATAAAATGGCTGACAAAAGAAATTAAAGCGTGACCACAACATGTGGTCCTTAGAGTATTTATAGTAAAGAGGAAAAAGACAAAATATGAAAGGAAGGAGGTTTGACGCGAGCAATCTGGGTCGCGTCTTTTGGTCGCGTGATGCATGCTACGTCACTCATCCTTATCCGTAAGCCTGGTCCGTACGTCTTTTGTCCTCATCTCGCAGACATCATCTTGTACATTCCAACGCGGCTAATCTTGGTCACGTATTTTGGTCACGTGAACTCCCTTAACCTCCATTCAGCTCCTTTGCTTGCATGAACTACTTAGTTTTGACCCTTATCTTCCCCAAGCCTTCGTCTAGGATGGTCTCCATACTTCATTCTCCATTTTAAGCTCCAAATAACCTAATAAAATACAAAATGGGACAAAATATGCAAAAGTGTATCCTAGATGCATCTAATACCTAAAGTGAGTGAAACTGATGCAAAACTATCAAATGACAGAGAGAATGGATGTAAAACCTATGCTAAATGGATGCTAAAACAGTGTAAAATATGTACACATCTCCACTACATGCCGAGCTTGATACTCTTTTATGGGCAATGAAGTGTCTAATCTCAGAATCTATGACAACTACTATTTTTGCAACAGATTGCACAGACTTGATCACTATGCTCGCAAACTCAGTGGAATGGCCGACTTTTGCATAAGAGTTGGAAGAATTTAGACTTCTTAAAGAATCTTTTGTATCTTTCATATCCTCAAATCTGAAAATATATGTGCGGATTTCCTTGCAAAATGTGTAAGAACACGCGGTTACTGTTTCTCTCATGTAAGTTCGTCGGTTCTTTTTTGGCTCTTCCTAGAGGAGAGTTTCCGTAAACTTAATAAAATGATGTTTTTGAAAGAAAAAAAAAATTTAATCCATTTAATGAAAATTCTTTCTTGTAAAACTTTGAACATGCAAAATTTAAAACAATAATTTACGACAATACGAGGAGGCAAAACCTACCATACAATTGCAAATTCCATAATAAATAAATAAACAAGAATGAGAGTTTTAACTTCTCAATCTATATAGAAATAAACAAGGATAAGGGTTTTAATCTTCCACTCAATAAATAAATAAACAAATATGAAAATTTTAATCTTCCAATCAATAAATATGATCTGTGGAGACATAGTCTACCATGTGATCATTTTGATCGTGAGAGCAGAGCCTACCAAAACGATCGGCTCGGAGAAGGCAGAGCCTACCAAAACGATCGGCTCGGAGAAGGCAGAGCCTACCAAAACGATCGGCTCGGAGAAGAGAGCCTACTATAACGATCGGCTCAGAAAAGGCAAAGTCTACCATCTCAGCATAACAAATAAACGATATGATTTTTTAGATCGTGAAGGCAGAACCTAGCATAATGATCGGCTCGGAGAAGGCAGATCCTGTCATCCCGGCATAATAATAAACTTTTAAAATAAATTAAACACAAATAAATCTCACATTTCTGATATACAGACGGATCGAGAGACGATCGTGCTGATAATGTATTATAATAATGAGATTTATATATGTGTATATAATATTATATTATATTTGTTTCTTGGGTGTTAAAGAGAATGTGAGAGGAGAGATGAGAGTGAAATAGATTTTCCTACTTCACTTCTATGTTTTATATTAATCCAACATGTCTATTTATAGTGACAAAATATTAATAAACAAACTAAGTCGGTGATGACATATTTTCTTAATAAATATTTGTGAAGTATAATCATTATCTTTTTAATAATTATCTTTTTTTTGTTGACATTTTTCTATTATTGTTCATTTTGAGGTGCGGTCAGCAACATCAAGAGTTATTAAACTAACAAGAAAAATTGAGAGGGAAAAAGTGATAATCAAAGAAAAAAAAGAGAATTAAACAAATGAAACAAAAATTATCGTGAATTTGTTAAATCATTCCTACTTGGCCACACGGATATGGGCCTTTACTTTCGGCCCATTTGAATACCTGGAGAGAGGGTCTATCCATGGGCTGCACCTCCCCCAGGGATTAGTCTGGACCCTTCCATAGGTCTGGGATTCCCTGAGTTATCAAAAAAAAAAAAATTATCGTGAATGGTAATTGTTGTCTGTGCCTTCTTATTAGGTGATGTTTTTCACTTCTCCCCAGGTCGTCTTTTTGTTCTGATCTTTATTTCAGGGGTGGCATTTATATGTCAACAGTTATCTTCCAATTCCTTAAATCACATTTTATTCGTTTTAAGAAATTCAGGAATCATCTTCTCGGTATATTGAAATTCCAGCAAACTAGTCGCATTCCTTCTTATTTCTCCGATTGTCCGCCTTCCTAATATTTTATCAAGCTTATTAATGTTGTGATCTTCTTTCTTCCGCTAATCGTTCTGTTTTCCGATTCTTCTCCTTCTTGTTTCTATATATTTTTAATCCTCAAAACATGTTCTTCCCATCTTGGCCTTTCTTCTTCAGCGAGTATGATGTAAGATCAGAGGAGACTAGCAACTGCTCGAAGGGCGGTCTTTACTTGGCTAGGAGATGGTTTGGTGGATTCTAGACAACTGGCTGAAAGACACTTTTTGTCTAAAACAAGAGATGGTTGATGGTATAGTGAACGGATAGATCAAGGTGTATGCAACACAGCTTGTGGTAAGGCTTTGATAAGTAATGGTAAACTCAAGAACAAAAGGAATTCCATGCAATGTTCAAAAATTCGGCGATAGTGTTTTTTTGAAAGAAAATACTCTTTTATTAATTAGGTAAAAAGTGTGTCCAATACAAAACCGAAAGGAGCTTTATTAATAGCGCGACGACCATGACTTTCTAGGGTCTAAAACAGTAAATAAAAAAAACAAAATACATGAAAAATACTAACTAAGCTAAACGAGATATCATGCAAAACAAAAGAAAATGAAATTTGTCATTTAATAAAATAATTCAAATGCATACCTTTGGTTTTTTGGGAAGCTCCTCCTCTTATGGTAAGTTTATGGAAACTCCTCCTCTTATGGTAAATATATTTTCCACGTCCTCCATGACTAGTTTCACAAAATTATCGATAACACCCATATTTTACACCTTTTAACTCTTATTTTAAGATTGTTTGCACCGTTTTAACTTGGTTTTCAATAGTTTTCAACTAATTTCATTTTTTCTAGTTTTAAAAGTTATTTCAGGTAATTTGGACAAAATGCACTTTTTGGAGCTACTTTTAAATCAAAAACAATTTTTAGATAGATTCTGACCAGCAGAAGTCTTGCATTCGTTGAATACCTTATACAAACTTCATACGACTCATTTTTGGGTAAAAGAAATATTATTGAGCTACGCTCCGCAGAGAAGTGGTTTGAAGGCAATCTCATGTTTAGATATCCTGATATACTCGTTTTACTGAAAACATGTCATGCTGTCCCGAAGATGAAGCAGGCGCAGAAGTTAAAGACAGACCAAGGCCGTCCACCGCGCTTGAGACAGCCTCTCACGCGGTAAAATTAACCCAAGTCTCGGTCAACTCATTACGCATCCATTAAGCTTAAGTTCAAGCCTGTTTGCTTTCCAAATGCTTTAATGAACCCAAAAAATACCAAAGTACCCCTAAGCTCTTGAACACTTATAAATGCCAATTGTTTTAGGGTTCTGAAGAATCCACACATAATTTTGGGTTGACTGCCTAAACCGCTCCCTATAGTGTTGGTTTCAACTAAATCCCCCCATACTCTAAACCTCTTGAGGTTTTTTTCCAAATTTTAACATATAATTATGAAAACCCCCAATCTCATTTTCTATGCCCAATTCCACCTATGAGATTAATAAGCTCGAAATCGCGTTTAATGAATACTGTTTGCCCGAAATAGATTTAATCCGAACTGATTGTTAAGCTAAACCCGACCCTAAATTTTTGTTGACTAAAATTGAGTCAAAATCAAAAGAAAAATTTAGATTTTATTTTTCTTCAAAGTCGCGACAGAGAGAGTAAAGGAGAGTCGGAGAGAGAGAGAGAGAGAGAGAGAGAGAGAGAGAGAGAGAGGGTAAATGGGGCTTGGTTCTCACCTTTTCCTCAACGATTTTGACTCATCCGCCGGAGATTTCAACTCGCTCAGCCGGGAACTGAGCCATGCTCGGAGGGAGGACGGCGCGTTATTTTTATCGGCCGGTGCGTTATTTTTCTCCCGACTTATTTACTGATCCTGCAATCACCACGTAACTTTTCCCCGTGTTTTGGCCTCACTCACACGGTTCCGCAGAGGACTTCCCGGAAGGTCACCCATCCTAGCCCTACTCCAGCATAAGCACGCTTAACTCTGGAGTTCTCTCGGGGTAAGTGACCAAAAAAGGTAAGTTCACTTTGATGACATAGGTAGTCAAATCAATCCATTCAAACTTATTCAAATGGGCCGAGCCCGGATCGTTACAATTCTCCCCCACTAAACGGGAATTCGTCCCCGAATTCTGATCCCGCCAGTGTGAACCTTAACCCCCAAACTCCAAGACAGTCTCCTGGGACATAACCAGTTTGACTTTCTTTGGCTCTGATACCACTTTTAACACCCCGACCGCCCCTACCAGCGAGGCCCCACACCTCTGCTGGGCTGTGGGCCCCTCGCCCCTGTCCGACAGACGGTGCATTATTTTTCTCGGTGGCCCGGCCGAATTATTTACTGATCCTGCAATCACCACGTGACCTTTCCCCGTGTTTTGGCCTCACTCACACGGTTCCGCAGAGAACTTCCCGGAAGGTCACCCATCCTAATTCTACTCCAGCATAAGCACGCTTAACTCTGGAGTTCTCTCGGGATAAGTGACCGGAAATAATAAGTTCACTTTGATGACATAGGTAGGCAAATCAATCCATTTAAACTTATTCAAATGGACCGGACCCGGATCGTTACATCGCCAATATGCAGGCGGATTATTAACCGAATCATAGTTCATTGCACTTTGTTCAAAATTCATCTTTCTCACTTATATCCATCTCTTCTGAACTTGATGAACAACACTAATCAAAACCTCCAGGATCAAATTCAAAGCACTACAAACTAAAAAGAGTTACCACACAAATACATTCACTTTCGTCTTTAGAGATGCAGTGAAGACACAATCCACCTGGAAGTACCAATTGATTCAAATGAAGAACAAGAGGAAAGCTCAATCAATAGATTTAATGGTACATCACACACATATTACTTAAAAGCCTAGACAAGTACTGAGAAATTAAAGACACGAGCGGCAATAGCAGCAAACAGCTTTTGAAACAGTTGGTCGGAGCTGTTTTCATCGCTTTATAAAATCTGGTGTCGACGATTCTTATACTCCTTGCTATCAGGATCTTCATACCGTTGAGAATGGCTGAGGAAGAGCTTGGGATTGGAGACGACGCTGTGCACGGGGAAGAAGCTTATGCTCTTTGGGGAGATGGAGAAAAGTTCGATGCCACAAGGCATGTGCATCATTTTGAGAGAGATCAAAAGGTTGCTCATCCTTCTTTTGTTCATGGTGCTAGAGGTGTCGCCATTGTTTTATGATTTTTCTTCTTCTCAGTGTGCTTTCATTTTTTTTCTTCTTTGTATCTTTTTGTATTTTGGCTTCCTTCACATAGATGAGTTACAAACACATAGTAGGTACAATCACTAAGAAGGTTTTTAGGATCAAACATGTGTGTAATAAGAAGTGGAAAGATCTATTAAACAAAGGGGGGGATTTTATTATACGACCACTCGGGGAATTACAAGAACACTCAAGCTTCTTTCTTACTTATTTTCTCACACTTGGCTTAAGTCTAAACTCTTACCAAGCATTGGTATTTATAGTACCAAGCTAGGAGAATATTTCATAGAATATTCTCTTTGATATTTTACAACCACACATATAGCACAAGTTTTATTTTTTGGTTAGGAATAACCACTTAATACACTCACACATGTTTTATTTATTTACATTATTTTTGGGGAAGGCGATCTATTTCTCCACCAAAACTATCGGATAGCACCAGATGAAGCCCGAGCTATGACCCCATGCTAGATATCCACCAAGTCAAAGTTAAATATCTAAACCTCCCCGAATTAAAAGTTAAAAACTTGAATCCCCACCAAATAAAAGTTTAAAACTTAAGAACAAATAAACCTCGGTTTGAGACGGTTTACTATTTCGTTGCACAACCATTAACTACAGTGAACCGAGAATAAACATGATGATGATCCGATTATACATAACAAACCAATAATTGACCCGACCGATTGACTAAATCCCTTTTGACCAAAAACTCCCAAATCACAAACCCTAAACAAGAAAATCAAAATCTCGTCTGATGCCAGGAATCCCCAAATCGTAAAAGCTCGAAATCCATTGCTTTAGTGATTCGAGATGGCGCACGCGAATTCAATGAAGAAGCTGGCGACCGAGAAGACTTTCAAATCGAGCAGCTTATCCAAGAGTGTATTGATGAGGCTCCAATTCTCCATGGCGTTTATCCTGAAACTGAATCCGACAGTGAAGAAGAAGAAGGAGAAGAAGGTGAAGAGGGTGTTCGACGAGAGAGAGAGAGACAACCGACCCATATCAGACGTGGTGATGGAAGATTGTACAAAAACCAAATATTCTTCAATTGAGTCGCTTTCAAAGAGTGTGTGCTCGATTATGCTTTAAGAACATGCCTAAATTTGAAGCAATACATGTATGATAAGGATAAAATTGGCTTCAAATGCGTTGGTGGTGATAGTAGTAGGGAAGAAAACGAAGGCTGTGTGTTGCAAGTATATGCTTTAACGCTTCAAAATGAATCAATGTGGATAGTTAGGGTGTTTATAGATGAGCATTGTTGTACACCGAATGGAGAATGTGAGATGGTTAAGGTCCATGTGATTGCTAGAATGTTTGTTGATAAGATTAGAGAGGAACCTGATTATTACATGCCTATGAAGATTGAGAAATTGTGAAGAAAAGATGGAAAATTGTTGTATCTAGGCCTCAATGTCAAGCTGCTAGGAATAAGGCTATTAGGTGGATTGAATATGAACATGATCAGCAGTTTGCTCGTCTGCAAGATTATGCTGCTGAGCTACGAATTTCGAACAAGGATTCGACTGTGGAGATTGATACTCTTAAAAACGCAGATGGTCAGTACATGTTTAACAGCTTCTACATATGTTTGATGTGATCAGAAGAACATTGAAAAATACTTGCAGGCCACTGAATGGAATTGATGGGTGCTTTGTAAAAGGGAAAATCAAAGGATAAATATTGGTTGCTCTAGGTAGAGATGCAGATAATGCTATATATCCAATAGCATGGGGTGTTGTGCAAGTGGAAAACAAGGACAACTGGATATGGTTTGTGAAGAAGGTGAAGGCTGACTTGGGACTAAACAATGGTGATGGATATATTATGGTATATGATCGGCAAAGGGTAAGTAATTTTGCTTGACCTAAGGCTTTAATTTTTTTTATTTCACTACATATATTGTTTGCTCTAACTCGTCTTTTTGTTTCATGGATTGATCAAAGCGGTTAAGCAAGAGTTGCCAGAGATCGAGCATAGAATGTCTGTCAGACACATCTATGGGAACCTGAAGAAGAATAATGGGAGCAAAAAATACATGAAGCCATTCATATGGAACTTGGCATGGAGCTACAATGAACCACATTCATATGGAACTTGGACAAGCTGTTCAACTATGACAGTGTTGTACGCGATGATGTGCAGAATTCTAATCCAAGGAGCTGGTGCAGAGCTTTCTACAAGATGGGGAACTATTGTGAAGATGTGAAAAATAACTCGACATAGTTTTTTAATAAGACAACTAACAAGGCAAGGGAGAAGGCGTTTGTTCCTATGCTAGAGACCATACGAAGATTGGCTATGGTAAAGCATTGCCACGAGATCAGCCAAGTCTCATGGTCACAAAGGTATTGTTCTGTTTTCGATTTCGGTTTGATTTAAGTGTTTTAGGTGGTTTTACTTTAATTTTATGCATTTGTTTCAGGATTTGTACACCGTATGTTGCTAAGTTTCTTGCAGCCGAGCATAAGCAAGCTTCTTTGTGCACTGTTAGTAGAGGTACAAATGGATATTATGAAGTAGGGCTGAGTGGTTGTAGTTACCGTGTCAACTTGGAGAAGAGGACTTGCAGTTGCTTGAAGTTTGACATTTGTGAAATCCCTTGCAAGCATGCATATGGACTGATTATGGTGAAGAAACTTGTTCCTGAAGACTTTGTATGTCACTGGTTTCGTACAGCAATGTGGAGGAAAAACTTTGAAGAAGGACCTATTCTAGTGAGAGGTGCACAGTTCTGGCCATCAACAGATCATCCGAATGTGCATATCCCACCTCAACCGGATCAATCTGGAAGGAAGAAGGTAACTAAGGCAAATAAAAAGAGGAAGAAAGGTGTTAATGCATTGTGGAATATGTGGGGAAGCTGATCACGACTGCAGGTTTCACAAAGATAAATCTACCGAGGTTTGAGCTTTTACCTTTGATTATGTTTCTGGTTTTCAATTTTGTTTGTGCTTCTGGTTTTCTTTTGTGTTTGAGCTATGATTGTGTTTCGGGTGTAACCATTGTTTTCTGTTTCGGGTTTGCCCATTCGGCTTTGAGCTTTGACATGTGTTTCTGATTCTGATTTATTGCAGGCTTCTCAAGGTGAATCCTCTCAAGGGATTCTCACTCAACACAATCTTCTCAAGGTATGGAACGGATCTAGGAACTAATGGAGGATAGAATGGAGCTGACAAGAAAAACAAATGTAGGATAAGAAGGAATTAATGTAGGGTTGGTTTTTTGTGTTTCTCGGCTAAGAAGAAGAAATTTGTTATTGGTTTTTCTCATTGGAGATTTTTTTTTTATTGGATTATTATTTCGGTTATTTGACCACTTTTTGTCTCGGGTAAAAGTCTTTTGTTTTCTTTTTTTGATAATTTTTTTTCTTTTTTTTTTGATAATTTGTTTTTTTTAACATAATTCCAGATATTATAATATTTCTTTTTGGTATTACAAATACCAGACTTGAAATTTAAATAAGAAAAAAAAACAATAGACATAGTTCCTAACAGAACAAGAAAAAGTTCGAGATAAACTGAAGGAAAAAATATGTTCGACTAACGCAACTATATCAAAAAGGCTAGACGTTTTCCGGTGATTTTTCTCAGAAATAAATCAACTGAATAATTCTTGACGTAATTTTAGTTTATAAAATATAGTAATTTTAAATTAAATTTATTTATTTATCAATAGTTTTATTGTCTTGAAGGAAACTCCTACTAGCAAGGGCCGTTGTTTCGGCCTTTCGGGTTAGGAAGTATTCTTGAAATTTGCAGGAAGACTTCTTCAACGTATCAATGAGACCCCAAACTTGTTGAGGAGATCCCAAGGTTGAACTATGAGCTCAAAGAGAAAGTTGTCAAGTGTGAGGAAGTAAACACTCATCCCGACGATAATAGACTTCATGAACAAAAAAAACTAGAAATGTTTCCATGAAATAACATTATTTATTAATTTTATATTGTCTTTTAATTTCATTTTTTTGTCTTGGACAACTTTTTTTTAATGAATTAATTTCTTTTTTAATATATTAATTTGGTTTTATTATAATTTAAATAAAATAATGCAAAAATAAACATTTTAATTTAAATTATTCAAGAAAAAAACTAAAATATTTAAAGGTTGTTAGAAATCCATCGGAAATCCGTCGGAAACCATCCCCATAAAAAAAAACCGTCAGAAATATTATATCAGATATCCATCGGGAACCCATCAGAAACATCCATCAGTAAATGTTAGACGGATTCCTGACAGAATACATTTAGACAGGCTCTTCCAACCTGGTTTGTTGTTGCAATTACGTCAGAAAATAACTCGTTGAGAATCTGTTAGAAATTCTCGACGGTTTATATATGTCAAAAATTCCTGACGGATTTCTGATGGATTTTGATTTTCTGACGAGTTAGATCTGACGGGTGTAATCCGTCTTGATTAAGCTGTTTTCTTGTACTATATGATGGCTATGTCTACTTTGATGGTTTTCCTTTCAGCCTCTTCTTCTTGTGATATCTTTAAACAATTTCAGAGGCTGTAATGGTTTAACAGCTCGCCTTCCTTTGATGAATCCAGTTTTGTTTGGTAAGATTAGTCAAGTCACCTATTAACTTTAATCTAACTTTATCGACATAATGCAGTAAAATAATATTTGGCATGTATCCAGGACAAACGACGTTCCTAGGCTCCTAGCTTTTTCTGATGTATTTTCAAAATTTCAAATTTCCCTGTTCAAAAAAAGCATTTTCAAATTTACACTTCCGAATCTCATACTTCGAATTGTCACAGCGGAAGAACGAGCGAAATTATCAGAACTTAGATAAAAAAGTAAAGTTAGTTGGTTGTAAGCGAAACATACGACAAAATATACATATGCAAAGTTATATAGCGATTTTAAGAAAATCTATTAATTAAGTTTGAAGAAGGCTTCGAAGTCTGAATCTAAGTGCAAGGTCTTCATCCGGACCCATACATTTCGCACCTCCATATAAGACTCACTAACTCTAAAATGGATGCAAACTAGAACAAAAGTGACTAAATGAATGCACAAGTGGATGCAAAACTACCTAAAATGAGTTCTAAAACATGCTAAATTATGAGTCTATCAATAACAATGGCTTAAAAAACCTAAATATAATCTAAAACACGAGTGGGGCTAATCTGTAACTTCTGGAAACTTCAGGGGTCAAAAATGCAATTTGTGGAAACTTGAAGCAAATTCGCAGGGAGTGTCGATCGACACCTTCCATGGAGTCGGTCGACACCAGTGGCATAACGTGAGCAATATTCTTGGTTCATCCGTCCTTCGTTTCGTCTTTGTTCGGTTTGACTCCATAATCTCTAAAATGCTACAAAGTCGCCTAACTCATGCAATAACCAGAAAGACTCATAAAGACTCTAAAAACACTTAAAAGACTCGATAAAATAACGGATATCATGGTTGAAAATCGGTAAAAACCACAATATATCACTTTTCAAGTGATGCTTCAAAAGAAATCATAGGCTTCGTCTTCTTGTTGCCATTAAAAGTACAAAACAGCTTAGTGAGCTGTTTTTGCTTCTTTTAAATCTTCATCAATGTGATATCATTTATTCTTAGTGCCTTAACAGCGTTCTCAAGTGCATTGTCAGTATCTTCTCAAATCATTAACTTGTATCCTTTATAACCAGACGGATAACCGAGGAAGACAAAATCTCTAGTTCTTTTCTGAAATTTTTTGCCGCTGTTTAGGAGAAATAGAAGCTTAACATAAGCTACCGAATACCTTAAGATGGGTGTATTCAGGTGCTTTCTTTTTCATAATATCATACGTGGACTTATTCGAGATGACTGGCGAGGGTGTGCGCTTGATTAGGAAAACGGTTGTGAGCACACAATCTTCCCAGAAAGAAAGAGGAACCCAAGATTGAAAGAGAAGTGATCTGTCCACGTTTACGCTCTACCACTGAATTTTGTTCAGGCGTCTCAGGACAAGAATGATGAGAAATAATTCTCTTTTGCTTATATAATGCTTCAAACTATTACAACAATAGCAAGATTTCTCATAGCATCCAGATAGTACCGAATTTGTTCTGAAATTTTTCCACCGAAAAACCACCAACTCGTTCTCCCACCCAATGACCGAGTAAAAGCAGAAGTGGGCAAATGGTAAACACAAGCCAAAAGGCATAAACCCGACGGTTTGGGAAGCCTTCAATGGGTATTTTATTTTGGACGAGACAAAGACTACATCACAAAGAAATTCTAAGAACCTAAAGAGCGACCAGAGTGGTAAGGGGATAGCAACGCACAGCGCAGATTCCATGAGTTTCAAAAGTCGCGAAGAAAAACTGTTAAAAATTATAGAAATTTGTTTTTTTCCAATTTTTTTTGTTTATTTCATAATTATTAATTGTTTTCATACATCACATACGATTCCATTCGGAGGTGTGCGTCTGAATTGGATTAGTTTGATGGACTGGATTAGTTTAATAGAGGATCTGGTGGCTGGAGATATCATCGAAAAGCTGAAGAAAAAAGTATGTTCGACTAACGCAACTATATCAAAAAGGCTAGACGTTTTCCGGTGATTTTTCTCAGAAATAAATCAACTGAATAATTCTTGACGTAATTTTAGTTTATAAAATATAGTAATTTTAAATTAAATTTATTTATTTTTCAATAGTTTTATTGTCTTGAAGGAAACTCCTACTAGCAAGGGCCGTTGTTTCGGCCTTTCGGGTTAGGAAGTATTCTTGAAATTTGCACGAAGACATCTTCAACGTATCAACGAGACCCCAAACTCGTTGAGGAGATCCCAAGGTTGAACCATGAGCTCAAAGAGAAAGTTGTCAAGTGTGAGGAAATAAACACTCATCCCGACGATGATAGACTTCATGAACAAAAAAAACTAGAAATTTTTCCATTAAATAATATTATTTATTAATTTTATATTGTCTTTTAATTTCATTTTTTTGTCTTGGACAACTTTTTTTAATGAATTAATTTCGTTTTTAATATATTAATTTGGTTTTATTTTAATTTAAATAAAATAAAGCAAAAATAAACATTTAAATTTAAATTATTCAAGAAAAAAACTAAAATATTTAAAGGTTATTAGAAATCCATCGGAAATCCGTCGGAAACCATCCCCACCAAAAAACCGTCAGAAATACTATATCAGATATCCATCGGGAACCCATCAGAAACATCCATCAGTAAATGTTAGACGGATTCCTGACAGAATACATTTAGACATGCTCGTCCAACCTGGTTTGTTGTTACAATTACGTCAGAAAATAACTCGTTGAGAATCTGTTAGTAATTCTCGACGGTTTATATATGTCAAAAATTCCTGACGGATTTGTGATGGATTTTGATTTTCTGACGAGTTAGATCTGACGGGTGTACTCCATCTTGATTAAGTTGTTTTCTTGTACTATATGATGGCTATGTCTACTTTGATGGTTTTCCTTTCAGCCTCTTCTTCTTGTGATATCCTTAAACAATTTCAGAGGCTATAATGGTTTAACAGCTCGCCTTCCTTTGATGAATCCAGTTTTGTTTGGTAAGATTAGTCAAGTCACCTATTAGCTTTAATCTAACTTATCGACATAATTCAGTAAAACAATATTTGGCATGTATCCAGGACAAACGACGCTCCTAGGCACCTAGCTTTTTCTGATGTATTTTCAAAATTTCAAATTTTCCTGTTCAAAAAAAATATTTTCAAATTTACACTTCCGAATCTTATACTTCAAATTGTCACAGCGGAAGAACGAGCGAAATTATCAAAACTTACATAAAAAAGTAAAGTTAGTTCGTTGTAAGCAAAACATACGACAAAATATACGTATGCAAAGTTATATAGCGATTTTAAGAAAACTATTAATTAAGTATCAGAACACAACTAGATTTTGTAGCATTAAGCTTTGAAAAAATGGATATAAGTTTTTTTTTTATAAAACTAACCAGTGCCTAAAAAAAAAACAAATGAATTTTCTAGAAAAACACCATTAATTTAAAAGAGTTCTCGAAAGGTTTGGTAGGTGTAATAGTTTGAGGAGATAAGATGGTTATTAAAGAATGTGACAGCCACTGTGAAGACTCTATAGAGCATTAAATAAATGAAGTTTGTGGTGGCAAGTTGTAGAAGAAGAAAAGCAAGTCTGGTTTCATCACCATTTCATTAACAGACGCTTATAAGTATAAGTGTTTTCTCTAAGTAAATTTTGTGATCAAACAAGTAAAATATCAATAAAAAGATGGAAGGAAAAACTGTGGTTTTAAGTGTTCTTATACTGACTTTGGTCATGATACAAACTCAAGTCGAAGCAAAGATCTGCTGCCCTACTAAGGCTAGTAGAATTATATATAATAGTTGCCGTTTCTCAGGAGGCTCCAAACCAGTCTGTTTATCTGCCAGTGGATGCAAAGATGTTTCCGAGAGTAGCTGCCCTCCGAGATTTTCTCATGATATTCTCCAAAACTCTGGTAAATTGAACTCATTTTTATATTGTATTAATTGTGCATCAATAAGTTCTAGTATTTGTTACCAAGATGGATCAAGATTTCATTTTTGTTGCAAGTTTGAATGTAATTTTTTGATTTTTGATCTAAGGTAACAATGTCAAAGGATACTGCAAGTTGGGGTGTATATCCTATATGTGCGGTGCCATGACCACTCTGCAGAACTCTGGTAAAACAAACTTATTAGTTATTATAATAATTTTTCTTGGAATAATAAACAACAAAAAAAAAAATTCAATTAAATTTTGTTTCGGTGACTAGATGCTGCAAGTGAAATTGTGAATGAAGCGGTTGACCAATGTGCCAAAGCCTGTGCTACTTTGTGCAACAAGAACTCTCTTAAGCTTGCAGCTGAAACTGCCTAAACAAGTATATCCATAAAACTATCACATCTAAGTATTTGGTGTCTATGTATTTAATTCTTATTATGAATGTGACGAAAATGGTAGGCTTTGGTGCTAGTATTTTAATAAGTTGTTTTTTAGTTTGTGTATGTATCGTAGAAAGTTGTGGATTCTTGATTGTACATGCTTTCTACTTGCTATCAACTAAATAAAGAATGGGTTTCTGTGTTCTTCTTCTCGACTAATTTAATTTGTTTTCCATTCATATAATTAGTCCGCAATTGGAGAACGTAACTGTCTCTTATCATGACAACATATGCCACTTAATAACAGTGTTTGTAATCTCAAATTCTGACTAAAGAAGCTTCCACAAATGAAAAAATGGATATAACTAGATTTTATAAGTTTTTATTTCCTTAATTATTGACCAAAAAGGAAATAAGGGAAAGAAAATAAATTATCTAGATGAAAGCATTAATTTGATCAAGATTGCTTGCAGGGGGGTTAGGTGCTATCCGCCAAGCATGTGGTAGCCATGGTGCTATCCGCCAAGCATGTGGTAGCCATGGTGCTATCCGCCAAGCATGTGGTAGCCATTGCGTAGAGAGTTAAGTAATTGAAGTTTGTGGTGGCCAATTGTAGAAGAACTACTATTTAAGTTAGTCTAGTATCAAATTATCAATACAGCTTATAACTATAAGTGTTCCGTCTACGTACATTTTGTGATCAAAGAAGTAATCAATAAAAAAAAAGTAATCAATAAAAAAGGGATTATTATCTAGTCTATCCTTGCTCATATGGATATTGATTAGGCTAACTTTTTTTTACATGGGAGTAACAAAAATGACCTTACAAAATTAGAAAAAGGTATTAAAAACCCAAAATGTAAAAAATAACAAAAAAACCATTAGATTAAAAAAAACATGAAATGGTAATTAAAAAAAAAGTAAAAAAGATGTAAAAAGAAAAAAAATGTAAGAATCGTTTTGTGGGGAAAAAAACCAAAATCCTAGATCTCTCTCGCGACGGACAGCGATTGTGGCAACGAAAGATCGGATTGATAATATGCATATTTCGCCCATTTTACTATTATAAATGAATGCTTTAATAACATTTCACTAAGGTTTTAATGCATAAACACTAGATTTCGAGTATTTCGTTGTTCAGACTCTTTTCAGGTAAACTTAGCAAAAGACGCATATTTGGAGCAAAACAGATATTTCTGGGATAAGTGCTCGAGGACATAAGTTCAACATCAGATAGAAACCTTACCACCACGAGATCAAGCTCATTTATGGAGACAAGATAGCTTTATCAGCTGTTTTTCACCTCGAAGTGGTTTGAGTCCAATCCCACAGTTAGATCTCAAGTTATGAAGAAAGCAAAAAGGTCCGTCAAGCATCAAGAGGAGCAAGTTGGCTGCACCACGGCCTAGCCAGAAGACCAACGGCCGCGCCATGGCCCACACTTGCGCGGCCAGGCCATTTGACGACCCCCGAGCCCATTTGCAGCCCTACTCAAACCCGAAGCTGTCAAATGCAAGCCAAGACCTAAGTGACGTCCAAGGGAACTTGAAGACCTATATATACTCGATGTTTATGGGTTTTTCTTAGTATCACGTCATCATGCTTTGACGATTTTCACAAGTTTTCGGTTCGAAGTCTCTTTGACGGCCCCGAACCTCTCTTTCATGTTTTCATCTTTGTTCTTCGAGGGAGATTGATTTCTTCTTGAACCCCCTTTACTTCTTATCAATTTATACAAATTATGCATTCATCAATCTCGATTTCTACCCCTTCTTTTATGTTTGAGTAGTTTACTTTCGTTGGGTGTTCTTTAAGGGGATCTATGGGAGATTTCATTAACGGTTCTTAAACTGGCTACATCGATAATCTAGGCCGTAGATTAGGATCATATTTCGTGTATAAGCTCGTTCTTATTGCATGAGTCATCATGAACCAGAGTCTGATTTTAGGATTGTTAAGAACCACTAACTTGTTGAATCTTTCATCCGAACGTAGCTTAGCCGAGCGTTTGCTTCGTGGGATGCTAACGCATATTGATGAAGTGCCATGAATGTTTATGAACCTGATCTGATATTGCGTGTTTGTTTTAGGACGTAGGATACAAAATATACCTGCGAAACTTGCATAACATAGACGATTTAGCTTGAAAGGGTTAGGTCATGAAACCAGTGATTATAGTTTAGGATAGATCGCCTAGTCTCGTTTGTCTGATTCGATATGTGTTTAATTTCTAGTTAGAACCCCATAGATTTTCCGAAGAGATCTCCAACGTATTTCACCCATGCATTTAATCAAGATTTACGCACATTCAATACTTACTTTTTCTGCATTGTTTTCACCGATTTCGTTTTTACGATTTCCTTTAAGTCTTTAAGTTAAATTTTATTTTCCCGTTTGTTATAGAGTTGATTTGCTCATGGTGCTTTGCCTGCTGAGATTGCAAGTCATCGAATTTGGAGATGATGTCTTGGATCTGTTGTAGAGCTGCTTGTATCGCCACGGTGAGGTCTGCGGGCAAGATGAGAGTTGGTGTTCCCGTGGCTGGTGGTGGGGGGCAGTGTTTGAGTGCCAGAAATGATGGGGTTGCCGTGCTCATCAAGTCTTGTGGTTTGATCGTGCTGATTGTTGGTGTCTCCCGGAAGAGTCATCTTTGAACTTTGGTTGCAAATAACTTGTTCTCTATTTCCCACAGACGATGCCAATTGTTGAACCATAATATCACTTAGGCAAATAAGTAATAAACATTTGTGCGTTTAAGAGAACAATTCTTATTAATGCTTCAAATCCCAAGGTGTTACAAGAGATAGTTTGACAAGGGAGTCTTGCCGAGCTGACTCGTAAGAACACGAATGCAATTTAGGTCTAGAAAGCTTGTAATTGCAAAGTCTTGTTCTTGAGCTCTCTAGCGATTTTTTTGGATCGTCTTCATTTTGTGAGAGATCTTGTATTTATAGCGGAGAGCAAGTCGGTTCCTTTGACTTCTTTTTCTTTTTCTCTTTAGAAAATTTTCATGTTTATCCTTATCTTTTTCTTATTCTTTGAAGATTCTTTTTTCCTAAGTGTCTTCCTTTTCTTGAAGTGGTTTGATTCGGTGGAGTTTGTCTTGATGGGCTATTATTAATGGGGGAGGGTGTTTTATGGAATGTGTTCATTAATGCTCTAACAGTCTCTCAAGATGAATGATAAGGAGAAGGAAACAAAGAGTTCAAAATTTATGTTTCGAAATCTACATGGAAATACAATGCGTGTGTGAAACTCTAGGGATAGAGAAGGGAGGTAATTTGACGACATTAATAAAGACACGTGTAAGGAAGAGGAACCAAATTTGTTCGATGAGATTCATTAGTTTAGTGTGTTAGAGGGCAAATTAGTGAAAACGAAGGATGTAATATAGGTTGAGGCAGAGAAACCGATTAGGCTTCTTCTCACTATAAGTTTTGGATTTAGGGTTTGATTGGTTCTTCTGCTAACATTTGCAAACGTAGTTTTTGCGGGTGGTAGCGGTTGTTGGCATTTGACAACATACCGCAAACACTTTCTACCACTTCAAACCGTTTGAGATCTCTCAAAATCAAAAGCTCTTTCCCACAAGCGTTTGCGGATGGAAAATTAAAAGAATAAAAATAAAAAAAAAATTAAATTTGATTTAAAATCATGATATATATAATAATCTTTTTTAAAAAAATTAAGAATTGCATATTATAATCATAAAAAATATAAACAAATTTGATATTTTTTTCATTAATATTCACTAATGTCTTATCATAATTTTATATTTATAAAATCTCTAAACCAAATCTATTGATAAATGTTCTCTCCATCATTAATACATACATATCTAACAACTAAAATTCTCTTAAAATAATCTTCATCTCCACGGAAAAAAAATTCCTTAATGCAAATTATAACTTTCATCCAAAATAAAAAAGATTAAGATATAAACGTAAGTATTATATATATATTATTTTTATAGTTTTTTTATTATTAATTCTGTCAAACTAATAATTTTATATTTTTCTCATAATCATTTTTTTTTATGTTTATTATAATTATATAATGTGGTTATATTGTTAATTTATTGTTTAACCGTTACTACATCCCCAAATCAACTAATCATAAGTATCTCGCAAACACACCCGTTTCTAATTACTATGCCAGTCGTACAAAACGCTTAGTAACACTATTAACCGCAATCTCTCGTTTTCGCAAACTTTCGCATCTGCAACCGCATAGTTTAAACCGGTCAGAGCCTTGATGTTAATGCAGAGGTGAGCGCTATGTAGCTCTTGAAGTATTAGGTGCTAAATCCATAGCAAAGATTTGTAAACGTATAAGAAGAGTTTCACTCACTTAAATGGGCCAGTTCGAAATGGAGTATTCATTTCACCAATATCTAAACTTAAAAAAATATTAAAAAAAGAAAAAAAAAATTTTGTTGTGAGGACCATACAACTACATTTTTTAAAATTAAACTTCACAAATAATAATGCAGATGATGTTCAAATTCACTTGCACACCGGACCGGAGAAACCGAAAGAAAAAAAACAAGCAATTGATTGATACTAAAAATCCAAACCGTTATTATTTAATTTAAACCCATCTTCTGTGTGAACCATGGGTCTTTCTATTCTCATTCACATGCCAATTTAGTGTCGAAGCTGCTCAAGCAGATGGCAAAGGCTTGAAACGCAGAGAGAAGATAGCGATAGTCCATGGTGAACATATCCTTACCCCCTCTTCCAAACTGCAATATAATCTTATCATGGTCTGATTGCCCTGGCTGCTGCGAAGATGTCACCTTGGTCAATGCTCCACCACCACCACTGGGCGGCTGAACTGTTGCAGCACCAGGCTTGATCGTCGCAGCACCAGGCTGGACCGTTGCAGCCGTCATCAATTGAAAATTCTTAACCGAAGCAATTTGTAACGACCCAAACCCAATGATTTGGGAAAAGGCCCAATTAGCCCACCAGGCCCAGACGCATGACAAAACCCTAAAGTCATCATCTTCCTCTTCCTCGTTTATAAACCCGCACAGAGAAGTTGAAGGGTCACGAGCCACCTCTACGACACCGAACCCCTGCCGGAATTCCGAGAGCGCTGCCACCGTCGTGTAACTGCTGCTTGATCTTGAAATGCTATCATGTTACGTGAACATGAACTCTCGGGATAACGTAACGGATGCGATGAAAGGGTACGGATCTGCTTACACGGGAAAGTGACGTGGCAACACCAACAACAACACCAAGTGGAGAGGACGAAGCTTGAGGCTTAAATGTAACGGAGGAGATAATGAAGGAATCTCATATCTCTTACCACTGGTATGAATCACGGATGAAGGAGACGACTCGGTGCTGCAGAACGACGGCGGTGGAGAGTTGTCGCAGCGGAGTCGAGAACGCGACGTGTCGGGATGATCTCACGACCGCTTCTCCTCACGTCCACGAGTTCATGTGAATCTCGGCGAGCAAAGGACGGTGCGGCTCGGTCATAAACGACGGTGGCAGCGCTCTCGGAATTGCCAATGTAACTGCTGCTTGATCTTGAAATGCTATCTGCATCCATCGATATCACAAACTCTGTGTATGTAGCTCGCCGTGTACGCTTTGCCGAGAGAAGAAACTTTCCATCTTCAACAAGTAAGGCTGTACAAATATGATCCATCAGAAAATCAAGTAGAAGAGAAATTTTTATTCCAGTTTTATTTTCAAGATTTCGCTATGTAACTAGAAAATTTTAATTGATACAAATCCCACACTGAAGCAGAGGCTTGGTAACATCGAGAACGACGAAGAACTTACAAGGACTAAGAGAAAGGTAAAGATGGTAAGTAAAATTAGACTTGTCCCTTTCATGAAGCATTTTATAGTTCCGTCCCTAGGCCCGAGCTGCAAAGATCAAAGAGTTATCAGAATTTTCTAGAGTACTTGAGATCAACATATAACAAAACATTGCACCTGTTTCAAGGAAACCGGAAATGTGAGTTTGGCCGAGAACTCTGGACTTTTTACAGTATCTTTGCACATTTTTCTCCATGACTTGCAGACGGCGGCACAAGCAACAACATCTTTAGGAGCAGGCCACGTGCTCTCGATTTCTTCCAATTTTTTCACCACATCTCGTAGTATCTCAGGAGGCAAATTAGCCCAACGACTGTTCTTGATTACTACAGGATCTTGATGATGTGTCTCAAGCAATGCACCGTGGGATTTACTCCTTACTTTGGAACTACGCCTTGAAAAGCTTTCTCTAACATCACGAACAATGCTTCGGAATGACATTGATCCGCCAGATATTAAACTTCTGCGTTATAAATACTTCTTTTTTTCAATGTGCTTCTGCTTCAAATAAAACCTGCAAGAACATGAAAAAACTTCTTCCACTCAGATTTCTCAGCAAAAGCTTAAACTTTTCATAGTTTATATCCAATGAGAATCAAAACAGCTATACGAAAGCTACCTAAATTAAAGAATGGGAAATATATTAAATGGAAATGTTAAGACCAAGAAACATTAGAAAAGTTTGGTGGAACTCATCGAAGTCACCACGCAACCTTCATAAATTATTTCATTTTATTTCCTTCTTTTTTGGCACAAATTTCTGATATATTACAACAATTATTTCAAGAAATCAATGTTCTTTTATGACCGTACTAACATCAACTTTTATCCACCTCACTCAATTCTAAAGCTGAAGCTAACCTAAGGTTTAAAATAGAAAAAAAAAAAAAAAAAAACTAGCATCGTTTGTGATTTCAAACAAAGCTCCATTAAAGATCAGATTTTCAGGAGGTAGCAAAACAAAGAGATTGAGGAGATTTAGTGAGATCATGAACACAGATCAAAGAAGCTAGTTTTCTTCAGTTAAAGGTGTTAACCCAAAGAAGCCAAAAAAGGTGTTAACAGATAAGAAAACACAAAGCACGAGATTTAGTGAGATCAAGAACACAGATCAAAGAAAAGATACCTGAAGTTATCCCCATCTCATTTTTGTTTTCTTCAGTTTGAATACCTGAAGAATCTCTGTTTTTATAAATAAAGTAATTTATATAAAAACAGAGATTCTTTCAAACTGAAGAAAACAAAATGTAATTTTATTTTGATTCTATAAAATAATTTTAAATTATAAGCCCCTTTAGTCTAGTGGTTGACTTAAGAGTTCTTTAATGCTTCTACACCAGGAGGTCTGGGTTTCGATTCCCAGCAGATACGATTTTCCTAGGTTATTAGAAGTAGCCAGATATGGAAGAACGGATTATAGCAGCTTATTGGAGATATCTTTGTAATTGTTTTCTTAATTTGCATTCAGACGATTAAAAAAAATTATAAGAATTCAAAATAAGGTTAATTTAGTCATTTCATATATAATTAATTCTAAAAAAATTTAAAAAATAATAAAGATGTAGTTTTCAAATTATAAACTAGTTTTTGTGTATTTTTCCCAAATTTTCTCTATAATATATACTAAAAACTAGTAATTTAACTAAATAAAATTCAATTTATATGATATATATTTAAAATTAAGAACGTGATTGGATTAAATCTCGTTTTTTTAAAGAAATTTTTCTTACTGTCACAAGTAATAAACAGTTTATATAAATTTTTAGTATAACTCATAATTGTATTAGCCAACCCAAATGACTCGAAGCCATACTACTTAGTATAAAACGCTCGCATGGGTGGTCAAACAAGCATGAGTCAACAAAATCATTATAACAACTTGCATAGTTCTTCGTCAGCATCCGAGCCAGATAAGTCGTCTAAATGCAAAACACCCCATCTGAGTACTCCATCGATAGTACTATATTTAGGATGTAGTTAAATAAAGCCAAAAGCGTCTAATTGTAGCTAAATCACTGGTGGGTCCTAATTAGTCTTTTTTGAAATCTTATAAATATTAAATCTTAAGTTTTTTATAAAGTTTCAAATAACCATAAAAAGTATATTATTATTTATTACATTGCGGCAAGTTGATTCGATCCAAAAAATACAAGACTAGAAATTGGATTTAGGCCTGGTGTGGGGGACATGTAAAATTAAACCGTGGATTTGTGAGGGTCTACACTAAAATAAGGTACTATGTCATATATAAAGTTACAGAGATAGACAAAAACAAAAGGAGAAAATCTGATTATGACTCTTAAACTAATGAAGTTCAATTTATATAATCCACTAGATTTAGGTTCCGCATATACGCGAAAATTAAAATTTAATATTTCAGAATTTGTTAAAAAACAAACACACATCACCTAGAAAAAATAAATAAAATAACATTGATAATCTTTAAAAAATTATTCATCGTCAGAGAAGTATAACAGAGTAACACTTATTTATTTATCAAAATCTAACCACTTGTCGAATTTAAGAAAATATGACTAAGAATGCCGGTATAAAATCGCCCATCGATAGAAAAGCTATCAGTGTAACATTTATTTATTTATTTATTTTGATTCTTTTTTTTTTGCTTTTATTATTTTTCTTTCCAACTAAATTTTATCACATATTTTTAAAATATTTAGTTTTTTTTTTCAATTTAGATTTGCATTATGTTTAATTTTTATTATTTAATATAATAATTTTTAAAAATGTGACAAATTGATTTTCATATTTATTTGAATTACATTTATTACTTTGTTAACCATTTAAATTGTTTTATTTTACATAAAATTATGTAAAGATGTTTATTACAAATGTTTCATTAATGATAATCAATCTAAATCATAAATTTACTACTGATAGTTTCATTAACTAGGACTAAAAAATGATTATAAATTTGCAATGGTTTAAAAATATCACCAACACCAAACCAAGTTATTTATGTTTTATTGAGTTTTAAATGTTTAAATCATTGAAGAGCATACACTTTAGTGAAAATAAAACCAATAAAATGATAAAATAGAACTTAAATATCTGAAATTTGAAGAAATTTTATTAATACTATTCAAATCTAAAAAAATCTGGGATTTTTTTGAAATATTAAATAATGTTTTTAATAGATAAGTGTGGATCTCTTAAAATTTTCGTAACTAGGATTAAAAATGAAATATAAAAACATGCAAGGATGAATAAATGAGAAACTGAGAAAATGACCAAATTTGTGTAAAAGATGAATACAAAATCAACCAAACCACATTTCAATTGATTTATTAACTACGAAAGAAAATGATTTTATATTTGCAATGGCTTAAAAATATCACCAACACCAACACCAAACCAAGTTATTTGTGTTTTATTGTTTTTTTAATCTTTAAACCACTGTAGAGCATACAATTTAGTGAAAATAAAACCAATAAAATGACAAAATAGAACTTAAATAGCTGAAATTTGAAGAAATTTAATTAATACTATTCGGATCTCAAAAAAATTTGGGATTGTTTTTGAAATATTTAATAGTTTTCTTTAATAGATAAGTGTGGATCTCTTAAAATTTTTGTAATTAGAACTAAAAATGAAATATAAAAACATGCAAGGATGAATAAATGAGAAACTGAGCAAATGACAAAATTTGTGTAAAAGATGAATACGAAATCAACCAAACAACATTTCAATTGATTTATTAACTACGAAAGAAAATGATTTAATTTATATTTGCAATGGTTTAAAAATATCACCAACACCAACACCAAACCAAGTTATTTATGTTTTATTGTTTTTTAAATCTTTAAACCATTGTAGAGCATACACTTTAGTGAAAATAAAACCAATAAAATGACAAAATAGAACTTAAATAGCTGAAATTTGAAGAAATTTAATTAATACTATTCGGATCTCAAAAAAATTTGGGATTGTTTTTGAAATATTTGATAGTTTTCTTTAATAGATAAATTTGGATCTCTTAAAATTTTTGTAATTAGAACTAAAAATGAAATATAAAAACATGCAAGGATGAATAAATGAGAAACTGAGCAAATTATAAAATTTGGGTATAAGAATCGCAGAATTGCGGAATTTTTTATTTTTATTTGTTCAAACATTCATTCATTCATTTAACTTTTCTGGTTACAAACGAAGGAGGGAATTAAACATCCTCTTTGATTACTACAATACAAATTAAAGACGATAAAGCATAATTGAGATAGATCTTCATGGAGGACTTCAGAGAAGACTAACAGCGAGTCCGAGGCAAAGTTCAGATGCGTCGATGAATAAACCTTAGTCACGATATCTTGTGACGTTGATACCCAAATCCTACCTCCGAAATTCTTTAAAACGAATATGGTTGCTTCTTCTGGCCTTGTGCAGGCCGCTAAGCAAGAAGACAATTCGGTAAGAAAGTTGAAGAAAATTACCGGAAATGATTCCGGAAGGATACCGTCTCTCATGGAGTCGGAGACTGGTAGACAGATTCTCTTTCCTCTCGGGAAAGAAGGTGAAGAAATTCTCTCCCATTGGTAAATCGTTGACATGGATCAATTGTATTGATTAAAAGGCTCATCCACCAAAGAAGGCCCATGATATATCATGATTTTTACCAGTTTTTGACCATCATATGAGTCTTATTTATAGAGTCTTTTGGTCTTTTTAGAATCCTATTAGAGTCTTTGCAGGTTCAGATACGTTTGGAGCATAATTGGAGATTTTGAAGCATTTTGGAGCATTGTGGAAGAAGCTGCGAAGAGATGAAGTCAAGAGTGAAGTTGGATGAACAGTGTCGATCGACACTGTTCACTGGTGTCGATTGACACCACTTGAGCCAAGGCAAAACGCGTGTTCTAGATGTTTGAAGAAAAAGAAATTTGCCTAGAAGTTTTTCTTATTTACAAAAATGCCCCACTCGTGTTTTATCCCTTATTTAAGGATTTTTAAAGCAATTGTTTAGGTTACACATTATTTTAGAGAGAGATTTGTAGAGAGTTTTTTGGAGAGAAAAATCAGACTCCTTTAGAGCAGATTTGGAACTCTCATTTCTTCTATTGATTTCTTTTATGCTTTCTATTCAAATAATGATTTCTGTTTCATTGATTATGTCTGAGTAGTTTGCTTGTTAGGTTTAGAGTTTTTCAAAGGTGATCAATGAATTGTTAGGTTGAATTGAATTGTTAGGATAAAATCATTAGAGTTCTTCATCTGGATTTGTGATTAATGCTTGTTCTAGCTTCGCGACCTAGAATCTGATCTTAGGTTAATTAATAGATGCGAGAGTATTATTGATTACCTGAACTAATCTTAGATGAGCAAAATACCTATTCACAAAGAGATTTGGTTTAGGGATTTTGTGAACAATCGAACCTGTTATTAATGCTTATCTGAATTGATAGAATTTGCAAAGAGATTTGGGATTCTAGGGTTTAGACATAGATAATCTTCGCAGCGAGAGTTGGTTGATTTTA
>JAHZTW010000004.1:32976615-33006087 GCA_020283515.1 Alliaria petiolata | reverse complement strand
AAAGGAAAAAACTCAAATAAAACCAAAACAAAGCAAAGTCATTAGTACGAACTCCCCCCAGACTTAAATCACACTGTCCCCAGTGTGAAATAGTGGTGACAGGTCGTGAATGACAGAAAAACAAAATAAAATAAAATAAAGCATAAGTAAAGGATAGGGGTAGAATAGATGGAACCAGACTCGTAAGCAGGACGAGTGTTGGCCGAGATGCGAAGTCTTCTAGGCATCTGAACTCAGTGTCTAAAGGTTTCCATCTATGTGTCCTCGCTCTCGAAGCTGTCGCGCCATCTTCTTAAGCATCTCTTTCTGGCGTGCCAGCTGCTCCTAAAGTGCGGTGATCGCGGGATCAGTCGAGGTGGACGGTGCAACGGATCGTGAGGTACTGCGCATGGAGGAGGATGAGGTGTGGTGGTGAGTCCTCTGACGGATCGCCTCTCTCCTAGCCTTAGCGGCTACATACTCTCCAATGGTAAGCGGTAGACGTGAGAACTCCGTGCGGAACTCATCATGGTTCGGGATCCACTGTGGTGAATCCTCTGAAAGGCGCGGGACTGTGGGAGACGGTAAATAAACCGAACCTGTCTGGATCCATGGCTGCGCCTGTCAAGTTCCTGTCCGTCTGAAACTGGGACAAGTCAAACCAAGCCTCATCTAAGGGCGTCGCACTGTCTCTTATACACATCTAGATGTGTATAAGAGACAGGTGTTACGCAATATGCTCCACGACCAAACCCCCAAAACTAAAGTCCTATAGGTGACGATGATTGTTTTATTGTTTTTTAAATCTTTAAACCATTGTAGAGCATACACTTTGTCTCTTATACACATCTAGATGTGTATAAGAGACAGGCATACACTTTAGTGAAAATAAAACCAATAAAATGACAAAATAGAACTTAAATAGCTGAAATTTGAAGAAATTTTATTAATACTATTCGAATCTCAAAAAATCTGGGATTTTTTTGAAATATTAAATAATTTTTTTAATAGATAAGTGTGGATCTCTTAAAATTTTCGTAACTAGAACTAAAAAATGAAATATAGAAACATGCAAGGATGAATAAATGAGAAACTGAGCAAGACCAAATTTGTGTAAAAGATGAATACGAAATCAACCAAACCACATTTCAATTGATTTATTAACTACGAAAGAAAATGATTTTATATTTGCNACGGATCGCCTCTCTCCTAGCCTTAGCGGCTACATACTCTCCAATGGTAAGCGGTAGACGTGAGAACTCCGTGCGGAACTCATCATGGTTCGGGATCCACTGTGGTGAATCCTCTGAAAGGCGCGGGACTGTGGGAGACGGTAAATAAACCGAACCTGTCTGGATCCATGGCTGCGCCTGTCAAGTTCCTGTCCGTCTGAAACTGGGACAAGTCAAACCAAGCCTCATCTAAGGGCGTCGCAATGCTGGTGTCTACTCCTGCGGCTTCCATGATCGCTGTGATGATGCCTCCATAAGTCGTGAAGGCAGTCTCGCATCTAGGTGCGGTGACGTCGTGCTTCACTCGCACGAGTCTCTCTTCTAGGATGCATCCAAAGCATACGTAAAGTGGCTCGTCTCTAAAGGCGCACTAAAGTAGGACGAGCTCTGGAATGAGAATGCATGATTGGTTGCTGCGAGAGTAAAGTCGGTGTGCTATGAGGCGGTGCACAAAACGCACGGCTGGCTGTGAAAGAAAAGCAGACAGATGCCTTCCCTTGTCGTAAATGCCTCGGCCCATGAGTCTCCAAAGGTCAGCACTCCATTCTTCTTCAATGCTCGTCTCGCTCCTCAAGTCAAAACCAAATATCTCGCAGAGTCTAGGGATGCTCAGCTCATAATCCCGAGAGCCAATGGTGAAGTAGAGAATACCGTCTTTCGGTTGTGATTTCCTTCTTCTCCGGTATGTCAGCTGAACCGAAGTTAAGAACTCTTGAGCGAGTTCCTTGTAAGTGGGTTGATCAACCTCCATGAAGGTCCTGAGCCTTAACTCGTCCAAGTACCATGTGACATCCTCGGTGATGCCCAAAGCGTCTAAAGCGGAGTAATCGATCTTCAAGGTTGTTCTTATCTCCATCTTCTTCATCTCCTTCAAATAATCAATGTTTGGGTCCATCGGTGCTCCAAAATTTCGGACCTTGTGCTTAGGAGGAGAAGGGTTCAGCTCTCTTGTTGGCTCTTGGGGTGGAGGCGAATCATCGCGGCTTGTGTGTGCTATCAACGAACCGCGAAACTTTCTTCTTTGTTCCTCCACATAACTCCCTAGAATAGTGTCTAGACTCGGGTTTCCTAGTGCTGTCGCGTGTTCTTGCTGAAACGAAGAAGTTCCCGAAGAGCTTAGTCGCTCTCTATTCTTCGAACGTATCTCGAAGTTTCGGTCATAGCTCATTGTACCTTGCAAAACAAAAAACAAAAACTCGACCAAACATGTGAATTTGATGTGCCATATGGATTCTCAAGTGCAATAATATGCAAGACATATATCAAGAGTTTCCAAGACTAGTAAAAATCGAGTTTATGCATTAATATTCAAGATCAATTTGGTACTCATGCTCTATTTTCGGAATTTTGGATTTCCAAACCAAAAACTTTCCAATAAATCGATTTTTGCTAACTTATTATCATCAAACTTTAGTTCTTAGGTAATACTTAGCATGAATCAAGTCTAAACTAAGCAAATTGTCCAATAATATCATCAAAATTCGATTTCTAGGGCATGCTCTAATTTCTAACTTCCAAAGACTTCAACTTTTTCGGAATTGGGTTGCAAAAATCGAAATTTAGGCAACCTAAATCATCAATTCAAGGTTCTCTACCATTATCCAAGCATCCTAGACAATTTTCTAGTCAAGCAAGAGAGATCTCAAAATTGAGTTCTCTAGAGATTTGTAAAATTAGAGACCATACCTTGTAGATTAGGATGAATGAACTTTAGAAATTGAAACTTCTTTGAAGATAGATGAGCTTAGGCCAAATAATTTTTGAAAACAGTTTGCATTTGAAAAATCTAGAATCTCCCAAAAATCTCCAAGTCTTTTGGAAGAGAAGAAGAAAAGGGATTTTGATAATGAATTTCCTCTTTTGCTTTTAAAAAGGTGTTTTTATCACCAAAAACCTTTTATTTTAAAAAATTTTAAAACGAGAGAACTTACCTTGCGTGTTGGCCACGAATCAATGAAATCCGCTATTTTACATTAACGGAAATAACTTTCGGTGCGGGATTGTACCAAAACGCGGGAAGTTCGGTTTACGTTTTTCCGGGTTGGTCGCTCGGACGACCGCTGGCCGCGCCATGACCCGTCACGGCCGCGGCCGCGGCCAGGCATCTCCTCTCCGCGCGATCGTGGTCCGTCGCGCGGCCACGGTCCGTCTCGCCGCGGCACTGGCCGTCGCTCGTGCGGCCAGCCTCCTTCCGAGGCTCCTCCTCATATTTTTGGGTTTTTCTTGGTTTTTTTTTTTTTTACTTTATGCCTAAGTACAGAAAACTTGCAAAAACCAGCTGTTAAAAATGAAAGAAAGGAAAATTAAAAACATGTACCGGATGGGTTGCCTCCCACCAAGCGCTTTTGTTTAAGTCGTTTAGCTCGACCTTGTTTGAAGCTCAGGCGGTTGAGGAAAGAGCTTCGGGAGTTGTTTCCCCTAAAGCTTCTCCTTGCTTCTATATCAGCAGTGTGCCTCCGTTTCCGTTCATTAGAATTTTAGCTTCTAAGATCACGTGCCTCGTCTTCTCAACTGACTTTGACACTTCCTCTTCCCCCAGTTCTTCTAGCTCGGGAGGGATCAGGATTTAGATTCTGGAGAAAGGTCTCGAGTGGAGCTGGCCTGCTCCTAATATCATACCCTTTTTCTCCTTTTTAGTCGTGTGGCTCTTCGTTTCCAGTGGCAAAGTATTTAGCTCCTTCGGGTAGTATCTTTTCTAACTTATATGTAGGAAGACTACAAAGTTACTTACGTGGTCGATCCTCGCTTCTACCGTGGCCAAGAAGGGTCTTCCAAGTATCAATGGCTTGTCCTTGTCTTCCCCCATGTCGAGCAAGTGGAAGTCAGTAGGTGCTATCTTATATCCGACAAGAAGTTGGACGTTGTAGACCACGCCATTCGATTTCTTCCTAGACGAATCTCCGAATACTAGCTGCGTAGGTGAGGGGAAATAGGTTGTTATTCCTAACCTTTCAGCGATTGTCGTGGACATGACATTGACATTAGCTCCTGTGTCGCATAGACAGTCTTTGAAGTTGATTCCTGTTATCGAGCATGGGAAGGTAAATGCGCATGGATCTTCTTCTTTTTTCAGCCTATCGAACCCGCGGTTCTTCGGAGTGTCAAAAGGTGGATTGGCCGTTCCTTTCCTTATCGTTGGGAAAAGTGGGACGAACCTGCACTTTTCTCCTATAGCTAGCTCTGGCTCCTTAGCTTCGTCGGCGATTGCTGAGATCGCGTTACAGAATCCTTTCGGGTTATCCTCTACCTTTCCGGGAAAAATCCCTGCTTGTCTCTTCATGGTTTCAGCAGTTTGAGAGACTTGCATGTCTAATTTCTTCACATGTGAAGATAGGGTTTCGAACTTGCCATTCAGGTCATTGTACATGCAATCTACCTTGATGTTGAGATCATTGACTGATTTTTGTTGAGACAACAGCAGCTGTTGCATCAATCCTTCGAGTTTGTCCTCTCGTGATGGGTACGGTGCGTTTGATGCAGCATGTGGCGCTCCTTGCTGGTTGTTGTAGGGCGTGAGCTGAGAGTTGTAGGGTTGCTTCGGCTGGTAGCCTCCGCTGCTTCCGTAGTTCACGTTCTGGAACTTGTTCTGAAAGGGTCTTTCTTGAGGTGGATACACTTGATCTCGCGGGTTTTTCACGTTCGGGTTTCAGTATGAGAGGTTGTTGTTGTTCCTGAAATTGTTGTTGAATCCATTGTTGAAGTTTCGGCTCGGATATGGATTATGTCCTCCTATTAAGTTAACTTCTTCTTCCCGCGTGTTGGATTCGTCTCCATCGTCTCCCGGGTTAGATTCTTCTCTTTCCCCCGCGGTCTCACACGCATTGATACTGCGCTGTTGTCCTTTGAGCAGATGGCTCATCATGTTCTTCAGCTCGGCTATCTGCTTAGAATCAGAGTCTCCGGTTCGCGGATTTCTATCATAATCCGGACAGTTGTTGCTGTTGCTTACTGCGAGGTTTTCGATGAGTGCGCGTCCTTGTCGCTCCGTCTTTGTTGTAAAGTCTCCATTGCTGGCCGTGTCGAGTGAGAGTTGATATCTGGCCTGCAGTCCGCGGTAGAACGTGTTTAGCAAGCTGGCTCCGGAGAAACCATGGTGAGGACAGTCGCGTTCATAGTCCTTGAATAGCTCCCATGCTTCAAAGAATGACTCAAGCGGTCCTTGTTGAAAACCTTGGATCTTGTTTCTCAGTAGGTTGGATCGAGATTTAGTGTAGAAGTGGTTGAGAAAAGCAGACTTCCACTCCACCCAGTTAGTGATCGATCCTGGTGGTAAAGTCTTCAGCCATCTATGAGCCTTGTCGCTCAAAGAGAATGGGAATAGCTTGCACTTCAGATAGTCGGGAGGGATTCGGTTCGTCTTTGTGGTGCTGCAAATTTCTTCAAATAACTCGATGTGGTCCATCGGGTGTTCGTTTGATAGCCCGTGAAACTGATTTTGCTTCACCAAAGAGATGATCTGCTGTTTAATCTCCAACTCGTCCTCATGGGGGACGTTAACTTGAATCGCGGCTCAGTTCTGGAAGTGCTGATCAGGAGTATCGTGATCGGCTATGGTGCGGTTCCTCACTCGCCTGGGTTGGTTGGCGGGTAGAACAGGTCGGTTGGCGTCTTGGTCATCCGGTTGGACGATAGGGTTTGCTTGGTTCGCGCCATTTCCGATGATCGGATTGTGTCCTTCTTGCTGCAAGGCAGTATCGCGTTCTTCTTCGTCCGAGTCAGCCTCGGGAATGCGGTTGATAGGGTTTCCGTTGTTGTCGAGCTGTGGCTCCCCATCTTGTATATCTTTAGGTGCCCGACCAGTGTTGCGAAGAACTTCTTCGCGGTTTCGCTGAACTGCAAGAGCGGCCTCGTTTTTGCCCATGCTGATCTGTCTTCTTAACCTTTGGATTTCTTTTTCGTGTCTGTCGATCTCGATGTAGCGGGGCAAGACGTTGGAAGTGTTTCTCCTAGTGGTCATACACCTGAAACATGAGAAGTAAACACAAGAAAATCGTGAGCAATGAACAGACAAGCTTGAAATTCAACGCGGTCTAAAAGAGAAATTAGAAACTGAAAATTCGCAAAAGCAGATAATCCCCGGCAACGGCGCCAAAAACTTGATGCGGTGGGGTTTGTTACTTCAAGTTTTACCCCTAAGACAGCTGCAAGTGCACATCAATCGCAGTAGTATATATTAAGGGATCGAATCCACAGAGATTGTTGTTTGCGAAAGTCCTAGGATTTCTAACTTCTTTAAACCAAATGGGAACTTGGGGGTGTAGTGTGTCACGGTTTGCAGTAGTAATATCAAGCAGCGGAAGAGAATTAAATGGTTGTAAATCAATGAATAAAAGGCGTTGGCTTCAGGGATGTTCTTCGAGGTTCGTGGATCGGATCTAACAAGCAGTAGGATAGGTTCTAAATGATTCAATGGGTTAGGTTCTTAAGCTGAAACGGTCGACTATGACTACCCCGCTTTCGCGGATCTAGCCACCTACGGTTGTCTTACACTGCGGATATGACCTCTCATCCCACAATGCAAGACAGACGCGCGTACATATCATTCACTTATTTGTAAACACTCACGGTGCGATCCGTCGATATGGCTAAGCATCCTACGGTGCGATCCGTTCGTTAACTTCTAGATCCAGACGATAGACCACACGTTCGTGTATCTAGTCGTCCTCGAATCAGTCGCTAATTGATCAGAGAAGCGAACATGCAATAAGAACAAGACATAAACAAAGATACCTAAAAGAAACTCTATCTCTATCAACCTAGCGAAATCAATCCATGATTAAACCCCTTCGAAAACCACCTTAAAAACCCAACTAGATGACTACTCGTTCATGGGAACAAGAGACATCTTTGAGATATGAAAGGTGCGAATTTTATTGAATAAGAAACAAAGTGAGAAAACTTCTTCAAAGGAAATAGATTGAAGAGGTCTTCTTAAAGTATTGAAAAACAAAGAACTAAGAACAAAAGATGAAAGGGAAAGGAAGAAGAAATGGGCGGCTGAAGAAGAATTCTCTCTCGAGGTCTTCAACTCCGGGGCCGTTAAACTATCTCTCTCTTTCTCTCTCTGCGGCGTGAAAGTGTTTCTGGAAAAGCTTTGTGTGAAGTCACCGCCTCTTCTGAAACCCTAAGGTCCCTTTATATAGGCTCTCCTGTCTTCAGAAAGTGGGACCTCGGGAAATATCGGATAAGTGCAAACGGGCTCGGGATGGGCCGGGGCCGCGCGAAAGACCAGGCGTGGCGCGGCCACTGGTCTTCTGAGGATCTGTGGAGCGGCCACTAGTCTTCTGAGGATCTGTGGCGCGGCCGTCCTTCTTCTGGGGATGTGTCTGACGGACCTTCTTGCTTCCTTCTTACTTTGAGATCCAACCGTGGGATTGAACTCAAACCACCTTGGCATGAAAAACAGCTGAAAGGGCTATCTTGTCTCCAAAAATGAGCTTGATCTTGTGGTGGGAAGGTCGTCATCTGATGCTGAACTTATGGCTCCGAGCACATGTCCTTGAAGTTCCCGTTTTAAACAAAAATGTGTCTTTTTTGTCCAATTTTCCTGAAATGACTCTTAAGACTAGGAAACGTGGAAATCACTTTAAAACCGTTGAAAACCGGGTTAAAACACTTGTAAACGATCTTGAAATAATAGGTTTTAAGAGTAAAATATGACTGTTATCAGCCGGGGAAGGAGATTAGTTACCTACAAATTTTTAGTATTAGAGTTTTGTCTAAGTTTTTGGTTACTAATCTTTAGTTTCTTATTCTTGTTTTCAGGTGTATGCTTAATCGCAGTATCAGGTGCAACAAGGACAAAGAGCTAGTGATTTTGAGCATAGGCGAACTCGCCAAATTGGAAAGGACCAACAGGAAGGCCAAGAAAGAATCTGCAATGGTCAATCCTATGATCCTGATACGAGACGAAGAGGGTCAGTTGGTTGATGCAGAACGGCACAGAAGGAACGAGCAAGGCCAAAGATTAGATGAGAACGGGGCTGTTGTCGCAGAACCAGTTGGTGTCGATCGACACCAAGTGCAGCAGGAGGAACTACGACTAAATGCTGGGCGTGGAAGGACACTTGGTAATTACAGCAGGCCTGATCAGTTCTATGCTAATAGAGCTGCGATTCGTCCTCCTGCTTTCCAGAGGAATGAATTCGAGCTGAAGCCTTCTTACTACACACTTGTGGCTCAGCATCCTTTACATGGTCTTCCTCATGAGCACCCCATGGACCACACAGAGAGGTTTGAGGACTTGGCATCAAGCATAAAAGCCAATGGAGTGTCCAATGATTATCTCTTCTGCAAGCTTTTCCCCTACTCACTTGCTAGAGATGCTGCATACTGGTTGAAGCAGTTGGATCCAGGGTCATTGACTACCTGGGAGGACACAAAGAATGCATTTCTGTGCCACTTCTTTGATGATGTTAGATATGAGAAGTTGAGAATGAAGATCTCTACATTTTCTCAAGGACTAACTGAGGCATTCAAGGCTGCTTGGGTGAGATTCAAGACATATCAGAGGGATTGTCCACACCATGGTTTTAATGAGGTTCAACTGCTGGGAATTTTCTTCAGAGGAATTGATTGGAGGTACCAAATGGCTCTAGACGCTGCCAGCAATGGGAACCTCAACACCCAATATCCAGAAAATGCTATGATACTTATAGAGAACTTGGCATCTAGCAATAGTACCAAGAATGCAGACCTTGATAGGAAGAAGAAAGCTGGAAACATGGATGGAAGTCAGATTGCTGAAGTTAAGGCTAAGCTAGACTCAATGCATAGCATTCTTGTGGGGAAGAAGCAAGTTCAGTTTGCTGCAGAAGTGGAGACCTTTGAGCCTGTGGAAGAAGAAGTTAACTACATCAATGGAGCTGGTTTTCAAGGTCAAAGATTTGGCAATCAGCAAGGTTATGGTTTCTCTTACCAGAAGTCTTTTCAGAACAACAACTTCCAAAGAACTTATGCTTCTCCTTCTTACCAGAAGCCTCCTGCACAAGACAATGAGATGAAGTCCATGGTTGAACAAATCTTAGAGGGTCAAAAGAAGATTACTGTGGACTTTAATGGGAAGATTGATGCTTTGTACACTGATCTAAATGGGAAATTCGAGTCCCTGAGTGCTCATGTCAAGAAATTGGATGTTCAAGTTGCTCAAACTGCTGGAGCTTTGAAGAGACAAGAGGGATGCGTTCCTGGAAAGACGGATACAAATCCGAGCATGTGAACGCCATCACGATTCAGAGTGGAAGAAGCCTTCAACTTGTGCTGAAAAAGGGACTGAATGCTGAAAAATTTGTGGAATTTCAGGGAGCTGAAGAAGACGACATTGCTGCTGCAGAGCTAGTGTCGATCGACACCACCAAAAACGCGTGTTCTAGAAGTTTTGTAGAAAAGAAAATTTGCACATAAGTGCCCCACACGTGTTTTAATCCTTATTTAAGGATTTTCAGAGCCATTGTTTAAGCTACATATTATTTTAGAGAGAGATTTGTAGAGAGTTTTTTGAAGAGAAAAACCAGAATCCTTTAGAGCAGATTTGGAACTCCCTTATTTCTTCTATTGATTTCTTTTATGCTTTCTATTCAAATAATGATTTATGTTTCATTGATCATGTCTGAGTAGTTTGCTTGTTAGGTTTAAGGTTTTTCAAAGGTGATTAATGAATTGTTAGGTTGAATTGAATTGTTAGGATAAAATCATTAGAGTTCTTCATCTGGATTTGTGATTAATGCTTGTTCTAGCTTCGCGAACTAGAATCTGATCATAAGTTAATTAATAGATGCGAGAGTATTATTGATTGTCTGAACTAATCTTAGATGAGCAAAATACCTATTCTCAAAGAGATTTGGTTTAGAGATTTTGTGAACAATCGAACCTGTTATTAATACTTGTCTGAATTGATAGAATTTGCAAAGATATTTGGGATTCTAGGGTTTAGACATAGATAATCTTCGCAGCGAGAGTTGGTAGATTTTATTGTTGTGTTTCTAGTTCGAGAACAGTTCTTCATAAATTCCTAACATTCTGTCTAGATATGCAATTAGGATTCACCTGAGAATTTCCTTGAACCTAGCTTGTGTCTCCTGAATTTACTAAGTTTTTAATTATGTGCTGTCTTTTACTTTTAATCTTTACTCTTATCTTAATTCGAATTTAAAAGTTTGATGTGTGACTATCTCATTCCCTGTGGATTCGATCCCTAAGTATTGCGACAGATCTATTAATTTGAGAGAGTAGCTCTAGGGTAAATTTGAGCATATCAGTCCAATAACCAAAATTGGCCCAAGCCCAATATAAGCACACCATCGGGAAAGAAAATCCCTGAAGGAAGCACGCCGGAAATAGAGATTTGACATGTCACGTGGACGGTGAAGCTCGGATAAGACGGCCATAAGAGAAGGTTAACCTTAAGATAGTTCGCTGGAGCTAACAGTAGCGGCGAAACTGATGAAAGCGCAAACGAGTGGTGGATAGGAGAGAGCGGATCTGGATGACCGAGCGAGTGGTGGAGGAACACACGACGGAGGAAAACGGGACGGAGGAAAAAGGGACGGAGGAAAAGGGTTGGACACGGTTGAGAAAGAAGGGCAGAGGAGATAACCACCAGAAAAGGAGAAGGATTCGGAGGATCCGGCGGATTTGGAGGCTCCGGTGGCTGAGGACGTGACGGCTGAAGCGAGAAGGTCACCACCGAGCGCTAAGGGGAGGCGGAACTCCGACCTAAAGAACGTAGCGTACCGGCCGGAGAGGTCGGAGCTCGACACCGATTAGACATCTCGATGGAGGAGAGAGCAACGACCGATGAGATCACCGGAAAAATCAGAGTCGCCGGATAAACACGAAAACGCCACCAGAACAAAGGGAAAGGAGAGGGAAGCACCGCTCAGAAGAGAAGGATTGAAGGAAAAGAGGAGCAACAAAGATCCATCCCTGATAACATGCATATTTTACCCGTTTTTACTATCATAGGTGAGTGCTTTAATAAGCATTTCACTAAGGTTTTAATGCATAAACAATAGTTTCGAGTATTTGGTTGTTCAAGACTCTTTTCAGGTAATTTAGCAAAAGACGCATATTTTGGAGCAAAATACACTTCCGGAAACAGTGCTCGAGGGAAAAAGTTCAAAATCAAACGAAGGCCTTCCCACCACAAGATCAAACTCATATTTAGAGACAAGGTAGCCCTATAAGTTGTCTTTCATCTCGAAGTGGTTTGAGAACAATCCCACGGTTGGATCTCAAGTTATAGAAGAAGCAAGAAGGTCAGTCAAGCACCCGGAAAGTCGAGCCCGGCCACTCGCGGTTCCCGAGCCCATTTGAAGCCCAACTTAAACCCGCAGCCGTCTTATGCAAGGCAAGACCTAATCCACGACCTAGGGGACTTGAAGACCTATATATACTCGTTGTCTAGGGTTTTTCTAATCATCACGAAATACTCTAAGTTACAGAATTCTTTCGGTGGCCGCAAATCTCTGATTCGTGGTTTTCACTTTGTTCTTCGAGGGAAATTGATTTTTTTCTTGAACCCTCTTTGTTTCTTATCTATTTATACAAGTTATGCATTCATCAATCACGTTTTCTACTTCTTCTTTCATGTCCGAGTAGTTTATTTTTGTTGGGTGTTCTTTAAGGAGATCTATGGAGAATTTCATTAACTGTTTTTAAACCGATTGCTTAGGCCGAAGATTAGGGTTTTCTATCTCACCATACTCGTTCTTATTGCATGAGTCTAGCGTCATGAACTAGTATCCAGACCATAGTAGGGTAGAGAGCATCCTTTAAAAGATGTCTGAATGTTTATTGTCCCGATCTTATTGCGTGTTCATCTAGGATGCAGGATACGACATTATGCCTGCGAAATAGACGTTCACAGATCGATCTTGCTTGTCAGAGTTAGGTCGTTAAAACCAGTGAATCAGTTTAGGAAAAATCGCCTAGTCTCGTTCCTTAGCTTTTGTGTGTTTGATTTCTAGTTAGAACCCCATAGATTTCCCGAGAAGATCCCCAACGTGTTTCCCCATCTGCTTTTCAATCGAGATTTACGCACTTCAATATTTACTTTTTCTGCACTGCTCATCTGATTTCCTTTTTACAAGCCTTTAAGTTAATTTTCCTTTTCTCGTTGGTTAAAAAATTGATTGACAACCTCTTCTATATAAGACGTGAACCTGCTTTCTTTATTTTCTGCAAAAACCGTGACACACTCCCAAAACCCCCAATTTCATGCGTCTTTGGTTGTCCTGATTTTCTGTTTTGCAATTGACCTCCTCACTGTGGTTCGATACCCGAAGTACTACAACGCACGCTGTGCACTTGCAGCTTAGGGTTCTACAAATTCAAAGCTCGACGAGTCCCCAAAGAAATCCTCCAATCTTGGACGACTATTTAGACCCCATCAAGCTTTTGGCGCCGTTGCCGGGGAGGATGCGTTTCGCTGTCCAAAGAAAAGGTCAGGATCACAACTCAAAGACATTCTTTTTCTATAACTTCTAGATATCTTTCTATGAGTTTCAGGAACTACCACACCATGGAGCACACAAGGAGCGATCCTTACATGCCTTCGAACTCACGCCCACCTGCAGAATTCTTACACCATTCTCGGAGACCGCCTCCGACGCTGCTACCACACGAGCGCTTCACGGCTCGCCCTCAAGGAGGATTCCCGCCTCCCATTATCCATGGAAGCGAAAGTCTTCACCTCCAGACGCCGCCTCCTGCCCAGAAGGATCAGAGAATCGCACATGCTCCCTTATACCAACAAGTGGAGAACCTTATCGAGGCGATAACAGTAATGACTGATTATCAAGCTAAGTCAGAGAGATCCTTACACGCCCATATGGACTCTATCCACGGGGAAGTCTTCCACAAGCTCCAGGAAGTCGCCAACAACGTGAAGGTATTGGAGAACCGAACTATTGGCAACATCAACAAACTATCCAGAACTGCCGAGGACTTGGCGGATCACAAGGGTACTCTGAACCGCGGATTAGGAGACATCCGCGCCCTGAAGTACGAGTTTGAAGAAACTCGCGGAGCCACTTACAACATTATGGGCCGAATGGAGAAGAACACCAGGAGATAGAACACGCCCAACACAAAGCTGAATCACAAGTCGAAGACTTGAGAGATGAGGTTCAGAACATGGTGAAAGCCCAGAAAAGAAGTGAAGCTTCGCTGGGAAAGCTGTCCAAGGAACAGAGAAGATTAGATGAGCTGTTCTACGATCTCATCAAAAATAAAGAGAGGAAGGAAGCCCGACCCAACGCAGGACACGTCCCCTGCCATTTCATTGAGCCGCACTCAGCGTTTGAGCCGATCCCCTCGCCCAGAACATCTTGAGAATCGTCGCCAGAGCTCCTCGAAATACCCTTTACTACGAAGAGGAATCCATCAAAGCTGGTGAAACCTCTCACCACGCATATCCTGAGAGAAAGATTGGTGGAGTTTATCGACAAAGTCAAGACTATCCCAAAGGATACACCCTTCGAGGAAGCATGGGAGAAGTGTGACTTGGCCAAATTCTTCGAAGACAGCCTTGAAGGAAAGGAAGGGGCTCGCATTCACTTTGGCAAGGCCTGATGCACCAACGTCGAGGAGGTGATGACGATGCCGCGAGCGAGAATACACGACTGGTATCCGGCCCACATTGATCCCAAGGGTTTGGAGCAGTTCAACGCCTTGGTTCGAACCCTCCCACATGAAGTGACATTTGAGAGAGCTAACATTGAGCATCAGGCGGCCACTACTTTGCGGAAAGTAGAGAGTCCTTGGGTTAGATCAAGCACCATTTCAATAAGGCGAGAAGAGATCAAGAAATCCGAGACCTCCACAAGGTTCAGGATCATGGCCGTTTCCTAATAACGTGCAGCATTAGAGGGATCGATTTCAGCAAATCTTTATGCGACTCGGGGTCTTGCATCTGTGTGATAACCGAATGGGGAGCATGAAAGCTCGGCATCAAACGTGGCGAGCCGACGAACATCAAGATTGGATTGGCGGACCAATCTTTCGCAGCCGCAAAAGGAGTCATTTATGATCTCCAGGTCATCATTGGCGATTGTAGAATCCCGGTAGACTTCTACATAGTCAAAACTCGCCAAGAAGAAGCTGCACCTCTCATCTTGGGATGGCCATTCTTAGCCACTGCAGGAGCCATCATGGATTGGCCCAATAGGCGAGTCTCATTCGCCAATATCGATGGGGAAAAGTTTTATCCCGCGATACCATACACCATGGAGAAACATCTTCTTGAGAGGGATGAAGATGCAATCATGGAGAGACTCGAGGAGCCCTCAGCAGAAGAGGCCGCACAGAAGGCAAAAAGACCTTGCCTAAGGTCGAACTCCACCTCCAACTAAGCTCCCAAACTACCAAAGTCTAGCTAAAAGACTCTAAACAAGAGCGGCTCAATGGGAGACAACCCATTTTAGGTATTCTCTTTCTCATCTCTTTAACCATACTAATCTTTAGTTTTGGTTTCTTCTTAGTTTACAGCATTTACATAAACCCCAAAAGCACAAAAAAATCAGAAAAACCAGAAAAGACCAAAAATATGAAGAAGGAGTTTCAAAGAACACTCACCGGGCGACGAACTGTCCGTGGACCGGCCAGAAGGAGCCTGGCCGCACCACGAGCCACGATGGCACGGAGGCAGGATGCCTGACCGCGGCCGCGACTACCCTCGCACGGCCGGCCGTCCCTGAGACGTTTTCCATCCGAACTTCACCAAACCGGATCTCCTTCAACCTGTGTCAAGCCTTTCAAGTTTTCTCCTTGATCCAAGACTTGAACACGTCCTGAAAACCGCAAATAAAACTTCCACAACCGCGGTATGCTGCTGTTGCATCAAAGACGGCGAGACAAGACAAGACTCCATCCAAGTCAAGTTAAGTCAATGATCCATCTCTCTACATACTTCTTCCAGCACGTTCAACAGACCTGTATCCATGAATACGAAGAAGAATACAACGAATTTTGGGGATGAAAACCATTGTGCAAGCTCCAGAAGGAAGAAGATGCAACTTCCTTCACCAAACCGCGAAGAGAAAAATTCCCGAAGACTAGCTTCTCTCTTCCGCGACTGAGACCTTTACCGAATCCAAGTAAGGATTTCATATGGGATTGAAGTTCGAACTAGCAACACCTGTCTTCCGGGATCCCGAACATGTCACCGGATAGGCCATCATAGACCCAAACTTCAAGTTTATGAGGTGATGCAATCTTCAAGACGCAAGGACAGAAGATTTTTCATCTCTCATTAAAGGTGTTTCATAAAGGTCAAGGAACCAAGACAAGTACTCAACAACCGGAGTACATGTTCTTCTCAACAAAGGCGAGCCAATCACCACCACCAAACACCTATCACCACCCTCATCCATCATCACCATACGACCACCACCACCAAACGAAGCAATGAAGCTCAACCGCGCAACACATTTCCTTTCGAGCTAAGTTTTCAATTTTTTTAGTTCAATTAAATCGATTCTAAGCAGTGACATAAGGAGAATGATCAAGTCCTTAGCTCATTGGAATAATTTTTCTTGGGCTAATTATTTTTGTGTGGTCTTCCTTAGGGTCTTGGCTACCTCCGTGATTAATCCCATAATTTTAAAAATTGTACCGAGGGGTTTCCATAACTGAAAATTATGTCCAGGTCGTTTAGCTCTTTGACAGGGTTATTATAGGTGGCGGATGGATGCCGTGTCGGCTTGCAGTCGATATCGGTGCATCACCCGCACTGATTTGCCGAACAGCTCGTTGTGGAGCTGCAACACCAGGCTGTCCTTGTACGCCTTGGAATCCTTGTGGTCCTTGAGGTCCTTGTTGGCCTTGTGCACCAGCTGCGCCGGCAGCTCCTTGATTTCCTTGTTGATTCTCCATCCCCTCACGGTCTGCGATAACGGCTTGTTCCCGATGTCGTGTAGCGGATCTCTCCAGCAGGTTTATATCGTCGATTGGGAGAACAAGATTTGTTGTACCGTGTGACCGTAGGTTCATGTACCTATCAAAACAAAGAGATCACGGTAAAAGTGTTAGATAACAAGAAAATAAAAACTTGTCCTTGTAACGATCAAGAACCGAAATGACTAAACTTAACCCCAAATGGCAACAGCGCCAATTGATAACAGCCTTTTTAGATTGTTAGGGAGTTTAATGACCTACCACTAACCGTTGCAGTATAGCGTATGGGTATCAATCCATTTGAGGTCGTTTAGTTAACAGATCGGGTATATCGGTGTCACAAGTCAAGTTTTAAATGATAAAAGTTGGGACTTTACTACTAAAAATGACTAAAGACTAGATCTTGTGTCACTCAAGACCATAAAAATAAGAACTTTAAACTACTTGAGCTAGAAGTAATTGTTTAAACGTTGAAAGAGATAAACTTTATAAATAAATGAAGGATCAAGATTGTTTAACAAGCTAAAGCTTTTGGATCACATCAAGACTTGGTCTTAAGATGGTGATTCTTAGGTAAAGGGATCCACAAGACGTTTAGCCCATGGTGTTTGGGTCTAACCTCTTTGAATCTCTATCACAATAGACTAGCTCTCGCAAAGCGGTACAATAGAAGAAACAAGCATGCTAAATCATCCATGTTGAACCGTAAGATCTCCTAGACAGATGGTTAGTCTTAGGCTAGGAAAGATCAAACTCTTGTTTATGAGTTTGGCTAAGCAAGTACGTGTTGTTCATGTCAAGCCGCCTATAGTCTTTAAATTAGATGATCAGACTAGACTAAGCATTGAGAACAATAAACAAGAAAGAATCAAACTTTATGTTCTAGCTAAGTAAGAAATATAAATCCGAGAGTTCCTTGGTTCTTTTAACCCATCAAAATCCTTATAAAGACTACTCACTAGCCATTAGAGAAATCTCAGTATCCATAAGGATAAGAAGGTTACTCATACCTTGCAAGATAGTCAAAAACAAGAAAAGAAAGAAGTTTTAACAAGAAATGCTATGAAACAAGACTTGATAACTTCAAAATAGCATAAAAGGTTCAAGCTTTTAAACAAGCTTTAATGGTGAAAGAAAACTAGAGTTTCGGTTACAAAACACAGAAAATAAAAGTGGAACAAGAGAGAGAGATAAGCGTGGGGGACAATGTGTATTTATACACCAAAGAGAAAAAACCCTAAGCGTTGGGACCACTTGCCCGAAATGGGTACTATTTTGTACTGTAGCGTATCGGCTTCAAGTCGTGGAAGCAAGTCGAAATGCTAAGTCCTTGTGTTCTTTGGTAACCTCCATATCGGGAATCGATTTCGGGACCTTGTCGTTGTGAACTCCATTGCCTGCTGCCAATATCGGGCTAATGCTGATGCCATGATCCGATATCCGTCTTCGAGGAACACCTTGTGGGATCTTCATTCCGGGATGCCTGCTTCGGGATCAAGTCGCTGCTACTCGTCGAGGTTCGCCCATGCGCTTGTTCGTATCGGCTAAGGAGTCGTGATCCATGCCCGATATCGTTTCTTTCCTCCTTCTTGATCTCTCCTTGGACCTTCTTCCTCGGACCATCCTCCATACACCTTAGTACCTGAGAAAACACTCTGAAACATGCAAGAATATGCAAAAACCTAACCTAATGCATCTAGACCTAGCATGAATGGAAATGAAACAAAAACTATGACAAAAGTGCATGAATGAGATCCTAACTAGCAAGTGAAAATGGTGTAAATTGCTGGGATATCATCACTCTCCGGATCTCGATGATTGTACATCCACGATCGCAATGCATAGATTTCTTGATTCGAAGACATTTTTTTCAATCTTTTTTTTCTCTTTTTTTCTCTCTCTTCTTTCTTCTTTCTTCTCTCTTCTTTTTTTTTATCTTTTGATGTGTGAAACAATAATCATAATTCAGCTATTTATAGAATTTCGAATTTAATTGCGATGAAGTTTTCCGACGGATTTACGACGATCAGTATATTTGCAACGTACACCGACTAATTTGCGACGATTTACAAGAGGTTTAGGTGGGGCTTCTGTAAAAAGTTGGGTACCTACTTTATTACTTCTCGCAATTAACTTGCAATTCCCTTGCAAATATTGATTCGGAATGGTGGCGTCGCAAAGTCGTCGCAAATATTGCTTCGGAAGCGTTGCATCGCAAAAATCCTCGTAAATTGCGACGAACCTGCGACTGTTTGGTTGCAAATATGTCGCAACTGCCTCGAAAATTGCGACGACATCTATCCTCGCAAATTTGTGACAGATTAGTTATGCGGAGGGGTTTGTTACTTCAAGTTTTACCCCTAAGATAGCTGCAAGTGCACAGCAATCACAGTAGTATATTAAGGGACCGAATCCACAGAGATTGTTGTTTTGCGAAAGTCCTAAGATTTCTAACTTCTTTAAACCAAAAGGGAAGTTGGGGATGTTGTGTGTCACAGTTTGCAGTGGTAATATCAAGCAGCAGAATAGAATTAAACGGTTGTAAATCAATAGATAAAAGGCGCTAGGTCCAGGGGTATTCTCAGGGTGTCATGGATCGGATCTAACAAGCAATAAAATAGGTTTTAAATAATTTAATGGGTTAGGTTATTAAGCTGAAATAGTCGACTATGACTACCCCGCCTTCGAGGATCTAGCCACCTACGTTTGCCTTGTCCCGCGGATATGAATTCTCATCCCACGATGCAAGACAACCGCGCATACATATCATTCACCTATTTGTAAACACTCGCGGTGCGGACCATCGATATGCCAAACATCCTACGGTGCGATCCGCTCGTTAACCTCTAGATCCAGACAATAGACCACACGTTCGTGTATCTAGTCGTCTTGGAATCAGTTGCTAATTGTCAGAGAAGCAAACATGCAATAAGAGCAAGACATAAACGAAGATACCTAAACGAAACTCTATCTCTATCAACCTAGCGAAATCGATCCATGATTAAACCCTTTTGAAAACCCCCTTAAAAACCCAACTAGATGACTACTCGTTCATGGGAACGAGAGACATATTTGAGCTAAGAATGGTGCGAATTGTATTGAATAAGAAACAGAGTGAGAAAACTTCTTCAAAGGAAATCCGAATGAATAGATCTACTTAAAGTATTGAAAAACAAAGAACTAAGAACAAAAGATAAAAAGAGAAGGATGCAAAGGTGGCGGTGATAAGTAGTTTTTTCGGTGTGGTGACTTAACAATTACTCAAGCTACTACTCATGTCATTGTAATACTTGAGGATCATTCCAAATGGAAATGGTTAAGACACTAGGAATGCATACAACTTCTTAATCTAAGCTAGCAATAAAGTATTTTTTTGAGATTTAGTAACAACCTAAATGATTAAACAAGCCAAATTTAAGCTAACTAGTAATCAAGATTATCAAAAGACTAAAACGAATCCAAGGATGGGGTTATCAATCTAAGATGTTCCAAGAATCAATCTTTGATGTCAATCAATAACATAATATGCTAATCCCTAAGCTTAGAACTCAATAGCTAGACTAATCCACTTTCATGGCACTAGCCCCTTCATTAATCAACATAATCAAGATCAAACTTTCATTTGTGAAAAAGAAGCTAATAAGCATTATGAAACAGTTGTAAATTGCTAATAAACACCCTAGACAATCACTTCCATGAGCTAGGAATGTAAATCCCTTGTTTAGTTGGTTGGGGAATTTCATCAAACACCTTGTGGGTGTGAAATTCCCTAAGGCCTAGTTTTAGCTTGATCATGGCTAAACTAGCATTTATAACACTAAACAAGGAGGGAAATGAGAGGATCTAATCCTAGGAACCAAAATTTACCCTTAAAACACCCTAGATCTAACCCATCCTTGGACCCTAATGAAACTACTCACTAATCATGGTTAAACCTGATATCTCTGTAAATTACATGTTTTTAACACATATTTCATGCTAGTTAGGACTTCATTCTTGCACTTTCATCTTAGTTTTCATCACATCTTCACCCATGATAGGATTAGATGCATTAGGTTAGGTTTCTGCATAGTCTTGCATGTTTGGAGTGTTTTCTCAGGTGCTTAGGATGGTCCGAAGAAGAAACCAAGAAGGGAGATCACAAATGGAGGATGAGCAGGTGATATCGAGAATGGATCACGACCTCGTAGCCGATATAGACAAGCGCACGATGAACCTCGACGAGTAGCAGCGACTTAGTCCGAAAGGAATACCTCGGAGCGAAGATCCAGCAAGAGGATTCCATGAAGACGGATATCGGAGCAAGGCAACGGGAAGTACCCGATTCGAGTAACAAGGAAGGCGAGCCTTCACGACATGATCCCGAAACACTTGCCAGACATGGAGACTGCCCGAAGAATCAGAAGAGTTAGCATATCGGCTTGCTCACCACGACTCGAGCCCGAAACGCTAAAGTCCAAAATAGTACCATTTCGGGAAAGTGGTCCCAACGTTTTAGGTTTTTCCTCTTTTATGTATAAATACTTGTCCTCACTCTTATCTTTTTATCACGCTTTCTAGTTTTATTTTCACCATTGAAGCTTGTTTCAAAGCTTTGATTTTTATGCTATCTTGAAGTTTTAAGTATTATCGCTTAGTGTATTTCAAGAAAAGCTTATTCCTTTTCTTATTTTCGACTATCTTGCAACCCATGAGTTACCTTTTTATCCTTATGGATCTTGAGGTTTCTCAAATGGTACGTGAGTAGTCTATATCGGTTTCGGGATAAGGGTAGGGAAAATAAGTTAAAGTCCCGATCTTTGATGTAGATCTATGCTTAATCCATCTTAATCCTTTCTTATTTGATACTATTAATGCTTAGTCATCTTCGCTATTTGACCTTTGCCATTGAGCTTCTTCAAACAAACGCCATGTTTGAATGTTTGCAAGGACCAATCTCATAAGAGATTTGCTCATCCTAGCCTAAGGGATTAGATGCCTAGGGAGCGTTTTGGCATTAGTAGGGTTGTTTAATAAAGCTTGTCATTCTCATGGATCACTACGAGTGAGCGAGGTTAGGTTATGAGATGGCAAAGAGATTTATACCACGAAGGTGGATTTATCTAGATCGTGAACTCTGCGCCAAAGGATTAGCCTTATAGGGAGTAAATCTTGCATCAAGGAAAGGTCTTTAACGTATCTGACCCGAAAACCCCTTGTCCCTTGAACCGATTCCCATTTTCTTTTGCAAGTTCGTTTCTTTAACTACCATATCTTTCATTCCTTNTCCCATTTTCTTTTGCAAGTTCGTTTCTTTAACTACCATATCTTTCATTCCTTAGCAACGCTTAGTTTTAATACCTGTTTTCCTGTTATTGTTACAATCTAGGTGATAGATTCCTACCATTTCAACCATTCAATCTCTCTTAGCTTGTAAAAGAATAACATGAATGAAATAACTTGAACTCTCCCATCGGATTGATCAGACCCATAACCTATACTACATTCGGTTATAAGTAGTGGGTCATTGACTGAGTAGAACCCATAGAAATAGCTACTTATCAATTGGCGCCGTTGCCGATTTGGATGAATTTTGAGTATTGCATTTCAGATTCTTAGCAAGACTAAGACTTTACTTTACTTTTAGACTCTAACTACGCTCCTTGAGACTTTTCAGCAGGTACCAATACCAACAAGTTCAGATGGACAACACGTCCCATCAACAAGCAGGAATGAATGATGTACAACGGGAACAAGCCGATATACAGCGTCAACAACGTCTCATCGGCGAATGTGACTCCCCAACTAACTACAAAACACGAATCGGTATTACCCCACCCTCAAGTGATGCTGGTTACGAGATAAAGAGTAGTATGCTTGCCATGGTCCGGAACAACAATTATCAGGGTGAAGCCGTGGAAGACCCCCTGGACCACCTTGACGATTTCGAGAAAATCTGTTCTTTGACAAAACAAGAAGGAATCTCGGAAGACGGATTCAAGCTACGACTTTTTGCATTTTCCCTTGGAGGCAGAGCTCACCAATGGGAAAAGACGCTCAAACCGGGATATATAACAACGTGGGATGAATGCAAACGAGCCTTCCTTAAGAAATTCTTCTCGCCGTCAAGAACAGCGAAACTGAGATTGGATATCTCCACGTTCACCCAACTAGAAGAAGAACGATTCAGTGAAGCTTAGGAACGCTTAAAAGGATACACACTAAAATGTCCCCATCATGGCTACTCAAGCTCCTCACTACTAAGTATCCTCTATAGAGGTGTGTCAAAGAAATATAAGGATCAGCTGGATACTGCAAGCAATGGCATCTTCCTCGGTCAAGACGTGGACGATGGAATGAACCTCGTCGAAAATATGGCTACAAGTGATAGTAATTACGAGGACGACATTGACAACAAAACAACTGAGCTGAACAACCAGAGGGAAAACGAGGTAATGCACCTACAAGCCCGTTTGGACGCTTTACTAAAAGGCCAACAAGTTCAAGACGCTAAAATAGCGAGTATCGGGGTAGTCTCGACGGACAGCGGCCGATATGGAGACACAGTCATTACCAACGACCACAGACAGTATGGCGACACAACAACCTCGACTACACATCCTAATCTAGCTACTCAGCACAATGCTAATGCATACACCCAGCAGGCTTACACCCCTCCCCAATATTACCCTCAACATCAACAATATCAAGCTCCATACCCACCACCACCATATGGACATTACGATTTCTACCCAGAACAACCGCAAGATTCTGACATCAAGAATCTCCTAACTTAATTGGTCCAGAGTCACTACAATAGCAACCAGGATAGTAAATCAATCAATTCAAGGGTGGACAGGCAGGAAGAACATATACGGCTAATACAACAACCAATGCACTATGAAACCAATCCACAACCAGCCTACGTCCACGCCGTAACTCTACGAAGTGGAAAGACTCTTGCACCAAAAGATCAAGCTCCGCAAATCAGCGAGGACGCTTCCGACCTAGTGGGGGGGATAGCTTTGAAAAATCAGAAGTTAACAACGAGGTAGAAGAAGTTCAAGAGAGTGTTGAAGACCAGCTCTTCACCAAACTCAGAGAACAGAATATCGGGATTAAGCCGACACCTGCAGCCCGTTTTGAGAAACCCAAAGAGCCACGATTTGTTCCCCCTGCATACAAACCTCCTTACCCTTTTCCATGAAGATTCAAGAAAGAACTCCTCGAGAAATACAGAGCTCAGTTTGCAGAACATCTGAAGAAAGTGGAACTCACCATGCCGCTCATGGATGCTTTGGCATTGGTACCGCCATACCAAAAATTCATAAAAGATGCAATCTTAGCAAGAACAAAGGAACTCCAAGGCATGATGGTAATGACACATGAGTGTAGCGCCATTATAAAAAAGAAGGTAGTGCCGAACAAGCTTGACGATCCGGGAAGCTTCACTCTTCCGTGTTAAATTGGTCCACTCACATTCAACAATTGCCTTTGCGATCTAGGAGCAAGTGTGAGCCTCATGCCACTGTCAATAGCCAAACGACTGGATTTCACATCCTACAAGCCAAGCCGAATATCTCTGATACTGGCAGACCGATCCGTAAGGTTGCCGAAGGGGCTGCTCGAAGACGTTCCCATCCGGATTGGTGATATCGAGGTACCAACCGATTTTGTGGTGCTCGAAATGGACGAAGAACCGCGAGATCCTCTTATCCTTGGGAGGCCCTTTTTAGCCACGGCAGGGGCAGTGATTGATGTGAAGAAAGGCAAGATTAAGCTCAATCTTGGAAAGGACATCATCCTCAGGTTCGACATAAAAGAGGTTATGAAGAAACCTACTATAGGAGGAAAAGTCTTCTGGGTGGATGCAATGGATGAGCTAAACGATGAACTTTTTGAAGAACTTTCCTTGAAAGATCCGTTGCTAGTCGCTTTGACAAAAGGGAAGAAGCAGCATGGACATATGGAGGAAGAAAGTGAAGTCTATGTCATGCATCTGGATGCAAGGAAAGCCATTGAGGATGATGAGTTTCCCGAAGACCTAGAGCATGGAAGGCATAAAGTCGCTTGGGGAACAAAAGAAGGAGCATATCGAGGTCAAGCCGATATGAGTGCAACGAGCTCGGTCAAGCAGTGCATACGCGAGGATTGGAGCGAATTGGATGCCCTGAAACTTGAGCTCAAGCCACTACCAGATGGGCTACGGTACGCTTTCTTGGGACTCAACTCCACATATCCGGTTATTGTTAATGAAGATCTAAGTGATGATGAGTTAAATTCACTCCTTAAGGAGTTGAGAAAGTATAGGAGAGCTCTTGGGTACTCACTAAGTGACATCAAGGGTCTCTCTCCTACGCTTTGCACTCACAGGATTCATTTAGCTGATAAAAAAACTTCCTCCATTGAACACCAAAGGCGTTTAAACCCAAATTTAATGGAAGTGGTCAAGAAAGAAATTTTAAAACTTTTGGAAGCTGGCGTAATTTACCCCATTAGTGATAGCACTTGTGTATCTCCTGTCCACGTGGTACCTAAGAAAGGGAGTATCACTATCGTAAAAAATGAAAAAGAGGAATTAATCCCTACTCGAACCATAAATGGTCATAGGATGTGCATTGGTTATAGAAAACTTAATTCAGCCACTAGAAAAGACCATTTCCCCCTCCCTTTCATCGACCAAATGCTGGAAAGGCTAGCTAACCATCCATACTACTGTTTTCTGGATGGCTATAGCGGCTTCTTCCAGATACCGATTCACCCAAACGACCAAGAGAAAACCACATTCACATGCCCGTATGGTACCTTTGCATATCGAAGGATGCCATTTGGGTTATGTAATGCACCAGCAACCTTCCAAAGATGTATGATGTCTATTTTCTCTGACCTTATAGAGGAAATGGTAGAGGTGTTCATGGACGATTTTTCTGTGTATGGTTGCTCTTTTGGTGTTTGTTTGTCGAATTTGTGCAGGGTTCTCAAGCGATGTGAAGAGACAAACTTAGTACTGAATTGGGAGAAATGCCATTTCATGGTCAGAGAAGGGATAGTGCTTGGTCACAAGATATCGGAGAGAGGTATCGAGGTTGATAAGGCGAAAATAGACGTCATGATGAATTTGAAGCCACCCACCACAGTGAAGAAAATTCGTAGTTTCCTTGGGCATGCAGGCTTCTATAGGAGGTTCATCCGTGATTTCTCCAAGATCGCTAGGCCACTCACTAGGCTCTTATGCAAGGAAGCTGAGTTTATCTTCGATGAAGATTGCCTTCAAGCGTTCACCACGATCAAGGGCGCTCTCGTGAGTGCTCCCATAGTCCAAGCCCCTGATTGGAGTCTTCCATTCGAGATCATGTGTGATGCAAGCGATTATGCCGTGGGTGCTGTTCTCGGACAAAGAAAAGACAAAAAGTTACACGTGATTTACTATGCAAGCCGGACGCTAGATGATACCCAAGTAAAGTACGCCACAACCGAGAAAGAGTTATTAGCAGTTGTGTTTGCTTTTGAGAAATTCAGAAGCTACTTGGTGGGATCAAAAGTGATTGTTTCCATGGACCATGCTGCACTAAGTTATATCTATGCGAAAAAGGACACCAAGCCGAGGCTGCTAAGGTGGATTCTCTTACTACAAGAGTTTGATATGGAGATCCTAGACAAAAAGGGAGTAGAGAATGGCGTAGCCGATCACCTGTCCCGGATGAAGATAGATGATTTGGTTCCTATCAATGATGCCTTACCGGAGGAACAACTCATGATAGTGGATGTCTTTGGAGGGATGTACCGAGTGAATCAAAGTCTAGAGACTGTCGCCGGCATGGAAGAGAACACCATTTCTTGGTATGCAGACTATATCAATTACTTGGTGAGTGGAGATGTGCCGAAAGATCTAGATGCCTACCGAAAAAAAAAATTCTTCAAGGACATTAACTATTTTTTCTATGACGAACCGTATCTCTTTAAAAGAGGGTTAGACGGGGTCTACAGAAGATGTGTATCTAAGGGAGAAGCGAAAGGGATCTTGTTCCATTGCCACGGTTCAGCCTATGGTGGTCACTTTGCCACGTTCAAAACCGCAACAAAAATCCTACATGCAGGATTCTGGTGGCCGAGTCTATTCAAAGACACTCACGAGTATGTCTCCTCCTGCGAAGTGTGCCAAAGAAAAGGAAACATCAGGAAGCGAGACGAAATGCCACAGAACCCGATATTGGAAGTCGATATCTTTGATGTTTGGGGAATAGACTTCATGGGACCGTTTCCGTCCTCTTACGGCAATAAGTATATACTAGTCGCGGTTGACTACGTCTCAAAATGGGTCGAAGCGGTTGCCAGCCCTACCAATGATGCAAAGGTGGTATTAAAACTATTCAAGTCATCCATCTTCCCAAGGTATGGGATTCCAAGAGTAGTGATAAGTGACGATGGTAGTCATTTTATCAACAAGCTGTTCGAAAACCTCCTAAAGAAACATGGGGTCAAGCATAAGGTGGCCACACCGTACCATCCGCAGACAAACGGGCAAGTAGAGATATCCAATCGCGAGATCAAGGCGATATTGGAAAAAAGGTCGGGGCAACAAGGAAAGACTGGTCAGCAAAGTTAGATGACGCTCTGTGGGCATACCGAACTGCTTTCAAAACACCCATAGGAAGACTCCATACGCACTTCTATATGGCAAGGCATGTCACCTGCCCGTGGAACTCGAGTACAAGGCTTTGTGGGCCTCCAAACTCTTGAATTTTGACATCAAGACAGCTCAAGAGAAGAGGCTGATAAACCTACACGAGCTGGAAGAAATCCGTTTGGAAGCATTCGAGAGCTCGCGGATCTACAAGGAGAAAACAAAAGTCCTCCACGACAAGAAGATCAAACCGAAAGAGTTCGCACCAGGGAATCAAGTGCTGCTGTACAACTCAAGACATGGACTGTTCCTCAGGAAGTTGAAATCGCGATGGTCCAGACCATACACCATCAAGGAAGTACTGCCATATGGAGCTGTGACACTGGTTGGAAAGGAAGGAGCGGATTACACAGTAAACGGTCACAGACTGAAGCCGTATTTGGGAAATGAGAAATACCAAGTTTTGGAAGCAACCGTGGTTCGTCTCCAAGACCCCAGCAAAGCTTAAACGACCTGGAAAAATCAAGCTATTAGACTCTAAACAAGCGCTCTTGGGAGGCAACCCAAGCTTATCATTTTACCTTATTTTGCTGTTTTTCTCTTTACTTTACAATTCTCAAGAATAATTACTAGTGGAATCGGTGATTTAGATATCAAGACACGAGATGTCGGAGAACCATAACGGGAAGAAGTCTGGAAGAATTGTTCATTACGGGCGTGAAACCCATGTACCGGCCAATGTGAACAACGAATCCTTTGATATCGGGTCATGGTCCGGAAGAGTGAAGCTTGATACAGATGCCCGATGCAGGGGTCAAACTTTCCCTGGCTCGTCTGTATCGACCTTAGTATGTCGATACAAAAGCCCTATATAGCTCCACCAAATTCTCTTTAAGAGTTGTATCGACCTTGGTAGGTTGATACATAGCTCGATACAGTGCCAAAAATTCCTTGACAAGCTTTTGCTCTTGTTTCAACCTCCTCAATCCAAACCTGTCATCCACAAACACTAGAAAACACATAACTGAATTAAAAAGTGGAAATATATACAAAGATAGACATGGGAGTGCCTCCCAAGTGCACTTGTTTAAAGTCACTAAGCTTGACTTTTCAAACCCTTAGGCATGGGGGTGAACAAGGAGTGGAATTGGCTTTCCTCCTCCTTTCTTGATATACTTGGTGCTTGCTCCAGCTTGCAGCACCTTCTTTTTCTTCTTAGACTTCCTTGGTGGCTCAGCTTCATGTTCAACAACCTTGATGCCATCAAACATTGCTAGAAGACTTTCACCATCAAAACTTGACCCATCGTATTCATTGTGATCAAGGGTTTCAGCCTCACTCATCATCACACTAGTGAGACCCATCAGCTGCTCCTTAGGTGGTTCTTCTTCAACTTCCTTAGTGTCACATGTGATTGTGTCACATGTGATTGTCCCACAAAGGCTCAAAACAGAAGGTTTCATAGGATAGAAAACCTTTGCATTCACATTCTTGAGGATCACTATTTTGTTGATGAAGTCAAGGCTTGCACCAGCTGTGTTGAGAAAGGGTGTCCCTAGGAGAAGAGGTAGCCTTGCTGCTTGAACCATATCCATCACAATGAAATCAGTTGGGACTAAACGCTCTCCAACTTTCAATGGATAATCTTCCACAAGGCCTAGAGATTGCCTTGAGGAAGCATCAACAAAGGTGATGTGTGATGAATATTTCTTCATAGTAGTGATTCCCTGGTTCTTGAACATTTCAAGGGACATCACATTGACACTTGAGCCGGAATCACACAAAGCTTCTTCAACCTTCAAGTCTCCAAGAGAACAAGAAATCAATAAATTTCCCGGATTATCCAGTTTTGGGATAACCTTGGACTCATTCCTCGTCATGCTTGTTGTATCTAGACCCTCTATCAGCTCTTCAACATTTTCTATATTGGCAAGCATCTCTTTTATGAACCTTTTTTGACCCTTGACTTGAGACAAACTCTCCACTTTGGGCAATGGTGCACCAATTTTTTCCATACTTCCTCTAAAGCTTGAGAGTAGTTTCTTTTGTGCCTTAGTCAATACCAACTCTGGAAAGGGGAGTGGTGGCTTGTAGACAAGGAGATCATAAGCCTCAACTTCAGTCTTCTTAGCCACTTCTCTTTCCTTTTCAACAATAATTGCTTGTGTAGGGGTCACATCCTCCTTAAACTCCTTTTTACTCATAGGTTTGTATACAACCAAAGGGTCATTTTCAATGACCGCCTCCCCAACTTGGATTTCAATGTCCTCATTAATTACAGTCTCATCATTAGGACCCTCAAATAGATGCTCAAATTCAGCCACTACACGCTCATACTCTTCCTCATCAATAGAGTAGATGGCATTGCAATATTCCTTGGGATTGGTTTCGGGTTTACCGGGCAAAGAAACTGGAGCTCGTATAGATGAGGAAGCAATGCCCTCGTTGTTCTCTAGTAGCTTGACCTTGGAACTCAAAGTGTCAAACTTGGAGTTGAGATCATTGTAAGAACAATCCATCTTGTTGTGGATTTCGACAATCTTCTTACTCACATTCGTGGCACTACTTGCTTGACCTTGGAGGATTTGTTGTAGAACATTACTCACATCCAAATCTTGTGCAAAACCTGGTGGAGGATCTTGCTTAGACTGAAAATTCCCTTGGTTACCTTGGTTGTTCCCTTGATAGTTGTTCTTGGAAACATAACCTTGTTGTTGCTTGTAAGGAACAAAGGGCTTTTGTTGTCCTCCTTGTCCTTGTTGA
>JAHZTW010000004.1:32954145-32964851 GCA_020283515.1 Alliaria petiolata | reverse complement strand
TTAAAGTTCAGGTTCGATTGTTCACAAAACCCTAAACCAAATCTCTTTGCGAATAGGTATTTTGCTCATCTAACATTAGTTTAGGCAATCAATAATACTCTCGCATCTATTAATTAACCTAAGATCATATTCTAGGTCATGAAGCTAGAATAAGCATTAAACACAAATCCAGATGAAGAACTCTAATGATTTTATCCTAACAATTTAATTCGACCTAACAATTCATCAATCACCTTTGAAAAACCCTAAACCTAACTAGCAAACTACTCAGACATGATTAATGAAACAGAAATCATTATTTGAATAGAAAGCATGAAAGAAATCAATAGAATAAATAAAGGGGTTCAAAATCAATCTAAACAGAGTATAGGATTTTTCTCCCCAAAAGCTCTCTAAAAATCTCTCTCTAAAAATAAAGTGTAGCCGAAACAATGGGTAAAAAACTATATTTATAGGCTAAAACACGAGCTGGAGCACTTTTGTAAATAAGGAAATCTTCTGGGCATATTTCCTTTTTCTTCAAGACTTGTAAAATCAGGCGGTTTTAGGAATCCACGATTGGTGTCGATCGACACCAATCAGTGTCGATCGACGCTCATTCCAAAATCTGACTCTCTGACTTCATCACTTTGCAGCTTCTTACACAATGCTCCAAAATGATCCAAAATCTTCAATTATGCTCCAAACGTAGTTCAACCTGCAAAGACTCTAATAGGACTCTAAAAATACCAAAAGACTCTATAAATAGACTTATATCATGGTCCAAAAACGGATAAAAACCATGATATATCACCACCTACATAGTTGATCTCTTCTTGGCAATCCTCATTCAAATCTTGTTGTACTCCTTGACCCTCATCAATATCACTCACAAAGTGAACATGCTTTTGTGAGGCTTGGAGCAACTTATCCATTTTCTCATTGAGGGATTTCATCTCCTTCCTCCTTTGGTCTTCATAAGTATCATCGCTCCTTGATGACCTATCATAGTCTTCACCATAGTTGCCATCACTTTGTGCCAAGTTCTCCACAAGCTCTAGACCTTCTTCTACATCCTTTTCCAAGAAGTTTTCATTCCTAGCTGTGTCTCTTCGGAGAAGCCATGATGAGGACATTGGGTAGTGTAACCCTTAAATCTTTCTCATGCTTCACAAAAGCTCTCGTTGTTCTTTTGGGTGAAGCTTGATAACTCATTCCTCAGCCGTGCGTTCCTAGTGTTGGAGAAGAATTTTGCAAGAAAAGTCTTCTTGCATTGATCCCATGATGTGATGGAATCCCTTGGAAGTGATTTCTCCCACAAATGTTCGTTGTCCCCAAGAGAGAAGGGAAACAATCGCAGCTTGAAACCATCCTCGGATATGCCATTGATCTTGGTTATATCACATATCCTATCAAACTCATCTAAGTGGTCAAGGGGGTCCTCCAAAGCTAACCCATGGAACTTGTTGTGTTGCACCATGTTGATCAACCCGCTTTTGATCTCAAAATTGTTGTTCTCAACTGGAGGAGGTAGGATTCCTTGACGGTTATCATGAGTATTAGGAGCATCTCCAGCCCAAATGTGCCTAGGTTGGCGTGGAGGATGTTGAGGCACTCTATGAGCTTGAGCCTCATTCCCTCGATTCCTTTGTGGTATTCCATTACCACCTTGTTCTTGTGGAATATCCATTCCCAAACGGCTTAGATGTGCTAGGCGCTCTCTTTCTCTTCTCACAAAAGCTTCTCTTGTCACTCGGTGAATGTTGTCTAGAGGCTCAACTAGATTGTTGTGTCCACTAGACCTCAAGTTCATACACCTAGAGACAAAGAGCAAACAAATCAAGAGAGATTAGTAAGCAATAAGTAAAATAAAAAACTTAGTCTCAAGAGAAGGTAAAATCCTAATGCTTAAACCATAAATCCAAACGGCAACGGCGCCAAATTGATAAGTAGTTTTTTCGGTGTGGTGACTTAACAATTACTCAAGCTACTACTCATGTCATTGTAATACTTGAGGATCAATACAAATGGAAATGGTTAAGACACTAGGAATGCATACAACTTCTTAATCTAAGCTAGCAATAAAGTTTTTTTTTTAAGATTTAGTAACAACCTAAGTGATTAAACAAGCCAAATTTAAGCTAACTAACTACTAATCAAGATTATCAAAAGACTAAAATGAATCTAAGGCTGGGGTTATCAATCTAAGGTGTTCCAAGAATCAATCTTTGATGCCAATCAATAACATAATATGCTAATCCCTAAGCTTAGAACTCAATAGCTAGACTAATCCACTTTCATGGCACTAACCCCTTCATTAATCATCCTAATCAAGATCAAACTTTAATTTGTGAAAAGAAAGCTAATAAGCATTATGAAACAGTTCTAAATTGCTAATAAAAACTCTAGACAATCACTTCCATGAGCTAGGAATGTAAATCCCTTATTTGGTTGGTTGGGGAATTTCATCAAACACCTTGTGGGTGTGAAATTCCCTAAGGCCTAGTTTTAGCTTGATCATGGCTAAACTAGCATTTAGAACACTAAACAAGGAGGGAAATGAGAAGATCTAATCCTAGGCATCAAGATTAACCCTTAAAACACCCTAGATCTAACCCATCCTTGGACCCTAATGAAACTACTCACTTAATCATGGTTAAACCCTCAAATCCTATGAAAGAAATAGAGTTAAACATGATTAGAGAGGTAGAGAATGAAAGATTAATAAAGACAAGTACTAAATTGCATAAACTTTAAAAAAATGTCTTACAAATTACATAGAAACCAAAAAGGGTAAGTTTTCTAAGCAAGAACAAGAGATTAAAAGATACTTAGGAAAAATAGGTTTTTTCCTATTTATAGTGAACAGTGGACGACCCGGGTCAACCCGGAACAAACCGGGTATTGACCCGGTTAAGGTCTGAAAATCGGGCAGCGTATCGAGCTTGCTAGGTCGATACGCAGCTAAAACTTTCTTCAAGGAGTAGCTCGACACAGATGCCCGATACGCTGTCTTCGAACATCAGATGAGATGTGTGTCGACCTTAGCAGTCTGATATGAATGCCCGATACGCCATGTTCCAAAACTCCGGTGGCCTGTGTATCGAGCTTAGTAGCTCGACACAATCGTCCGATACGCGCACTCCGTCTTCCCTGCCGAGCTATATCGACCTTGGTAGGTCCACACCAAAGTCGACACACTTCTAAAACTTGTCTGCTTCATGTTTGGCTCCCTTCTCTTCTTCCTCCTTGTCACCCAACTCTCCATAGAGGTCCTCCAAGCCTCCAAAGTACCTAATTAAGACTCAATATGCACAATATGCAACAACCTAAGCTAAAACTTGCTAAACTCTAATATGGATGCAATTTGGACTAAAAATTAACTAAATGAATGCATAAATGAATGGAAAGCTATCTAAAATATGCTAATTTATGAGTATATCAGGCGGCTGCAGAAGAAATCTCTCTCGAGGTCTTCAACTCTGGGGCCGTCGATCTCTCTCTCTCTCTCTCTCTCTCTCTCTCTCTCTCTCTCTCTCTGGCGGCGTGAAAAGTGTTTCTGGAAAGCTCTGTGTGAGATCACCTTTTGTGAAACCCTAAGGTCTCCTTATATAGGCTCTCCTGTCTTTAGAAAGTGAGCTTCGTGTTTTAACCTCGGGAAATATCGGATAAGTGCAAACGGGCTCGGGACGGGCCGGAATAGTCTGGCCGCGCGAGCGACCAGGCGTGGCGCGGCCACTGGTCTTCTGAAGGTCTGTGGCGCGGTCGTCCCTCTTCTGAGGATGTGCCTGACAGACCTTCTTGCTTCCTTCGTAACTTGAGATCCAACCGTGGGATCGGACTCGAACCACCTTGGTATGAAAAACAGCTAAAAGGGCTATCTTGTCTCCAAATATGAGTTTGATTTTGTGGTGGGAAAGTCGTCGTCTGATGCTGAACTTAAGGCTCTGAGCACTTGTCCTTGAAGTTCCCGTTTTGCTCCAAAATGTGTCCTTTTGTCCAATTTCCCTGAAATGACTCTTAAGACTAGGAAACGTGAAAATTATTTTAAAACCGTTGAAAACCGGGTTAAAATACTTGTAAGAGATCTTGAAATGATAGGTTTTGCAGTAAAATATGAGTGTTATCAATTAACGACTTAATTTGTCAGTTTGCGATGGATTAACGATGAAGTTTGTCGGTTGTCGCATATACGACGCAAATTTTTCGTAAATTAGTGACGCAAATTTATCGTAAATTTGCGACGCAAATATGGTTTTTTCTTGTACTGTCTATGGGTGGTGCGACTTCGACTAGGCTGGATGCCCTTTGACATGTCGCTCCCTTTCGGGTTGATTTGTACAATTAGGCCAATCACCGATTTCTTGGAAAACAAAAAAGCAACAAGTGGTGAGGTCTTTAGCAGAAGCCAACTATCGTGCCACGGCTCTCACGGTTTGTGAACTGATCTGGCTTAAGGTACTACTTGCCGATCTCAATGTTTTTCTCTATCGTCCGATGATTCTCAATTGTGATAGTATGTATGCGCTTCACATTGCATTGAATCCGGTTTTCCATGAAAGAACCAAACATATTGAATTTGATTATCAATTTATTTGGGACGAAATACAGGCTGGTTATATTGTTACTGCTCACGTTTTTACTCATGATCAGCTAGCTGACATCTTCACTAAGGCTCTTGGATAACGAGAGTTTGACGTTTTTCATTCCAAATTGGGCATTTCGAACATCCATACTCCAACTTGAGAGACAGTATTGGAATATATACGATAGTCATAGAATATATACCACAGTTATTACTAAATCATTTATGTAAAGAAATGTACATATTTGTGTAGCTAGGTTACTTGTCCATATGTACACTTTAAATGCATATATGAAAATAGATTATAAATTTTGAGGTTCACTTTAAGTGAAGTATTAAAACCTTTGATTTAATAGCATTAACTATTAAACACTCGTAAAACGATTTCAAATCTTTTTTTTTAATTCTATAGAAAAACTCCAAATTATGACAATTTTAACAATTTTTTTTCAAAAAAAAATGTTTTTTTTCAACAGCCTCAACTCCTAAAACGATTCACAAATCCAAACCGGAGGAACTGAGTTTACATATGCTAAATGATAAAGGCAGTCTCGTGCACTCTGTACCAACTTGTCAGCCTTTGTGTTATGTGCGCAGGATATACTAGATTGAGAAAGATGCAAACTCTATCCTGCTTATCTCGTATTCCTCTAAGTGTAAGGTCGGCCATTCATCTGGTTTAGAGACCATATTCACCAATTCGGAACAGTCTGTGACGAAATCCACCGACATCGATCATGCAATGCATTGCCCAAATCAATGCATCTAACTCTGCGCGTAAAGGGGATATGCTTCGTCTTACATTTTTCGCCCCCATTAAGGTTACCATCGTACCAACCCCATGGCACTACCATCCCAAGCCAGCATTAACATCTGTATCCTTCCATGATCCATATGTGTGACATCTTAGACCCTCAGAATTCTGAATCTCTAATATCTCAGCTCGTTGTTGTGGTTGCGGCCCTACGTCATCCACATGTGCCACCTCTGTGCCATTGCTTCCGCTTTCGCAGTTATAAGTACTTCCCGGGGATCCCGATCTATATTAGAAAATATTTTGTCATTTCTTGCTTTCCATATGTACCATAAAAGCCATGGATATACTGTCATCTCCCCATCTCTTGGTAGATGTCAAAACAAATGTGTCATATTAGAATATAAACCCTCCATCGGAAACCTCTACGGTGGCGTGGGGATTGCCGATAGCGCCCAGACTTGGAAAGCCGGGGGACATTCAAATAGTGTATGATTTATGGTTTCCTTTTCGACTCCACATCTTACACATTGAGGATCACAGTTTATTCCCCTGTTGCAAAGACGGTCCATAACCGCTATACAACCCGAAATTCTTTGCCATATAAGTGTCTTAGTTTTGGTTGGCATTTGACCTCCATGCGTGCCCCTGCATGTTGATGACATCTGGTCCATAAGACCGATGTATGTCACTACTTGTTGGAAATTCATGTTCCGTGTTATATCCAGACTTGACCGCATATCTACCCGATTTTGTAAAGTTCCAGCTCAGTAAGTCTGGCCTAGAAGTCGTAGTAGTTTGGATTCCAATAATGAGAGGTATATCCTGTGGAACAATTAATTGTTTGATAAGTGGCAAATTCCACGTAGATGTGACAAGGTGAGTTAGTTGATTAACTTTTAGCTCGAGGTATAGGTTATATCCTCGACATGTTGCTGATCTCGGGCGAGATGCCGGAATCTAGGGGTCATTTCATACAGAGATCGAATGTCCGGAGCGAACTCTTTTAATAAGCCATTTTTGCACCAGAGATCGAGCAGATATTATGCTCTTCCAACCATACAATGAGGAATACGAGCGAATAGGATCCAAGAGGTTGACATTTCTAAAATATCGTCCTTTGAATACCTTAGTAAATAAGGACTCAGGATAGTCGATAAGTCACCAAAGCTGTTTGGCTAATAGAGCCGTGTTAAAATCCTCTATAATCCTCCTTCCGACTTGTGCTTACATAGTTTATTCCAAGCCAACCAATGCATTCCACGTGTCTGACCATTAGTACTCCACCAGAATTTCGCGTCCGTTCTCGTAAGTTTCGTTGTTATCGTCTTTGGCAATCCAAAACACGACATAGCATACGTCGGCATTATTGTTGCCACTGACTTGATTAACACCTCTTTCCCTCCTTTAAACAACAACCGAGATGTCCATCCATTTATCCGCTTTTGTTGTCGTTCAATGAGGAAATAAAGATCTTTGTTTTTCTCCTCCTAAACTCTCTGGTATACTTAAATATGTTTCCATCCCCCCCCCCCCGACATTTGTCGTGTCTACTGTGTGTCCAAATTGCACCGATGATTTTTTAAAGTTTATTTGTTGACCCGACACTAATTCATATTGTTTTAGAATATTGAGAAGCATATGGGTTTCCTCCTTGGTTACCTTATAAGAAAATAAGTTGTCGTCCTCGAAAAGCATGTGCGATACCAGTGTACTTGCCCAAGCAATTTTCATACCCGTGAGCAGTTGTCCTTGTTCTCCTTTCTCAGATTCGCGATTAATACTTTCGTACATAGGATACAGAGGTATGGTGATAAAGGATCTTCTTGTCTAAGTCCACGTTTTGGTTTGATAAACCCTTGGCGCTGTCCAATGATAAGAACCTTATATTGTACCACTCAATACACCATATCATCCACGTAATCTATTTTTACGCAAATCCCATTTTCCGTAACTAGTGCTCTATGAAGGGCTACTCTACTCAGTTGTAAGCTTTACTCATATCTGTTTTCACCGCCATGTAATCGCTTTTTCATGATTTATTCGTTTGTGATTCATGAAACATCTCCTGGACAATCAGTATATTATCTGAACTAAGTCGCCCTGACACAAAAGCGGATTGAGTCTCGGAGATCAGCCGAGGTAACAGCTGGCGCAGTATTTGACACAAGACTTTCGAAATAATCTTCTATCCCACAATACATAATCTAATGGGTCGCAATTCCGTCATCCGAGTGGGCCTTTCCGTTTTGGGAATGAGACAGATATTTGTGACATTTAAACGTTGATCAAAAACTCCCGAAGTTAAAAATTATTAACCATGTGTACGACATCCTCCTTTATTATGTGTCATGATCGCTGAAAGAATATAGCAGTCATCCCATCCGGACCTGGAACCTTCTCTGGATGCATCATAAAAAGTGCTACTGTAACCTCCTCATTCGTTGCCACCTTTGTTAACATTTCATTATCCCTTTTCGATATTTACGATCGTACTTCATTCAGTGCTTCCTCAAAGTATGTTGGAGATGTAGACGTAAATAATTTTTCAAAATATTCTACTGCGACTCTCTCCACTTGGCTTTTCCCTACCACCCAGACCCCTTCTTTATCGTGTAAACCCACAATTATATTTATGGTTCTACGTTACTTCGTCGTTGCGTGATAAAATTTGGTATTAAGAGCATGTGCAACGCTGAAACTCTTGAAAAGGTTTCTTAAGTATAAAATATTAATATAATACAAAAACATGAATAAATTTAAAAAAAAAAAAAACCAATTACATAAATACACATGTCTTACTTTTCCACAAACATTGTAAGAACCGGCTCCTAAACAAGGGCAGTAAGAATCGATTCTCTTCACTTTTTTTACTTTCCCATTTTTAAATATTTTTTAAAGTTTAGATCTTAGTTAAGAAACCAGCGTTGCACATGATCTAAGATCCCCATTTTTATTCCATAAATTTCTGCTCTTCTGTTGCCAGAATTGTTCCTCATCTCTATACGCTTCTTTGAATTTATGTGTTATTTCATTGAGTTCCTCTTGAGTGCGACAATCGTCATTTTGTATTTCCTCTAACGTTCCCTGCAATTCTGATATTTTATCTTTTCCATATGGTTGATTTTCGTGCCGCCACTTGGATATTTTATGCCTGCAGTTAACGATTCTGTCGACCAAGGTTCGATTCCCGCTTGTCGTCTCAGATTGCCATCCTCTTGCAATCAATTCCATCAATCCCTCTTGACCAATCCATCTTTTATCAAATCGGAATTGTCGTCTCCGTTTTGGTATTTTTTTTTCAATCGTTGCGACTATCGGTCTATGATCGGACCCAATCATACGTAGATACTCCACGTAAGAATATGGAAATAAATCATGCCAGTCCTCCGTTGCAAGATTTCTATCTAATCTACACCTTTCCAAGATAATGTGTTACCTAGGTTTGGAAAATCCAGTAATCCGCAATTACTAATCATTGTATTAAAAGCAACAAAGAAAGATGGTTGTCGAACACCTTGTTTTTCATGATTTCCAGTTATTTCATTAAAATCTCCAATTAAAAACCACGGTTCCGTTCTTGTCAGTCTAGTCCTCGCTAACCATTCGAAAACTTGATCCCGGAATTTTGGGACTGGGTCTCCGTAAATAAACGATAAGTAAGTTATTTGTCCTTTAATAATTGCCTCAACATCGATAATACGTTTATTGGAAAACATGATTTTAACATCAAATGTCTTATAATAAAATAGAGTCCACCACTTGCTCCAGACGGTTCAAACGTAAACAATAAATCATAACCAAAATGAAACTGAAAATTCTCCAAGAAATTAAAACACTGCTTGGTTTCTGAAAGAAATAAAAATTCAGGTCTAAATTTCTTCCAAACCTCTCGAAGGTAGCTTATTCTAAATATGTTTCCCAATCCTTGACAATTCCAGCTCAAGATCCTCATTTATTGGCCGTTGGATTGTCCCCACTTCATTATTTGGATGTGAGGCCCCCTTCGCATCATCCGCTTTGATGCCATCCGTGTAACGGTTAGCCGGTCTCAAGCATGGTTTTTTCCTAGGCGAAATTAACGCTTGCACCAGACGTTTCTTCGCATTGCCAACTCCATCCGGAACTACCTTTGTCAATTTTCACCGAATCAGTGGTTTCTTCTCACCCATTTCCCGTGTTTGAATATTGATTCCCCTCTTGTCCTTCTCCAAATTTTATCCATGTTTTTCATCGATCAATTGTTCATTCTGTTCCACTAGCACATCTTCATTTGCAACCTCAACAGCCACCATATCCCCATCAATGTTGTATGTTCCTTGCAGAATGTCTTCGTCTTCGTCATTAAGATCCTCATGGCCATCAACGGTCATAGCCCTGACTTCATATACAACACTCATGTCCTCCCCCACTTGTTGATTAACAGAAGCATCAATCCCCAGATTTCTTTCAATCATGAGAGCCTCCTTTCCAAGAACTGTTTCTGTGCTATTCCCCAGATCATCCATCTCAACTACAACCGCATCAAAATCAATACTCTTTCTAACCTTTCGAGCAAAGACTCGTCTAGGTTGATGTCGTTGTACCTTCCTTCCTTGCGGTTCTGTGAGGACCACACTATCATGAACTGTTTCCTTATGACCCTCTACCTTCTCCCATTGTTTCCCTCCATCTTTCCTCCTCATGTCACGTGGGGGATGATATATCATGGTTTTTACCCATTTTTGGACCATGATATAAGTGTTTTTATAGAGTCTTTTGTTAGTTTTAGAGTCCTATTAGAGTCTTTACAGGATGGAGAGCATTTGGAGCTAAATGGGAGAATATGGAACATTTTGGAGCATTTTGGAGAAGCAGCCGAAGTGATGAAGTCAAGGAGTGGATTTACACGCAAGGTGTCGATCGACACCAATGAAGACCGACTAGCTGATCAGATTTCCATTACAAAAAGGAAATCATCCAAGTTTTGAAGAATTACAAGTCTGCCCCTGGACGAAAAATCCCCTTCTATAAATAGTTTTCAGGCATTGTTTAGCCTAATACCTTATCATTATTTTCTGTTTTTGAGACTTAGAGAGAGATTGATCCTGAGCTTTTGGGGAGACAATTCTAACTCATCTGAGCCAGATTTCGAACCCCTGTATCATTCTCTATTCTTTTATGCAATATTATTCAGCCATGTTTTGTGTTTGCATTATTATGTCTGAGTAGTTTGTTAGTTAGGTTAGGGTGATTTAGGGTTTGATGAAGAGTTTGTAGAATCACTAGAATTATTAGGGAAATCAATTGGATCTTCACCTTGATTTGTGCTTAACTTGATTCTCTGAATTGATCACTTAGAAATCAAACCTTAGGTTGTTTAATAGATGCGAGAGCATTATTAATAAC
>JAHZTW010000004.1:32926834-32953826 GCA_020283515.1 Alliaria petiolata | reverse complement strand
AATCAAAAACAAGAAAAGGAAGAAGCTTTTAAGAAAATAACACTAAGCTATAAAACTTAAAACTTCAAGATTGCATAAAAATCAAAGCTTTGAACAAGCTTCAATGGTGGAATACAACAATGGTTTTTCGGTTTTTTGAAAGAGAAGACAGCAAAAATAAAAGTAGAAAACGTGATAAAAGGATAAGAGTGGGGGAGAGGTATTTATACACAAAAGAGGAAAAACATAAAACGTTGGGACCACTTTCCCGAAATTATACTATTTTGAACTTTAGCGTTTCAGGTTCAAGTCGTTGTGACCAAGCCTATATGCTAACTCTTCTGATTCTTCGGGCAGTCTCCATATCGGGCAAGTGTTTCGGGATCATGTTGTGAAGGCTCGCCTCCCTTATTACTCGAATCGGGTACTTCCCGTAGCCTTGCTCCGATATCCGTCTTCATGGCGCCCTCTTGCTGGATCTTCGCTCTGAGGTGCTCATTTCGGGACTAAGTCGCTGCTACCAGTCGAGGTTCGTCGTGCGCTTGTCCATATCGACTTCGGGGTCGTGATCCATGCTAGATATTGCCGGCTCGTCCTCCATTTGTGATCTCCCTCCTTGGTTTCTTCTTCGGACCGTCCTGAGCACCTGAGAACACACTCCAAACATGCAAGACTATGCAGAAACCTAACCTAATGCATCTAATCCTAACATGGGTGAAAATGTGATGAAAGCTAAGATGAAAGTGCAAGAATGAAGTCCTAACTAGCATGGAATATGTGTTAAAAACATGCAATTTACAGAGATATCAACACCCCTAAACTTGCCTTTTTGCTTGTCCTCAAGCAAAAGCCAACCAGAGGGGTGAGGTTTTAAAAGAAAAGGTGTAAATTTGAATCCAAAACGCCATTTAAAAGAAATCAACTCAATGTCTAAGTTCAGGTTTCTATGATGCAAGTCGAATTCTACCTATCCAAAAAGGCTTAGCCACATTCATCGCAAAATCGAGCAAAATCAATCCTAACTTAGATGCAAATTCAAATTCCCAATTCCCTTTCACATCCATTAAGAAATTTAAAGCGTGGATCTCATTCATACCTGTCAATCAACTCACTTGGTTAAGAGTAAGGTAGCGAGCTAAATATGAACTCGTAGTGCAAACGGGTTAAGTGTTTAAGTGGGATCACTCATGAAAGGAACCTTCTTAATGCAAAATGCTAAGGGTAAAAACCAATGGATGCATACAAGGCTAGACTTCCATCTACCCAGAACATCTATTTCGTTTCCTACCCTAATCTAAACTTCTCCCTCCTAAGCTACCCTTTATTTTGGCATTTCGCCTTATACCCGATATTACTTCTCGATATTACATTTTCTGGTCATCTTCGGGGGACTTCTTCTTTGTTGGAGATCGGTTTTGGCTTTCTGGCTCCTTTGTTGCGTTCCTTATGTTTCACCTTTGGTGTTGTTGGCCGGGTTTAGACTTTGTTGATTGGCCTTCTTTTGCTTTCTCTTGGAATCGCCTTTTTCTTCTTTTGGTTTCGAGCCTCATTTGTTGCCGCCATCTCTTTATTCGTGTCCCTGTCTGACTCAGTGGATTTCTCCTTTCCCTTTTATTGGTGCATGATCAATCGGAATACACCCTCTTTTCCTAGCCTAACCAGCAATATCGGCCTCTAATTTCGGTATCAAGCCGTTTCAGCATCTATACCACTTAACCTAGTGTTGACTCGAGATGTGAGCCAACGTCTACATGGAAATTTTACCTTGTCGATCTAAACCCAACACTTTTAGCCTAAGAAGATTCAAAAATGGCGCAAAGGCCTCACATGCTCTCACAAAAGTGTTTATGGCTTAAAACAAAGGTTTGGGCTTAGGGTAGGGTCTGGTACTTGGACTAGCAGAAGAGTGGTAAAAAGGAAAGAGAGTTCAAGTGAAATCTATGAGTTGATCGACAGACAAGAATGAAATAATTAGATTTTCATTTTAACAGTTCAAGTTCAATAGGGAAACGGTTCAAATCGCAATGCATCAAGGTAAAACCGAATTTCACAAGACAAATTCCAAATGTGGTGCTGCCTTAAGCTCAGTCTAATTCCAAATGCATCAAACAAACAAGAACTAAGGCATTGAATTCATAACTTAAAAATGGCTATTTACAAGGATTCATCATACTTAACACCCTATGCGAATGCTTATGAATCCTAAATGAATGCATCTAGACTCAATCCTAATATGGAAATGCAACTACATGAAACTTTTTGTGGGGTAAATTTTCAAAAAATTTCAATTTTTTTGTGTGTTTTTCTATGCAAATCTGATGAATGCATGATGTCTAATCTATGTGAGTGCAGTACTACAAACTCCCCTAAAATTAAAACACACAGTCCCTGTGTGATAGAAGAAATGAAGAATATGGTCCTAGGAAAAATGCAAAATTTCAAGCAAAATGCGAAATGCAAAAAGAAAGAAAATGCTTATGTACAGTAGTTTGGAGTGGTACCTCATTGCTCAGTGTGATGTGAGGACGTGGTGTCCTCACTGGTTGAGAAGGAAGGGTTGTCCGATTCCGGTATCGGGGAATTGCTCGCACGTCTCTTCCTCGATATGCAATCTTCCTGGCAGGAATGCCTTCATGGATAACTAAGCTCATGAACCCTTGGAAGGAACGAGAAGGAATGCCTCTCTTGAAGCATTTGGCTGTCTGCTTAGTCAGACTCTTCTTCTCCTTCTACTCCTTGTTCTAAGGATGACATAAAGGCTTCAAGCAATGGTGATGACGTCAACCCCTTCAGCTTCGAGGTGAGCGACTTGATCTGGCCTTTCAGACCCTTTACGTGTCCTTTAATCCCTTTCACCGTGGAGACCAATTTTCTGATAGAGCGATCTTGCCATTTGCAGTACCGCTAAAGTACGTTGATCCGATCGTGAGCCGTCTTGAGGGTTCAGTGCGTTGCACTAGTGATTGGGTCGAAATGGTAACGATCCGCTCCGTAGAGAGGGAAACCATACTCGTAAGTAGGGTCCTCGTAATCGTCTTCATCTCCTTAATCCTCTGGAGCGACCATATCGGCATCCTCAAGATATTCTTCATCGTAGTCCCCATAGAAGTCAGCTCCATAGGGAAAAAGATGCTCGTCCTGCGGCTCAAAATCCAGATGCTGAGGTTCCCTTATTGTAGAAAGGTACGGGTTGGGCAGGAACATCACGGCTGCTCTGTTTGAAGGAAGGGTGAAATGATATCGGTGTCCATGTCGATATGGCTTCCCGAGAAACTGACACTTCTTCAAATAGTCGACGTCTATCCAGCGAATCCCGTGCGTTGGCTCCTCGAGATTGGCACCAGCTCCCTTTAGGATGGCAGATACGACTCCTCCACAGCCTACTTGAGGCCTTTCACTTGGTGTGGAGATCATCCACGACTTGTAGTGGAGAAGCTCCTTGAGCAATATCGTGATCAAGCCGGTGCTCCGTCTGCTTCCTTTCAGCTCCCTCCCATTTCGGGACTCTTGAATAATCTCCACCAGGCCGTCATCCATTATCTCCAGCTCTTTGGTCAGGACAGCTCCACATTCCTTTCTTGCGAAGAATATATGTGCAATGGCTCTTTGCACATACCTCAAGGCTGTGTGCCTTATCCTGGTGCTCTTGTTTACTCCGGGCTTATAAGTGCCTACCCCAATGTGCCCCCACAGTGCCTCCAGCTCCTCCCTTTCGATGTTAAGGGTCATCTCTCGCATATCGCCTTGGCTGAATCCGAATATCGACTCGAGATCCCGAAATGACATTTGGTGTGTCTCGCTTCCATATTTGAAACGGATGTACCCGTCGCCATCTTCCTCTGGAGTCTCCTCTCCAAAGGCGTAGAAGGTCACCTCCAGTGTTGCCAGGAACTGGAAAGTTGCTTCGTCGTGAGACGCATAGGCGTTCTCCATGAATTTCCTCAGACCCATCACGTCGAAAAGGATCTGACAGTCTTCAAAGATGCCCAGCTCGACCATTGTTTCCTCATGGGGGTAGCGTGTGGCCTTGAACTCCATTCGCCTGAATGCTGCACGCATATCGGCTAGTGTGGGTCGGGATCCAGCACTTCTTCTTCCCAATACACGCGTGGGTGAGCGCACTGTGACGGCTCGGCTTGAACTTCCCACTGGTCTCTTTCCTTGTCTATTTTCCGTCTGGTATTCCCTTGATCTCCCGAGAATAGCTCCGCTTCTTGTTGCTCCTACCATTGTACCTAACAATCAAAAACACTCAAAAGTGTGTAAGCACAAGGAAAAACACAAAGAGCGGAGATTATCTTGCATACATGTTTAAACTTAAGGTAACTCTATTCATGACTAAAGAGACCCAAGCAAACATATTCGAGTTATTACTAGATCGGGAAAAATCCTAAAACGAGAGGATGAAGAATGTTCTTTATAAGTTATTTCTCACAGATTCAGATTTTAGATAAGCATGCATTAAACAAAAGGTGGAAAAAGGGATCTCCTGAATCTTAACATTTCATAAGAGTTTAGCCGTGAAGCTATTTTTCAGAAATAGAAATGCTAAAATTCTAGAAAATCTTACTAAAAACATTAAGTTTTATGCAAAAACTATCTACCAAATATTCCTCCATCAACTCTCAAATCCCTAATGCAGCGAATTCGAACAATCCCAAACAATACTAAATCATATCGTTCTATAGCAGATTTTTACCTTAGCACGATATTTGCAGAAAAACTCTTGGAAGTATGCACGGAATCGAATTGCGAAATTAAAAACTAAAGACGATTTTCTGGGGTTGAGAGTGATGGGGAATGAAAACGAGAGAGGTGATAGCTTTTATAAAGAGGAGACATGGGGAAGAAAAGGGTTTGACTAGGGTTTCTTGGTTTGGGGGATAGTTGTCGGTTAACCCCAACCAAGCATTCATACCTTATCCGGAAAAGTGGGCCATAAATTTGAGCGCTTTTCTCGGATTGGCTAAGTCCAAATACCCTATTACCTGGACGGTCATATCGGGTTGACTCCGATATGGTATGACTGACGTTTCGGATATCGGCTGGTTCCCGATATATTACCCCGGCGAAGGTTGCCTAGCTTGGGTTTCGTTCCATATCGGCTACACACCGTTGTGCCTGCTCCAAAGAGAATGCCCAGGGACAATATCGTGGTGTTAACCCGATATTACATCCTGTTGCTGTGCTAGACAACTTTTCATAGGTTTTAGCTCCTCTTGTGTGTAAGTCACCCCACCTTATCATTAGACTAAACTAGAAAAAGCATTAATATGTACATGGATAAGTTTGGGGTGCCTCCCAAGAGCGCTTTGTTTTGAGTCACTTAGCTTGACTTTTCTTGATCACTTTTTAGTGTGAAAGGGGGAAACGAGCACCCCTCGATCCTGTGGGAGGATCCTTACTTTCCTTGATCATCGAGATGAAATCAGTCAGAGATACATTGGAGGTTCCCTCTTTGCCTGCCTTAGAACCCTTTTGTTTGGTCAAATCGGTGTGGTTTATCACCATAAGGTAAGCAAAGGGTCTAACATTTCCCTTGCATTTCAGCTTGTATCTTATCTCTCCACCAGCAGAGAGAACAGGCTTGAGAGTCATACCTTCCAGAAGATCACCGAGGGTTGGTCCTCTCACATAGGACTTCTTGCAAGTGATCACCCTTTTTTGTTCTTCTTGGGCTTCCTCTGGTTGTCTTTCGAACATTGCATTGAGACAGACCCCATCAAAGCTAGCTCCATCGTAGCATATTTCCAAGGATGGATTTTTGGTCTTCTCAATCGTCTTCTTGAGCACAAGTGAGTATGCGTGTTCTTTCTCATTGATTCTCTTCCCTTTGGTGTCAAAGTGCATTACCAGGCTTCCGGTTAGTCTCAGCTCTACCTTGCCGCTTTTGCAATCAAACATGCAACCGGCAGAGGCTAGGAAGGGTCTTCCCAACAGGAGAGTTTCCTTGACATCTTGGTCCATTTCTATCACCAGGAAATCGCTTAGTAGTAGCACGCTCCCAATCATGAGAGGTAGTTCCAGCAGCTTCCCAATAGTTTTTCTTTCACTCCCATCGGCCAGTGATAACGGCTTCTTGCAGTCGGTATAAGTGTTGTAGCCGAGACGCTTAGCCGTGGCTAGACTCATCACGTTGATGCTTGCTCCGAGGTCACACAAACAGTTATCAAAGGTGATTCCTCCGAGTGTGCATGGCAGAGTGAACGACTCTGGATCTTCGAGCATCTTTACTACTAAGGCTTCTTCCTTAGGTTTCTCTTGACGAGCTGATGCATTCCTCCCTATTGTTGTCATTGCATCCGCATAGAGCTTATCCTTCAAAGCTACTAGGAAATCTGGAATGGGCTTGGTCTCGTCGGCATTGCTGAAGAGATCTTCAACTTTCTTCAATGTTTCGATTAATTCGGCCTTTTGTTCCTCTATGAGACGCTTCTTATGCTTCTGGGGGTATGACATTGGCGGTTTGTAGACTCGCAGGAATGGTGCTTTCTCTTCAGGGATCGCCAAATTTTTAGAACTCCCTCCCCTTCTTGGGATGTTGATGTCCGCATCGACTTGAGCCCGTTTTGGAGAAGTGATTTCGGGTAGATCCCGTTTTTCCTTATCGAAAGTGGCGATCATTTGGCAATACTCTTTTGGATTCATTACGGATTTACCAGGAAGGTTGCTTGTTTGGCTTGTAGATGCAATGCCTTTGTTGTTTTCAAGTGTCTTGACACGAGCGGACAAAGCTTCAATATTCCCGGATAGTTCCGTGTGAACACCAACAATCTTGTTCTGCATTTCAACAAAACGTTTGTGTATATCCGCCTGGATATGTGTTTGACCTTGGAGAAGTTGCTTGAGAGTTCCTTCCAAGTCAAAGGCAGCTTGAGCATTTGGGTTTCTTTGTTGTTGTGGGAAGCCGGGAGGTGCACCGGCTTGTTGTCGTGGCGGGTAGCCGTTTAGATTCTGGAACCGCGGTACAAAGCCTTGTTGATTCGTGTAAGACACTAATTGTTTTGCTCCTCCTCCTTGTTGCTGAGGGTAGGTCTGGTCCTGAGGATTTGCGACGTTCGTGCTTCGGTAGGAAAGGTTGTTGTTGGGTCTCCAATTGTTATACCCTCCTTGAGCGTTGATGTAGCTAACATCTTCATACTGAATGTCCTCCCCTTCTTGGACTTGAGTGAGTTCTTCCACAAAATGAACTTCCTTTTGGGTTTGGACAAGTAGTAACTTGTCAAGCTTCTCATTAAGCTCTTTGATCACTTTTCGGCTTCCATCTACTTCTTCTTTGGAACCACGGTTGGATCTGTCATAGTCTTCGTGGTAGGAGGAGTCACTCTGAGCTAAGTTTTCAACTAACTCGAAACCGTCTTCAACGTTTTTTGCTAAAAAATTTCCATTGCTCTCCGTATCGAGCAGCATCCGAATCTTGGGAATGACACCTCAATATAGTGTACTGAGGAGTGATTCTTAGCTGAATCCATGGTGAGGGCATTGAGTGGTGTAACCCTTGAATCTCTCCCATGCTTCACCAAAAGTCTCGTTGGATTTCTGAGTGACACCACTGATTTCGTTTCTCAATCGGGCTGTCCTCGATGCGGAGAAGAACTTTGTCAGGAAAGCCTTCTTGCAATCTGCCCACGAGGTAATGGATCCGTGTGGCAGTGTCTTTTCCCATGCGTGTGCTTTATCTCCCAGTGAGAAGGGAAACAAACGCAACTTGAATCCATCTTCGCTTACTCCATTGATCTTGGTCCTGGCGCACACACGGTCGCACTGGTCGAGATGATCAAGTGGGTCTTCCAGGGGCAGACCGAAGAATCGGTTGTTCTGCACGATGGAGATGAGACCACTCTTGATCTCGAAGTTGTTGTTCTGTACTGGTGGTGGCTGGATACCGTGTCGGCTTGCAGTCGATATCAGTGCATCTCCTGCACCGATTTGCCTCACAGCTCTTGGAGCAGCTGCAACACCAGGCTGTCCTTGAACGCCTTGTGGACCTTGTGGTCCCTGGTTGCCTTGTTGTCCTTGTGCACCAGCTGCGCCCGCAGCTCCTTGAGCACCTTGTTGGTTTTCCATCGTCACACGGTTAACTGTTTCGGCTTGTTCCCGATTNAAAAAGCATTAATATGTACATGGATAAGCTTGGGGTGCCTCCCAAGAGCGCTTTGTTTTGAGTCACTTAGCTTGACTTTTCTTGATCACTTTTTAGTGTGAAAGGGGAAAACGAGCACCCCTCGATCTTGTGGGAGGATCCTTACTTTCCTTGATCATCGAGATGAAATCAGCCAGAGATACATTGGAGGTTCCCTCTTTGCTTGCCTTGGAACCCTTTTGATTGGTCAAATCGGTGTGGTTTATCACCTTAAGGTAAGCAAAGGGTCTAACCTTTCCCTTGCATTTCAGCTTGTATCTCATCTCTCCACCAGCAGAGAGAACAGGCTTGAGAGTCATACCTTCCAGAAGATCACCGAGGGTTGGTCCTCTCACATAGGACTTCTTGCAAGTGATCACCCTTTTTTGTTCTTCTTGGGCTTCCTCTGGTTGTCTTTCGAACATTGCATTGAGACAGACTCCATCAAAGCTAGCTCCATCGTAGCATATTTCTAAGGATGGATCTTTGGTCTTCTCAATCGTCTTCTTGAGCACAAGTGAGTATGCGTGTTCCTTCTCATTGATTCTCTTCCCTTTGGTGTCAAAGTGCATCACCAGGCTTCCGGTTAGTCTCAGATCTACCTTGCCGCTTTTGCAATCAAACATGCAACCGGCAGAGGCTAGGAAGGGTCTTCCCAACAGGAGAGTTTCCTTGACATCTTGGTCCATTTCTATCACCAGGAAATCGCTTGGTAGTAGCACGTTCTCAATCATGAGAGGTAGGTCCAGCAGCTTCCCAATAGTCTTTCTTTCACTCCCATCGGCCAGTGATAACGGCTTCTTGCAGTCGGTATAAGTGTTGTAACCGAGACGCTCAGCTGTCGCTAGACTCATCACGTTGATGCTTGCTCCGAGGTCACACAAACAGTTATCAAAGGTGATTCCTCCGAGTGTGCATGGCAGAGTGAACGACCCTGGATCTTCGAGCTTCTTTACTACTAAGGCTTCTTCCTTAGGTTTCTCTTCACGAGCTGCTGCATTCCTCCCTATTGTTGCCATTGCATCCGCATAGAGCTTATCCTTCAAAGCTACTAGGAAATCTGGAATAGGCTTGGTCTGTCGGCATTGTTGAAGAGATCTTCAACTTTCTTCAATGTTTCGATTAATTCGGCCTCTTGTTCCTCTATGAGACGCTTCTTATGCTTCTGGGGGTATGGCATTGGCAGTTTGTAGACTCGCAGGAATGGTGCTTTCTCTTCAGGGATCGCCAAATTTTTAGAACTCCCTCTCCTTCTTAGGATGTCGATGTCCGCATCGACTTGATCCCGTTTTGGAGAATTGATTTCGGGTAGATCCCGCTTTTCCTCATCGAAAGTGGCGATCATTTGGCAATACTCATTTGGATTCATTACGGATTTACCAAGCAGGTTGCTCCTTTGGCTTGTAGATGCAATACCTTTGTTGTTTTCAAGTGTCTTGACACGAGCGGTCAAAGCTTCAATCTTCCCGGATAGTTATGTGTTGATACCATCAATCTTGTTATGCACTTCAGCAAAACGTTTGTGTATATCCGCCTGGATATGTGTTTGACCTTGGAGAACTTGCTTGAGAGTTCCTTCCAAGTCAAAGCCAGTTTGAGCATTTGGGTTTCCTTGTTGTTGTGGGAAGCCAGGAGGTGCACCGGCTTGTTGTCGTGGCGGGTAGCCGTTTTGATTCCGGAACCGCGGTACAAAGCATTGTTGATTCGTGTAAGACACAAATTATTTTGCTCCTCCTCCTTGTTGCTGAGGGTAGGTCTGGTCCTGAGGATTTGCGACGTTCGTGCTTCGGTGGAAAGGTTGTTGTTGGGTCTCCAATTGTTATACCCTCCTTGAGCGTTGATGTAGTTAACATCTTCATACTAAATGTCCTCCCCTTCTTGGACTTGAGTGAGTTCTTCCACAAAATGAACTTGCTTTTGAGTTTGGACAAGTAGTAACTTGTCAAGCTTCTCATTGAGCTCTTTGATCACTTTCCGGCTTCCATCTACTTCTTCTTTGGAACCACGGTTGGATCTGTCATAATCTTTGTGGTAAGAGGAGTCACTCTGAGCTAAGTTTTCAACTAACTCGAGACCGTCTTCAACGTCTTTTGCTAAGAAAATTCCATTGCTCGCCGTATCGAGCAGCATTCGAATCTTGGGAATGACACCTCGATATAGTGTACTGAGGAGTGGTTCTTGGCTGAATCCATGGTGAAGGCATTGAGTGGTGTAACCCTTGAATCTCGCGCAGGCTTCACCAAAAGTCTCGTTGGATTTCTGAGTGAAACCACTGATTTCGTTTCTCAATCGGGTTGTCCTCGATGTGGAGAAGAACTTTGTCAGGAAAACCTTCTTGCAATCTGCCCGCGAGGTAATGGATCCGTGTGACAGTGTCTTTTCCCATGCTTGTGCTTTGTCTCCCAGTGAGAAGGGAAACAAACGCAGCATAAATCCATCTTCGCTTACTCCGTTGATCTTGGTCATGGCGCACACACGGTCGAACTGGTCGAGATGGTCAAGTGGGTCTTCCAAGGGCAGACCAAAGAATCGGTTGTTCTGCACCATGGAGATGAGACCACTCTTGATCTCGAAGTTGTTGTTCTGCACTGGTGGTGGCTGTATACCGTGTCGGCTTGCAGTCGATATCGGTGCATCTCCTGCACCGATTTGCCTCACAGCTCTTGGAGCAGCTGCAACACCAGGCTGTCCTTGAACGCCTTGTCGACCTTGTGGACCTTGTGGTCCCTGGTTGCCTTGTTGTCCTTGTGCACCAGCTGCGCCCGCAGCTCCTTGAGCACCTTGTTGGTTTTCCATCGTCACACGGTTAACTGTTTCGGCTTGTTCCCGATTTCGTCTAGCTGATCTTTCGAGCAGGTGGATATCGTCTATTGGGGGAACAAGGTTTGTTGTACCGTGTGAACGTAGGTTCATGTACCTGTTTCAACACAGAGATGTACGAGTAGAGTGTTAAAAGACTGAAAAATAAAAACTTGTCCTTATAACGACCTAATACCGAAATGACTAAACTATCTCCCAAATCGGCAACGGCGCCAATTGACAAACAAGGTTTTCAGCCTTTTTGCAATGTCCCAACAGCTATCAACCGAAGTAGTATAGTGTATGGGGTATCAAACCATTTTGGGAGCGTTAGTGAACATAACGGTCATATCGGTGTTATAAGTCAAGTTCAAATCGGGTAAAGACTAAGACTTTACTACTAAAAACTACTAAAGGATTGATCTTGTGTCACTCAAGACCATAAATAAGAGAACCTTAAAGATGCTAAGCAGGAAATAGATACTTAAACGGTAAAAATATAAACTTTCAAGATAAAAGAAGGATCTTGATGAGCATCATGAACTAGGTGACTCTCGGTTTGACTTATCAAGCTAAAGCTTTTGGATCACATCAAGACTTGGTCTTTTGATGGTGATTCTTAGGTAAAGGGATCCTCAAATCGTTTAGCCCATGGCGTTTGGGTCTAAACTCTTTGAATCTCTATCACCATAGACTAGCTTTCGCATAATGGTACAATAGAAGAAACAAGCATCTACAACGTCCCTATTGAACCGTAAGACTCTTAGACAGATGGTTAGTCTTAGCCTAAGAAATCAAACTCTTGTTCATGGATCCGGCTAAGCAAGCACGTGGCGTTCGTGTCAAGCCGCCTGTGGACTTTAGACTAGATGGCCAGACTAGACTAAGCTTTGGGAATGATAAACAAGAAAGAATCTAACTTTATGTTTTAGCTAAGGAAGAAATATAAATCCGAGAGTCCCTTGGTTCTTTCAACCCATCAAAGTCCTAAAAAGACTACTCACAAGCTATTTGAGAAACCTCAAGATCCATAAGGATGAGAGGGTAACTCATCGGTTGCAAGATAATCAAAAACAAGAAAAGGAAGAAGCTTTTAAGAAAATAGCACTAAGCTATAAAACTTAAAACTTCAAGATTGCATAAAAATCAAAGTTTTGAACAAGCTTCAATGGTGGAATACAACAATAGTTTTTCGGTTTTTTGAAAGAGAAGATAGCAAAAATAAAAGTAGAAAACGTGATAAAAGGATAAGAGTGGGGGAGAGGTATTTATACACAAAAGAGGAAAAACATAAAACGTTGGGACCACTTTCTCGAAATGGTACTATTTTGGACTTTAGCGTTTCGGGTTCAAGTCATTGTGAGCAAGCCGATATGCTAACTCTTCTGATTCTTCGGGCAATCTCCATATCGGGCAAGTGTTTCGGGATCATGTTGTGAAGGCTCGCCTTCCTTATTACTTCGAATCGGGTACTTCCCGTAGCCTTGCTCCAATATCCGTCTTCATGGCGCCCTCTTGCTGGATCTTCGCTCCGAGGTGTTCCTTTCGGGACTCAGTCGCTGCTACCCGTCGAGGTTCGTCGTGCGCTTGTCCATATTGACTTCGGGGTCGTGATCCATACTCGATATTACCGGCTCGTCCTCCATTTGTGATCTCCCTCCTTGGTTTCTTCTTCGGACCATCCTGAGCAGCTGAGAACACACTCCAAACATGCAAGACTATGCAGAAACCTAACCTAATGCATCTAATCCTAATATGGGTGAAAATGTGATGAAAGGTAAGATGAAAGTGTAAGAATGAAGTCCTAACTAGCATGGAATATGTGTTAAAAACATGCAATTTACAGAGATATCAGAAAGCATAAAGATGCAATATTGAACCCAAAAGTGGCAAAGGTTGAAACTTTAAAGCTAAAATGCAAAAAGTAAACTAAGAGATTTTAAGCTATTGCAAGATAAGATATTGGATTCAAACTTTAAACACGATGAACAGTAGACGGTTTGAAAATATGAAATAAAAGATGGGGTTTTCAGATGGGTTCATTGATTGAGACGAATCAAGTACCAACCTTTAATGTTATTCATGAAAGAATCAACTAATATCCTATGTCTAAAGATCGAATCTAGATCAGCCCACTCTCGTGGTGAAAATCCCTTTGATGAACCTCAAATCCACCCTAACTCTCGTTAATGACAAGAGTTTCATCAAGCAAAGAGAATCAGCCTTAAAGTGACTTAACAAGCCCCATAGGTCCAAGGAATCCAAGAAATCAAGGAATCCAAGAACATTGATGTGATGGAAGATTCCCTAAGATCATAGAACGCATGGTGTATGTCGTTCAAGCATTAAACTCGCCAAAGGAGAAGCTTTGGCGTTGAACATTAAAGATTAATACCCAAAACATCCTAATCTAACCCATCCTCAAACCCCACAAAACGAACTGCTCGCTACACATGTTTAAACCCATCGAACTTATGAGAGAAAGATGAATAAACATGTTTAGAGGTTCGAAGATTAAAAGCAAGAAATTAAAATCGCCATAAACTAGAAAATAAGCAAGATATTATATTAAAGATACAATCTTGAAGAACCAAGAACACTAAAAATGGTGGCTTGATTTTTAAAGGAAGAAGATGACCAAAAGCATAAAAATAAATCGGTTGTCTAAAACAGAAAAGACGGGCCAAAACAAGTGGTTCATAGTATATTTATAGTAAAGAGGAAAAAGACAAAAGGAGGGAAGGAAGGAGGTTTGACGCGAGCACTTGGTCGTGTGGGTGCGTGTTACGTCACTCGTCCGTATCCGTAAGCCTTATCCATAAGCTTTTTTCCTTATCCGCGAGACATCGTCTGGCATCCTTTTACGCGATCAGTCATGCCTGCGTTAGTTGGTCGTGTGAATTCCTTTAACCTCCATTCAGCTCCTTTGCTTGCATAAGCCTTCTTGCTTTGATCCTTGACTTCATCAAGTCTTTGTTCAAGATGGTCTCCATACTCCAATCTCCAGTTTCAGCTCTAAATCACCTAATAAATGCAAAATGGGACAAAATATGCAAAGTTATATCCTACATGCATCTAATACATAAAGTGAATGAAACTAATGAAAAACTATCAAATGCCAGTGAGTATGGATACAAAAGCTATGTTAAATGGATGCTAAAACAGTGTAAAATATGCACACATTATGTGCAAACATGATTTTCATAACATTAATTACTAGATAATCAGACTAGCAATATCCAGTATTGGCTGGAAAGACAGAGAATATACTTCTACTCAATGTAAGCGCCATACAAGAATCCTAAACCTATATAGCAAACCATAATGATTCCTCTTTATAGATCCTTAATCCCAACAAGTGACAACTCACACATATTTATCAAAAAACCAGCATTAACAACAACAAAGACAAACATTTTATTATTGATGAATGAAAGATAGTGGGGTTAAGAAAACAACTCCTGGTGATAATACAATGATGAAATCTTGTCACAAAGCACAAAGTAGCAAATTCTCAAACAAAAAACTATGAAAAAACTAAAGAACTTTGAATGGTGGATCCTCTGGATCTTCCTTTTGTTTTTCGAGGCTCTCTAATGCTTATATAGGTGAAGGGGTCAACTAATGTTGTTTATGGCGAAATCTCTCAAGAAATAGAAACTTTCTATTTTTTTCGTACCATCGATCGATCGAACCGAGTAGTGGTTCGATCGATTGGTTCACTGATGGATCAACCCAAATCAAAGTAGGTCAATCGGTCGGACGATTCAGACATTTAAGGGCCTTCTGCTAGGCTTGGATCGATCCATTGTTCAACCTGTTTGGGTCAATTGACTGGGTCGATTCAAGATCAAATTCTTCTTTGTCTGACACAATGCTTACTGTCACAATGCTTACTGGTACTCCATGTAATCTCAAATATTTCTGAGCCATATGATCTGCTCCATCCGTTTTTTTAATCGGAACGAAATAAGCCGACTTGGTGAGTTGATCTACGATTAGCTGATCTGATTCTTACCAACACTAGTCCTTGGTAGCCCGGTAACTAGTCCATTGTCATCATATCCCATTTCCGCTAACGTAGTGGCAAATTCTCAATAAACCACTAGGAACTCTGTGTTCCGCTTCCACCAACTGACATGTTTGGCACTGTGATACCCAAGTAGTGACATCTCACTTAATTCTGCTCCAATGATAATACTAAGTCTACCTTAGTGGGAAACGAGACTGGTGCGCCTGGCGCAAGATCTGATTCCTTAGTTCCTCGTTCTCAAGAAAGCATACCTGATTCCTGTACAAGTACCTTCTAATGACCGCGATGTGATAATCAATCACTCCCTTATTGATCAGTTTTCGTAAAGCAAAATCCTCTTTCTATGCCTCTCTAATCTTCCACAATAAGTTTGCCTTGTTTACTGCTTCTAGTTCCGTGGAATTTTCCTCTACTGTCGTAACGCATAACCTTAAACTAGCCAATGCTACAACTAGCTCATGTATGTCCCTTACATTTGAGGTATCACCTCTCCGCCTACTCAAAGCACCGACCACCTTGTTGGCTTTTTCCGGATGGTAGATGATCTCCAAATTATAATCTGGTAATAACTCTACCCATTTGCGTTGCCTTATATTCAGATCCCCTTGGGTGAAAATGTACTTTAAGCTTTTAGGGTTGGTCATTATCTGCACTTTTTCTCCGTACAAATAGGTGCACCAAATCTTAAGAGCAAAAGCAACTACTGCTACCTCCAAATCATGAGTCGGGTAATTCGTCTCGTCCTTTCGTAGTTGTCTAGATGCATATGCTATCACTCGGTCGTCGTGCGTGAGCACACATCCTAGGCATGATCCTGATGCATCCGTGTCAACTGATAACATGCATATTTTACTCATTTTTACTATCATAAGTGAATGCTTTAATAAGTATTTCACTAAGATTTTAATGCATAGACACTAGATTTTGAGTATTTAGTTGTTCAAGATTCTTTTCAGGTAATCTTAGCAAAAAAAGCATATTTTGGAGCAAAATGGACATTCTCGGAATAAGTGCTCGAGGACATAAGTTCAACATCAAATGGAGACCTTTCCACCATGAGATCTAGCTCATATTTGGAGGCAAGGTAGTCTTATCAGCTGTCTTTCACCTCGAAGTGGTTTGAGTCCAATCCCATTGTTGGATCTCAAGTTATGAAGTAAGCAAGAAGGTCAGTCAAGCATTCGGAAGAACGAGCTGGCCGCGCCAAGGCCTGACCAGACGACCAGTGACCGCGCCAAGGGCTAACCAGGCACTTGACGATTCCGAAGCCCATTTGAAGCCCAACTTAAACCCGCAAGCCAAGACCTAAATGATGCCTAAGGGGACTTGAAGACCTATATATACTCGATGTTTAGGGTTTCTTTTAGAGAGTTCGAAAAGACCTTTAAGGGTTCGAAAGTTTTACAAGTTTTTTGTTCCGACGGCCGCAGATCTCGTTCTCTCTCGACCTCCACCTTTGTTCTTCGAGGGAGATCGATTTCTGCTGGAACCTTTCTTACTTTTTATTGATTTATACAAATATGCATTCATCAATCTTGTTTTCTACTGCTTCTTTCATGTCTGAGTAGTTTATTTTCGTTGGGTGTTCTTTAAGGGGATCTATGGGGATTGCATTAACTATTCTTGAACCGGCTGTTTAGACCGTAGATTAGAATTTTCTTTCTTATCAAACTTGTTCTTATTGCATGATTCTTGCGTCATGAACTAGAGTCTGATTTTAGGAATTTTGAAAACCACTAACGTGCTGAATTTGATATTCGAACCTCGTTTGATTGAGCGAACGCTTCTGAGATGCTCATGCATACCTATGAAGAAGACGTGAGCGTTTATGAACCTTATCTATATTGCGTGTTTGTCTAGGACGTAGCATACGGAAGTATACCTATGAATTTTGCATAACATAGACGCCCTGGCTTGAGAGAGTCTATGGGTCGTTAAAACAAGTGATTCCAGTTTAGGGAAAATTGTCTAGTCTCGTTTGTCTGAGCTGTTGTGAGTTTGAATTCTAATTAGAACCTCATAGATTTTCCGAAGAGATCCCCAACGTTTGTTTCTCCATCTGCTTTACAACTCGAGATTTACGCACTTCAATATTTACTTTTTCTGCATTGCTTACCTGATTTCCTTTTCACAAGCCCTTACGTTGATTTTCCTTTCTTGTTGGTTATAGAGTTGGTCGACACCCTCCTCTATATAAGATGTGGCTGCCTTTCTTTCTTTTCTACAGAAATCGTGACACTTACCCTGAAACCCCAATTCTCTGCGTCTTTGGTTGTCCTTATTTTCTTGTTTTGTCGTTGACCTTCTCCTTGGGGATCGATACCTAAGTACTACAACGCACGCTGTGCACTTGCAGCTTAGGATCTTACAAATTTAAAGCTCGACGAGTCCCCAAGAAGTCATCCTATTTTGGAAGACCGATTACGACCCCATCATCAACCACATACGGTACTGTCGTCTAGGGTAATACTCATACAGGCATCTGTGTCAAATGCTCTTTTAGAACTTGACTCGACCACACAAACTTTACATATTTTTTATTCAAACGCGTCACTACTTTTTGCTAGGCTAGCAAACCATTTAACGAACTTTCCGTAGTAACCTGCCAAACCCACGAAACTTGGGATCTCCGTGGCACTCTTAGGCGTTGGTCAACTCGAGATCGGGGCGAACTTTTCCGGGTCTACAATCACTCCGGCCTACAAAACAACATGTCTTAAAAATCCAATCTTCCTTTGCTAGAAACTACACTTGCTCAACTTCTCATACAGCTTCTGTTCTCTCAATTTATTTAGCACCGTTCGCATATGCCAATCATACTCACTCTTACTCCTCGAGTAGATCAATATATTGTCGATGAACACGATTGCTCACATATCCAAATACTCCCAAAACACGTTGTTTATCAACTTCATGAAACCCTAACTGATTTGGACTATCTAATAATCCGAGTTCAACAATTGGAGATAGAAAGAGTGGATGGAGATTTTTCCAACCCAAAAAAGCCAAAAACTCGACGATGACAGCTTAAAAGCCACTTGATATTTTTGCCTAAATCCATATCGATGACGTCTCTGTTTTTCGGATGTCATCTCCATCACGAAAATCATTCGTCGAGATAAGTTTTATTAATGATCTGATCTATTTATTATTATCATCGAACCTTACTGCTCTGATTTTGCGGACTCGTGCCTTATTATTTTATTGTTCGGTGTCAATTGTTTGTTGAGTTGAGTTAGATTCGTCTTGTTGCTTTAATTATCAATTATGGTCATGTTTCCTTGTTATACACACAAGTTTTAATACGGTTTTGCTGCAGTAACATAATTTAATATAGAAGACTAAGAAATATCCTAATCAACGAGCACCACCACTGATCCCTCTGATCTCTCTTTTCATCTAGAAACCAACGTTTCCATCATCATCGAGAGAAATTGTAACACCCGCCTCTTATTTATTCGAGAAGGCATGTTACCTTAACAACTTAAATCACAAGTAATCATTGACGAGTTCAAATAACAATTCTTATTAAACCACGTTTAAACCATTTCAACGTAAAACCGTCTTTAAACTAATACCAAAGAAAACCAAGTAAAACCAATTTAATTTAACAAATAAAATAATTAAAAACGTATGTGTTCCCGAAAACCCGCACCACACCGATACGACTCCTCTAGCTACTCTGCACGTTCACCACCAAGAGAGAGGGATGAGTAAATTGGATTACCTAGTGAATGTAAGCCTTATAGCCCACTCAAACCATCACACATTTATAGGTACTGACATACACAAGTTCAAACCTAAAACACTCAAAGATTAATAAAACTGAGCTATTGTTTCTTTGTTCCTTGTTTTTGGTAGATCTATAGAGATTTCAACGAATCTAAGAAGGCTTAGCTTATTCGGGGATTCCTAGACTAACGAATAACTTGACGATTATCCTAGTTTTCCAAGTATTCTCAAAATCAACGAATTAATATTCTATCTATTAAAGCTTATGCTATGTCAGCGAGTAAGGGTTTTCCGAGGAAAATTCTCGAACAACCAGAAAGATTCTGATCTCTTTCAATTTTTCTCTGGAAAGATTTTGCTTCATAGAATCTATAGAAACTAACGTCTTAGCAATCGAAGTTATACGTCATTAGCAAATAATTTTTGAAGATAGTTCAGAATCATCCGATCGAGTTTGAGATTTTTTCAAAACCAGTTTCGCTGCAACTTCTTCAAGGGATCGTTTGAAGGGTTAAATGAAGTCCGATCAAACTGAGATTTTTTGTCCTGAATGGTAACATATCATACTTCAAAATTAGTGGTGGGATTGATAAGCTTGTTGATTTTATGTGAAAAACTCTTCAGCGTAAATTTTATTCAATCTCATCAATTTGTCAGCTCATATTTTGCATGAGCTTCTTAGCTCACCAGCCTACATTCTGCTTGAGTTTGTCAACTCTCCAACTCTTACTTCGCTTGTCTTCATCAATTTTCATTTCATATCCTCGCCAATTGACCATCATGAAATTCGACTTAGGTCGTTAGCCCTCAAACAAGATTTCAAGCTCTGTTTCAGTTCATAAACGAGCCCACAGCCCAGACTTTGACCTGATAGCTATGTCGACAAGATCTCAAACACATCGTTGTTTAATTGAACTATTTTCACAGTTCGTCATTTCTCCTAAACTATTTCACAGTTTCTCGTTTTTGTTGAAATATTTTCTACGTAGCTTACTCGCTAAAACACATCGACATCTTAGCCAGATGTACGATCTACAAACGCGTTCCACACAGATGCAGTGATGAAATAATCAACTTCTTTAAACCATACGCCTAGAAAGTTAAAAGTCGAGGCCAGTCTCGCACTAAGTTCTAGGTCGGTCGAAAAAGTTAACCCCAAGCACATCTCGCATATTAGTGTTTAATTTAGGAAATACTAACTGGGTAAGCCGAACCCAGTCTCGCACCTAAAAACTTATTTTAGTCGAGCCCGCCTCGCATTTTTACCGATCTGAATACTCTAAATTTTATAAGTCAATACCTCCTTCTCCTCTGGAACGACGTCTATTGATCGATTATGTTCATTCAAGAAGCAGATGAAAAGTTGAAAACCTTTAAAAACTATTTAACTTTTACCCTTACTTGACTTTTTTCATAATCAATTAACACTAGTAAAAAAATTGTCTATAGCCACGAAAATGTCAGAGTCACTTCGTGACTTTTTTTAGAGTAGCCACGTAAAAGTCACGAAAAAGTCACGAAAATGGAAAAAGGAAAAAACGTGACTTTTTGTGACATTTTCGTGACAATAATAGTCACGAATCAGTCACAGATATGTCGTGACAATAGTAGCCACGATTTAGCCACAAACATTTCGTGACACTTTAGTCACAAATATACTTTGTGGCTAAATCATGACAAATTTGTCATGGTTTAGCCACAAAATTACCGTGGCTATATAAAAATAATTGGTAACCACGTGTTCTGTATCGAAAACGTCTCGTCAACCAGAGAGTCTGGACAAATATATTAAAATATTTAGTCACGCCAAGAAACCGTGGCTTTTCCGTGGCAAATTTGCCACGATTTTTCCACAAATAGTCAAATATTTAGGCACGACAATAATCTATTACTTTTTTTCTTGGCAATCTTGTCACTCTTTAGCCACAAAATTACCGTGGCTATACGGAAATTTAAACCTCAAACCTCAACACACAAACCCTTTTTTTTTTTTTTTTTTTTTGAACAACAACACATAAACCCTAAACTCTAAATTTTTAACCCTTAATCATACACTAAATGTTAAATCATAACTCTTAAACTTAAACAACAAATAATATACAAAACAAATCNACATAAACCCTAAACTCTAAATTTTTAACCCTTAATCATACACTAAATGTTAAATCATAACTCTTAAACTTAAACAACAAATAATATACAAAACAAATCCATCACTTATAACAAATTTCAAAAATTTACAAATATTATCATAATGTATCTCAAACTAACCTTAAACATAATATATAATCATCATATATAACCAAAATCTAACATTTATAAATATTTTTTAAAAAAATAAATATAATATTTTCTAAATCATAAACTTTAAACTCAAATCCAAAAATCAAAAGCATTTATTTACTTAATTATTATTCAACCTAGCATAATCTGAATTTAGAAACCTTAGTGTAGCATCTACTTCACTTGGGATTTCGATACCCCTTATACTACGATTGCATTTGCTGTGCACTTGCAGTAGTTTTATTAGGGTAAAACCTGAGCCCTATCAAGTTTTTGGCGCCGTTGCCGGGGAAGTAATAGCTGCCTACGGAATCTAGTACTAGGATTTTGACTAGGCTTTTTTTTTTAATTTTGCTTACTAATTTAGTTTCTTACCTTTTGTTTCAGGTGCATGCCCAGTACCAGAAGCAACAAAGAGAAGGAACTTGTCGCACTGAACCAAGAGCTCGGCCGTTTGGAACGTACGAACCGTCGATCTGCACGAGCGTCGATCGACATCAATAGCATCGATCGACACCCTGCGCAGACGACAATGGTTGAGACTGTAGTTGTGGTACGCAACGCAGAAGGCAACTTATTCGACCTACAAGGAAATAGAAGGAACGCACAAGGACAGAGACTTGATGAGGCTGGCGCCGTCATCGTCGATCCAGCCATACAAATCGCCCCTGAAGAAGCTAGACGTGGAAGAACACTTGGCGAGTACAACCGTCCAGACCAGTTCTATGCTAATAGAGCTGCAATCCGTCCTCCTGCATTCCAGAGGAATGACTTCGAGCTGAAGCCTGCTTATTACACACTTGTAGCTCAGCATCCTTTCCATGGTCTTCCCAACGAACACCCCATGGATCACATTGAGAGATTTGAGGACCTCGCATCAAGCATCAAGGCTAATGGAGTGACCTATGATTATCTCTTCTGCAAATTTTTCCCTTACTCGCCTGCTGGAGATGCATCAAATTGGCTGAAGCAGCTTAATTCAGGATCCTTGACCACTTGGGAAGATACAAAGAATGCATTCTTATGCAATTTCTTTGATGATGAGAGATCAGAGGAGCTGAGGACAAAGATCACCACATTCTCCCAAGGACCTACTGAAGCATTCAAGGCTTCTTGGATGCGATTTAAAGCTTACAAAAGAGATTACCCAGACCACGGGTTCAGCGAGCCGTAGTTTATCGGTATCTTTTACCGAGCGATCGATTGGAGATACCAGATGGATTTAGACGCTGCAAGCAATGGCAACTTCAACACCATATACCCAGCTGACGCGGTGGTGCTTATAGAGAATTTGGCCTCTTGTAACAGCACCAAAAACGCAGACTTTGGAAGGAGACAACAAGCTGGTGCAAATAGAGGAAGCCAAATTGCCGAGGTCAACAGGAAGCTGGACAACGTACACAATCTCTTGGTGGGAAAGAAGCAAGTCCACTTTGCTAATGAAGTGGAGACATTCGAGCCTAGTGAAGAATGTGAAGAAGAGGATGTCAACTACATAACCGGAGGTGGATTTCAAGGTCAAAGATTTGGGAACCAGCAAGGGAACATGAGCTTCAATGGGAATTATCAGAAGAGCTCCTTCACAGAAAATCAGAACTCCTCTGGTTATACTCAAAAGCCCCATTCCAGAACAGCAACAGCGGTTACACAAGGAGCTATGGAAATTCATCTTACCAGAAATATCCTGCTCAAGACTACAAAATGGAGTCCATGCTAGAGCAGATCTTGGAAGGACAGCAGAAGTTGAGAGTGAATTTCAATGGCAAGATTGATTCACTGTATCAGGACCTGAATGGAAAGATTGAGAGCTTAACTCTCACATGAAGAAGCTGGATGTTCAAGTTGCTCAAACTGCAGAAGCTGTTAACAGGCAAGAAGTATTCCTTCCACGGAAGACTGATACCAATCCCAAATGCCATGTGAACGCTGTCACATTGAGGAGTGGGAAGAACCTTCAGTCTGTGCAGAAGAGAGGGATTAGTGTTGAAGAATTCGAAGAGCTTGAAGATGTAGAAGATGCTGCGGAGCCAGTATCGATCGACACCCATGGAGATGCCCGACAAGTCAGACGAACCAGACGTGAAGCTGCAGCTTCACGACCAAGTGTCGATCGACACCAGGAGGGTGTCGATCGACGCTCTTCGCAAACGACACCAATTCAGCCCAAGACCATGAAAATTGCTGAAGAAAAGGTCTACAAGCCGAAGATCCCTTTCCCCTTGATACCAAAGAAGTCTAAGAAGGAGCTACTTGATGCTAGATGCAAGGCTATCATGGATAGACTAGTGGTAGAAATCCCTTTGATGGATGCCATTAGAACTACTCTAGTGATAAAGAGATACTTGAAATGAATGATGACAAAGAACATGTATATGGAGAAAGGAGTGATGATGATATCAGAGCAAGTTAGTGCTGTCATTCAGAACAGACTTCCAGAGAAACTCTCTGATCCAAGGAGCTTTGTTCTTGATTGCTCCATCTTTTCAGACAAGTTTGGGAGATCTCTGTGCGATTTAGGCTCAAGTGTCAACTTGATGCCTCTTTCAGTTGCTCTTAGGCTGGATATGACAGACTTCAAAGCCACAAGAATCTCCCTAGTCCTTGCCGATCGTTCTGTCAGGATCCCTGAAGGTGTCTTAGAAGATGTTCCTATTAAAGTGGGAGATTGTTTGATTCCCACATACTTTGTGGTATTAGCATATGATGAGGAACCCAAAGACCCTCTCAAACTTGGTAGACCATTCTTGGCTACAGCTGGAGCAATCATTGATGTGAGGAAGGGAAGGATCGCGCTGAACATTGGTGATTGGGTGATGAATTTCGACATGGAGAAGCTGATGAAGAGGCCAACAATTGATGGACANTGAAAATTGCTGAAGAAAAGGTCTACAAGCCGAAGATCCCTTTCCCCTTGATACCAAAGAAGTCTAAGAAGGAGCTACTTGATGCTAGATGCAAGGCTATCATGGATAGACTAGTGGTAGAAATCCCTTTGATGGATGCCATTAGAACTACTCTAGTGATAAAGAGATACTTGAAATGAATGATGACAAAGAACATGTATATGGAGAAAGGAGTGATGATGATATCAGAGCAAGTTAGTGCTGTCATTCAGAACAGACTTCCAGAGAAACTCTCTGATCCAAGGAGCTTTGTTCTTGATTGCTCCATCTTTTCAGACAAGTTTGGGAGATCTCTGTGCGATTTAGGCTCAAGTGTCAACTTGATGCCTCTTTCAGTTGCTCTTAGGCTGGATATGACAGACTTCAAAGCCACAAGAATCTCCCTAGTCCTTGCCGATCGTTCTGTCAGGATCCCTGAAGGTGTCTTAGAAGATGTTCCTATTAAAGTGGGAGATTGTTTGATTCCCACATACTTTGTGGTATTAGCATATGATGAGGAACCCAAAGACCCTCTCAAACTTGGTAGACCATTCTTGGCTACAGCTGGAGCAATCATTGATGTGAGGAAGGGAAGGATCGCGCTGAACATTGGTGATTGGGTGATGAATTTCGACATGGAGAAGCTGATGAAGAGGCCAACAATTGATGGACAGACCTTCTATGTCGATTCACTCACCAACCTTGCTGAAAATATTTTTCAAGAGGACCATCCTACAGACCCTTTGGAGCGAGCATTGACCATTCTACAAAGGACATTGATCACTTGGATGATGCATCTGCTGGATACACCAAGATGTTGGATGCAAGTGAGCAAGTGCTGCAATTAGTCGCACAAGAGGACTTGTGTCGATTGACACCATCTAGTGTCGATCGACACCTTGCGAAATCCACGAAGGATGCCACGCTTGGAGCTTGGAGCGAGGCTAAGGCACCTAAAGTTGAGCTGAAACAGCTCCCTGCCGGGCTAAGGTACGCATTTCTTGGTCCTAATTCAACTTATCCTGTCATTGTAAATGCTTCCTTGAACAATGCAGAGCTCACATTATTGCTAAGCAACCTGCACAAATTTCGGAAAGCTCTTGGCTATTCTCTTGATGACATTTCAGGTATCTCACCAGACTTGTGCATGCATCGGATTCACCTTGAGGATGAGACGAAGTCATCGATTGAACATCAAAGGAGGCTGAATCTGAACCTGAAGGAAGTAGTCAAGAAGGAGATCATGAAGCTCTTGGAAGCCGGGATCATCTATCCCATTTCAGACAGTGCTTGGGTCAGCCCAGTTCATGTGGTTCCTAAGAAAGGAGGAGTCACAGTGGTGAATAATGAGAAGAATGTGACTGGACACAGGATGTGCATAGACTACAGGAAGCTGAATGCTGCGACCAGAAAGGATCATTTTCCATTACCTTTCATCGATCAAATGCTGGAGAGATTGGCGAATCATCCTTACTACTGTTTCTTTAATGGCTATTCGGGATTCTTCCAGATTCCAATCCATCCAGATGATCAGGAGAAGACCACATTTACATCTCCTTATGGTATATTTGCATATCGTAGAATGCCATTCGGACTTTGTAATGCTCATGCGACCTTTCAGCGATGCATGATGGTAATCTTCACATATATGATTGAGAAGTTTATGGAGGTCTTTATGAATGACTTTTCTGTTTATGGATCATCTTTCAAAGACTGTCTGGAAAACTTATGCGCGGTGTTGCAGCGGTGTGAAAAGAAACACTTGGTCCTGAACTGGGAAAAGTGTCATTTCATGGTCACATATGGGATTGTACTTGGACACAAAGTTTCAGCAGAAGGAATCGCAGTGGATCGCGCCAAGATTGAAGTGATGACGACTTTGTAAGCACCTGATTCTGTGAAATCAGTGAGAAGTTTTTTGGGTCATGCTGGGTTCTATAGAATATTCATCAAGGACTTCAGCAAGATTGCGAGACCACTCACTGCTCTTCTGTGCAAAGACGTGAAATTCGAATTCACTGCAGAATGTCTTTCAGTCTTTGAACAGATCAAGAAAGCCTTAGTGAGTGCCCCCATTGTTCAACCTCCAGACTGGGATTTGCCTTTTGAGGTGATGTGTGACGCCAGTGACTTCGCAGTAGGAGCAGTTTTGGGACAGAAGAAGGGCAAGAAGCTTCATGCCATTTACTATGCCAGCAGAACCTTGGATGATGCTCAGAAGAATTATGCAACAACGGAGAAGGAATTGCTAGCTGTGGTCTTTCCCTTTGAGAAATTTCGCCAGTACCTTGTTTGTTCGAAGGTGATTGTTCACACTGATCATTCTGCATTGAAGTACTTGATGCAGAAGAAGGATGCAAAGCCAAGGTTGTTGAGATGGATTCTACTTCTTGAAGAGTTTGACATAGAAGTCAAAGACAAGATAGGAGTTGAAAATGGAGTAGCTGATCATCTCTCAAGGATTAGGATTGAAGATGACGTGCCAATTGATGATTTTCTATCCGAGGAGAATGTCTACTTTGTTGAGAGTCGTTTTCAAAGCATGATTTCGGAGGAGATATGCCAAGTGTCGATCGACACTAGGGGAGTGTCGATCGACACCCCGTCCAAAAATCTGAGAACAAGTCACGATTCAAAACTTCGAAGTTTGCCAACTTCACGAGTGTCGATCGACACCATTTGTGTCGATCGACACCAGGGATCATCATCAATTTGCAGGATCTTGGACGAAGTGTTTCCACAGCCAAGCTTTGCCATTAATGATGCGAATCGACCATGGTATGCTGACATTGTGAACTTCCTTGCTGCTGACATTGAGCCTACACATCTCAAGGACTATGAGAAGAAGAAGTTCATGAGGGAACATAGAAGGTATTATTGGGATGAACCTCACTTGTAGAAGCATTGTTCAGAAAATGTTTACAGAAGATGCATTGCAGAAAGTGAGGTTCGTGATGTACTGTTCCATTATCATGGTTCTGAGTATGATGGACACTTTGCTACTTTCAAGACAGTGTCCAAGGTTCTTCAAGCAGGCTTTTGGTGGCCTACTATGTTTAAGGATGCTCAGCTGTTCATCACGCAATGTGATGTTTGTCAAAGGAGAGGGAAGATCAGCAAGAGACACGAAATGCCACAGAACTTCATCCTTGAAGTGGAGAT
>JAHZTW010000004.1:32857876-32909766 GCA_020283515.1 Alliaria petiolata | reverse complement strand
TTCTATGTCAAACTCTTGAAGAAGTAGAATCCATCTCAACAATCTTGGCTTGGCATCCTTCTTCTGCATCAAGTACTTCAATGCAGAATGATCAGTATGAACAATCACCTTTGAGCCAACAAGGTACTGTCGAAATTTCTCAAAGACAAAGACCACGGCCAACAGTTCCTTCTCAGTTGTTGCATAATTCTTCTGAGCATCATCCAACGTTCTGCTGGCATAGTAAATGGCATGAATCTTCTTGTCCTTCTTCTGTCCCAAGACCGCGCCTACTGCGAAGTCACTGGCATCACACATTACCTCGAAAGGTAAATCCCAGTCTGGAGGTTGAACAATTAGAGCACTCATCGAGGCTTGCTTGATCTGTTCAAAGGCTGAATGGCATTCTGCAGTGAACTCGAATTTCACGTCTTTGCAGAGAAGAGCAGTGAGTGGTCTCGCAATCTTACTGAAATCTTTGATGAATCTTCTATAGAACCCAGCATGATCCAGAAAACACCTCACTGATTTCACAGAATCATGTGCTTGCAAAGTCGTCATAACTTCAATCTTGGCGCGGTCTACTGCGATTCCCTCTGTTGAAACTTTGTGCCCAAGTACAATTCCATCATTGACCATAAAGTGGCACTTTTCCCAGTTCAAGACCAAGTGCTTCTCTTCACATCGCTGCAACACCGCGCACAAGTTGTCTAGGCAGCCTTTAAAAGATGACCCATAAACAGAGATGTCATCCATAAAGACCTCCATAAACTTCTCAATCATCTCCGTGAAGATTGACATCATGAATCGCTGGAAGGTCGCATGAGCATTACAAAGTCCGAATGGCATTCTGCGATATGCAAATGTACCATAAGGACATGTAAACGTGGTCTTCTCCTGATCATCTGGATGGATTAGAATTTGGAAGAATCCCGAATAGCCATCAAGGAAACAATAGTAGGGATGATTCGCCAATCTTTCCAGCATCTGATCAATGAAAGGCAAAGGAAAATGATCCTTTCTGGTCGCGGCATTCAGCTTCCTGTAGTATATGCACATCCTGTGTTCAGTCACAGTTCTTGTAGGAATCAGCTCGTTCTTCTCATTCTTCACCACTGTGACTCCTCCTTTCTTAGGAACCACATGAACCGGACAGACTCAAGCACTGTTCGAAATAGGATAGATGATCCCAGCTTCCAAGAGCTTCATGATCTCCTTCTTGACTACTTCCTTCAGGTTCAAATTCAGCCTCCTTTGTTGTTAAATCGATGACTTCGTCTCATCCTCAAAGTGAATCCGATGCATGCACAAGTCTGGTGAGATACCTGAAATGTCATCAAGAGAATAGCCAAGAGCTTTGTGAAATTTGCGCAGCTTGCTTAGCAATAAAGTGAGCTCTGCATTTTTTAAGGAAGCATTTACAATGACAAGATAAGTTGAATTAGGACCAAGAAAAGCGTACCTTAGCCCGGCAGGGAGCTATTTAAGCTCAACTTTTGGAGCTTTAGCCTCACTCCAATCGCCTAGTTTCGCAGCTTTCGCGGACGTGGTAATGAGCTCCTCTTGTGCGACCAACTGCAGGACTTGCTCACTAGCATCAATCATCCTTGTGTAACCCGCAGCAGCATCGTCTAAGTTTTCAGCGTCCTTTGTAGAAGTCGTCAATGCTCTTTCCAAATGGTCTGTAGGATGGTCCTCTTGGAAAATCTCTTCAGCAAGGTTGGTGAGTGAATCGACATAGAATGTCTGTCCATCGATTGTTGGCCTCTTCATCAGCTTCTCCATGTCGAAATTCATCACCAAATCACTAATGTTCAGCACAATTCTCCCCTTTCTCACATTAATGATGGCTCCAGCTGTAGCCAAGAATGGTCTACCAAGTATGAGAGGGTCTTTGGGTTCCTCATCATAAGCTAGCACCACAAAGTCTGTGGGAATCAAAAAATCTCCCATTTTGATAGGAACATCTTCCAAGACACCTTCAGGAATCCTTACAGAACGATCATCAAGGAGTAGGGAGATTCTGGTGGCTTTGAAGTCTATCATATCCAGCCTAAGAGCAACTGAGAGAGGCATCAAGTTGACACTTGAGCCTAAATCGCAGAGAGACATGCCAAACTTGTCTGAAAAGATGGAACAATCAAGAACAAAGCTTCCCTGATGATATATCATGGTTTTTACACGTTTTTAAGCCATGATATAAGTGTTTTTATAGAGTCTTTTGCTAGTTTTGGAGTCTTTTTAGAGTCTTTACAGGATGGAGAGCATTTGTAGCTAAATGGGAGATTATGGAACATTTTGGAGCATTTTGGAGAAGCAGTCGAAGTAATGAAGTCAAGAGGCTCGATTTACGAGCTGAGTTTCTCCAATTCCATCTGAAAAAGGAAATCACTCAAGTTCTAAAGAATTACAAGTCTGCCCCTGGACGAAAAATCCCCTTCTCTAAATAGTTTTCAGGCATTGTTTAGCCAATTACCTTATCATTATTTTTCAGTTTTTGAGACTTAAAGAGAGATTGATCCTGAGCTTTTGTGGAGACAATTCTAACTCATCTGAGCCAGATTTTGAACCCCTGTATCATTCTCTATTCTTTTATGCAATTTATTTCAGCCATGATTTGTGTTTGCATAATTATGTCTGAGTAGTTTGTTAGTTAGGTTAAGGTGATTTAGGGTTTTGATGAAGAGTTTGTAGAATCATTAGAACTTTAGGGAAATCAATTGGATCTTCACCTTGATTTGAACTTAACTTGATTTTCTGAATTGATCACTTAGAAATCAAACCTTAGGTTATTTAATAGATGCGAGAGCATTATTAGTAACTTGATCTAATCATAGGTGAGCAAAATATCTATTCGCAAAGAGATTTGGTTTAGGTATTTTGTGAACAAATCGAACCTGTTCTTATTGCTTGTCTTAATTGTTTAAATTCGCAAAGAGATTTGGGATTTAGGAATCTAGGCATAGATAACTTCTGCAACGAGAGTTGATTGGTTTTAACTTAGTAATTCGAGTTCTAGACGGTTCTTAATAAGTCCATAATAAACTTAGATTCTGCATTCTTGGATTCAAACCTGATAATTACCCTTGCCTAGCGCCTTTGTCTCTGAACTTACATCGCCTTTTAAACTCGTTTACTTATTTCTGCATTGCTTTTAGTTTACTTAATATTATTCGCCTAGCATAATCTAAACCTAGAAACCATTAGTGTAGCATCTACTTTCCTGAGGATTCGATACCCCTTATACTTCAACTGCATTGTTGTGCACTTGCAGTAGTTGATTATTTGGGTAAAACCTGAGCCCTATCAAGTTTTTGGCGCCGTTGCCGGGGAAGTAATAGCTGCCTACGAGATCTAGTATTAGGATTCTGTCTAGGTTTTACATTTATTTTTGTTACTAATTTAGTTTTCTATCTGTTGTTTCAGGTGCATGCCCAGTACCAGAAACAACAAGGAAGAAGAACTAGTCACTTTGAACCAGAAAATCAACCGTCTCGAACGTACGAACCGCAAGTCTGCACGAGCGTCGAACGACACAACAAGGGTCGATCGACACACACCCTTAGTGTCGAACGACACCGTCTGTATCGATCGACACCTTGCGCGGACAGAGATGGCAGCACCTATGATCATGATACGCAACGAGGCTGGCGACTTTGTTGACCTACAGGGCAACAGAAGGAACGCCCAATGACAGAGACTTGATGAGGCTGGCGCCGTCATAGTCGAACCAGCGATACAAATCGCCGATGCAGAATCTGGACGTGGAAGAACACTAGGTGAGTACAACCGCCCAGACCAGTTCTATGCTAATAGAGCTACGATATGTCCTCTTGCATTTCAGAGGAATGACTTCGAGCTGAAGCCAGCTTACTACACTTTAGTGGCTCAGCATCCCTTCCATGGTCTTCCTAATGAGCATCCCATGGACCACGTTGAGAGATTCAAGGACCTCGCATCAAGCATCAAAGCTAATGGAGTGACCTATGATTATCTCTTCTGCAAGCTTTTCCCTTACTCGCTTGCTGGAGATGCATCACACTGGCTGAAGCAACTGCCACCCTGATCTTTGACCACATGGGAAGATACAAAGAATGCATTCCTGTGCAATTTCTTTGATGAAGCGAGATCCGAGGAGCTGAGGATGAAGATCACTACATTTCTCAAGGACCTACTGAAGCATTCAAGGCTTCTTGGGTGAGGTTCAGATCTTACCAGAGGGACTGCCCACATCACGGTTTTAGCAAACCACAGCTCATCGGTATCTTTTACCGAGGGATTGATTGGAGGTACCAGATGGCCTTAGACGCTGCGAGCAATGGCAACTTCAACACAAGGATTCCAGAAGATGCGATAGAGCTTATTGACAATTTGGCTTCTAGTAACAGCACCAAAAACACAGACTTCGAAAGAAGACAAAGCGCATGAGTAGCTGGAGGAAACCAAATCGCTGAAGTCAACAGGAAGGTAGACAACGTACACTATCTCTTGGTGTGGAAGAAGCAAGTCCACTTTGCCAATGAAGTAGAGTCATTCGAACCAAGTGAAGACTGTGAAGAAGAGGACGTAAACTACATCAACGGAGGTGGATTTCAAGGCCAACGTTATGGGAACCAGCAGGGAAACAGGAACTTCACTGAGAATTATCAGAAGAGTTCCTTCACAGGAAATCAAAACTCTTCTGGTTATACTCCGAAGCCCCCATTTCAGAACAGCAACTACACTAGGAGCTATGGAAATTCTTCATACCAGAAGCCTCCTCCTTAAGACAACAAAATGGAGGCAATGCTAGAGCAGATCTTGGAAGGACAACAGAAGCTTACAGTGAATTTCAATGGCAAGATGGATTCACTGTACCAGGACCTAAATGGAAAGATTGAGAGCTTGAGTTCTCATATGAAGAAGCTGGATGTTCAAGTTGCTCAAACTGCAGAAGCTGTTAGCAGGCAAGAGGGATTCCATCTAGGGAAGACAGATACCAATCCGGAACGCCAAGTGAATGCTATCACATTGAGGAGTGGGAAGAACCTTCAGCCTGTCCAGAAGAGAGGACTTAGCATTGAGGAATTTGATGAGCTTGAAGATGTAGAAGATGTTGCGGACCCAGTGTCGATCGACACCCAAGGAGATGAAAGAAAAAGACGATCCTGAACCTGAACCAGAAGCGAAGGAAACACCTTCTACGACGAGTGTCGATCGACACCGGGAGGGTGTCGATCGACGCCCACCACAGACAGAACCAGATCGAGCTAAGACCAAGATTATTGCTGAAGAAAGGGTCTACAAACCGAGGATCCCTTTCCCCTTGGTAACAAAGAAGTCTAAGAAGGAGCTGCTGGACGCTAAATGCAAGGCTATCATGGATAGACTAGTGGTTGAAATCCCTTTGATGGATGCCATTAGAACTACTCCAGTGATAAAGAGATACTTGAAGTGGATAATGACAAACAACATGGACATGGANACGTTATGGGAACCAGCAGGGAAACAGGAACTTCACTGAGAATTATCAGAAGAGTTCCTTCACAGGAAATCAAAACTCTTCTGGTTATACTCCGAAGCCCCCATTTCAGAACAGCAACTACACTAGGAGCTATGGAAATTCTTCATACCAGAAGCCTCCTCCTTAAGACAACAAAATGGAGGCAATGCTAGAGCAGATCTTGGAAGGACAACAGAAGCTTACAGTGAATTTCAATGGCAAGATGGATTCACTGTACCAGGACCTAAATGGAAAGATTGAGAGCTTGAGTTCTCATATGAAGAAGCTGGATGTTCAAGTTGCTCAAACTGCAGAAGCTGTTAGCAGGCAAGAGGGATTCCATCTAGGGAAGACAGATACCAATCCGGAACGCCAAGTGAATGCTATCACATTGAGGAGTGGGAAGAACCTTCAGCCTGTCCAGAAGAGAGGACTTAGCATTGAGGAATTTGATGAGCTTGAAGATGTAGAAGATGTTGCGGACCCAGTGTCGATCGACACCCAAGGAGATGAAAGAAAAAGACGATCCTGAACCTGAACCAGAAGCGAAGGAAACACCTTCTACGACGAGTGTCGATCGACACCGGGAGGGTGTCGATCGACGCCCACCACAGACAGAACCAGATCGAGCTAAGACCAAGATTATTGCTGAAGAAAGGGTCTACAAACCGAGGATCCCTTTCCCCTTGGTAACAAAGAAGTCTAAGAAGGAGCTGCTGGACGCTAAATGCAAGGCTATCATGGATAGACTAGTGGTTGAAATCCCTTTGATGGATGCCATTAGAACTACTCCAGTGATAAAGAGATACTTGAAGTGGATAATGACAAACAACATGGACATGGAGGAAAGCATAATGATGATATTAGAGCAAGTTAGTGCTGTCATTCAGAACAGGCTTCCAGAGAAACTCTCCGATCCGGGAAGCTTTGTTCTAGACTGCTCCATCTTTTCAGATAAGTTTGGGAGATCTTTGTGTGACTTAGGATCAAGTGTCAACTTGATGCCTCTTTCAGTTGCTCTAAGGCTGGACATGACAGACTTCAAAGACACAAGAATCTCCCTAGTCCTTGCTGATCGATCCGTCAGAATCCCTGAAGGTGTCTTGGAAGATGTTCCTATCAAAGTGGGAGATTGCTTGATTCCCACAGACTTCGTGGTTTTGGCATATGATGAGGAACCCAAAGACCCTCTCATACTTGGTAGACCATTCTTGGCTACAGCTGGAGCTATCATTGACGTGAGGAAGGGCAGGATCGCGCTGAACCTTGGAGATTTGGTAATGAATTTCGACATGGAGAAGCTGATGAAGAGGCCAACAATTGATGGAAAAACCTTCTATGTCGATTCACTCACCAACCTTGCTGAAGAAATTTTCCAAGAGGACCACCCTACAGACCCTCTCGAACGTACATTGACCACTTCCACAAAGGACATTGAGTGTTTGGACGATGCAGCTGTTGGATACGCAAAGATGTTGGATGCAAGCGAGCAAGTGATGCAACTAGTCGCTGCTGAAGACTTGTCTTGGTGTCGATCAACACCATGCGCGCACAACAACAAAAGCCACACTCACCGATTGGAGTGAGGCTATGGCACCTAAAGTTGAGCTTAAACAGCTCCCTGCCGGGCTAAGGCACGCATATCTTGGTCCTAATTCAACTTATCCTGTCATTGTAAATGCTTCCTTAAACAATGCAGAGCTCACTTTATTGCTAAGCAAGCTGCGCAAGTATCGCAAGGCTCTTCGCTATTCTCTTAATGACATTTCAGGTATCTCACCAGACTTGTGCATGCATCGGATTCACCTTGAGGATGAGACGAAATCTTCAGTAGAGCATCAAAGAAGGCTGAATCAGAACCTGAAGGAAGTAGTCAAGAAGGAGATCATGAAGCTCTTGGAAGCAGGGATCATCTATCCCATTTCAGACAGTGCTTGGGTCAGTCCAGTTCATGTGGTTCCTAAGAAAGGAGGAGTCACAGTGGTGAAGAATGAGAAGAACGAGATGATTCCAACAAGGACTGTGACTGGACACAGGATGTGCATAGACTACAGGAAGCTGAATGCTGCGACCAGGAAGGACCACTTTCCTTTACCATTCATCGATCATATGCTTGAGAGATTGGCGAACCATCCATACTACTGTTTCTTGGATGGCTATTCAGGATTTTTCCAGATTCCAATCCATCCAAATGATCAGGAGAAGACCACTTTTACATGTCCTTATGGTACATTTGCATATCGCAGAATGCCATTTGGACTTTGTAATGCTCCTGCGACCTTCCAGAGGTGTATGATAGCGATCTTCACGGACATGATTGAGAGGTTTATGGAGGTCTTTATGGATGACTTTTCTGTTTATGGGTCATCCTTCAAAGACTGTCTGGACAACTTATGCGCAGTGTTGCAGCGATGTGAAGAAAAGCACTTGGTTCTGAACTGGGAAAAGTGTCATTTCATGGTCACAGATGGGATTGTACTTGGACACAAGGTTTTAACAGAAGGCATTGCAGTGGATCACGCTAAGATAGAGGTCATGACAACGCTACAGGCATCAGATTCTGTGAAGTCAGTGAGGAGTTTTCTAGGACATGTTGGATTCTACAGAAGATTCATCAAGGATTTCAGCAAGATTGCAAGGCCACTCACCGCTCTTATGTGCAAAGACGTGAATTTTGAGTTCACTGCCGAGTGTAATTCAACCTTTGAACAGATCAAGCAAGCATTAGTGAGTGCTCCAATTGTGCAACCTCCGGACTGGGATTTGCCTTTCGAGGTGATGTGTGACGCCAGTGCTTTCGCAGTAGGTGCGGTGTTGGGACAGAAGAAGGATAAAAAACTTCACGCCATCTATTATGCCAGCAGAACATTGGATGATGCTCAGAAGAACTATGCAACTACGGAGAAGGAATTACTAGCTGTAGTTTTTGCCTTTGAGAAATTTTGACAGTACCTTGTTGGCTCGAAGGTGATTGTTCACACTGATCATTCTGCATTGAAGTACTTGATGCAGAAGAAGGATGCAAAGGCAAGGTTGCTAAGATGGATTCTACTTCTTCAAGAGTTTGACATAGAGGTCAAAGACAAGAAAGGAGTTGAAAACGGAGTAGCTGATCATCTTTCAAGGATAAGAATTGAAGATGATGTGCCAATTGATGACTTTCTACCTGAGGAAAATATATATCTTGTAGAGAGTCGCTAGAAGAACATGATCTCGGACCAGATACGCTTAGTGTCGATCGACACTAGGGGAGTGTCGATCGACACCCCGTCCGAACAGATGAGAACGACTCGCGGATCAACACTTCGAAGTTTACCAAGGGTCATTAGCAGTTCGCAGGCTCTTGGATGATGTGTTCCGACAACCAATCTTTGCTGTTCAAGATGCAACTCGACCATGGTATGCTGATATTGTGAACTTCCTTGCTGCAGACATTGAGCCTAACCATCTCAAGGGATATGAGAAGAAGAAGTTCATGAGGGAACATAGAAGGTATTATTGGGATGAGCCACACTTATACAAGCATTGTTCAGACAATGTTTACAGAAGATGCATTGCAGAGAGTGAGGTTCGTGATGTCTTGTTCCATTGTCATGGTTCTGAATATGCTGGACATTTCGCGTACTTCAAGACAGTGTCCAAGGTTCTACAAGCAGGCTTTTGGTGGCCTACTATGTTTAAGGATGCTCAGTTGTTCGTCACGCAATGCGATGCTTGTCAAAGGAGGGAGAAAATCAGCAAGAGGAACGAGATTCCACAGAACTTCATCCTTGAAGTGGAGATTTTCGATTGTTGGGGTATTGACTTCATGGGACCTTTTCCTCCATCTTTTGGGAACCAATACATCTTAGTTGCTGTGGACTATGTCTCTAAATGGGTAGAAGCAATTGCTTATAAGAAGAATGATGCTGCTGTGGTTCTCAAGATGTTTCAGACCATCATTTTCCCAAGATTCGGAGTGCCTCGGATTGTTATAAGTGATGGTGGTTCTCACTTTATCAACAAGGTGATCGACAAGCTGCTAAAGAAGCATGGTGTTCAGCATCGCGTCGCGACTCCTTATCATCCCTAGACAAGTGGACAAGTGGAAGTCTCCAACAGGCAAATCAAGTAAATTCTGGAGAAGACAGTGGGAAAGACAAGGAAGGATTGGACAACAAAGTTAGATGATACACTTTGGGCCTACAGGACTGCATACAAAACGCCTTTGGGAACTACACCTTTCCAGCTGCTCTATGGCAAAGCTTGCCATCTTCCAGTTGAGTTGGAACACAAGGCACATTGGGCTATCAAGAAGATGAATTTCGACTTGAAACTTGCTGCAGAGAGACGCCTACTTCAGCTCCACGAATTGGATGAACTTCGTTATCATGCTTATGAGAACTCAAAGCTCTACAAAAAGAGAACTAAAGCATATCATGATAAGAAGATCATCTCCAGACAATTCGAGCCAAAAGACCAGGTACTTCTATACAACTCTCGTTTACAATTGTTTCCTGGTAAATTGCGTTCACGTTGGTCAGGTCCTTTCACAATCAAAGAAGTCAGACCATATGGAGCAATTGTCTTGACAAACTCCAAAGGAGAGGAGTTCACTGTGAATGGGCAGAGAGTGAAACACTATTGGGCTCAAGCCAAGATTCCAGAAGGACACATTGTGTCTCTGGATGATGCACCGTCCGCCTAAACGCATGAACAATCAAGCTATTGACGTTAAACGAGCGCTTAGTGGGAGGCAACCCACTAGTAAGTATCTATCTATTTATTTTTGGTTTTTACATATAATTATTTAGGATTTTCAGATAAAATAAATAAATAAATAAAAAATGAAGGAGAATTTTCGACCAGACCCAGTGTCGATCGACACCCCTAAGTGTCGATCGACACCACCATCCGGACACAGGTAAGTCTTCAAAACCCGACCCTTTATCTCTTTCTTCCTCATAATTTCAAAACCGCTCACTTGATAGAATTTTGAACAAATCCGATTTTTCTCAAAAGTTAACCGAATTGAGTGATTCTTTGCTCTAATTCGTGCGGATTTTAACCCTCTTTCACAATCTATCATCCATTCATTCGATCTACAAATGTATGTTCTTCAAATCTCCCAATTTCATTTTCGGACCTAAGGTGAAAATTTTCGAATTCAACCTTTTTAGCTTGATTTCTGATGGGGTCTAAATAGTCGTCCGAGTTTGGAGGATTTCTTTGGGGACTCGTCGAGCTTTGAATTTGTAGGACCCTAAGCTGCAAGTGCACAGCGTGCGTTGTAGTACTTAGGGTATCGATCCACAGGGAGGAGGTCAACTGCAAAACAGAAGAATCAGGGCAACCAAAGACGCAGAGAATTGAGGTTTGGGGGTAAGTGTCACGGTTTTTGCAAAAAATAAAGAAAGCAGTATCACGTCTTATATAGAGGAGGTTGTCAATCTCTTCTATGACCAACGAGAAAAGGAAATCAAACTTAAGAACTTGTAAAAAGGAAATCAAGCAAGCAGTGCAGGAAAAGTAAATATTGAAGTGCGTAAATCTCGATGTAAAAGCAGATGGGGCGAACACATTGGGAATCTTCTCGGAAAATCTATGGGGTTCTAACTAGAAATCAAACACACAAAAGTTAAGCAAGCGAGACTAGGCGATTTTCCCCAAACTGATTCACTGGTTTTGACAACTTAACTTTATCAAACTGGGTCGATCTGCGAACTTCCATTCCACAGGTATACTTTCATACCCTGCGTACTAGACGAACACGCAATAGGATCGGGACAATAAACATTCAGACATCTTTTAAATGATGCTCTCTACCCTATTTTGGTCTAGATATGAGATTCAGGACGTTTGTCGTTCTCAAGACCCTGCGATCAGAATATAGTTCATGACGCCAGACTCATGCAATAAGAACGAATAAGGTGAGACAGAAAATCATAATCTTCGGCCTAAACAATCGGTTCAACAACAGTTAATGAAATTCCCCATAGATCCACTTAAAGAACACCCAACGAAAGTAAACTACTCAGACATAAAAGAAGAAGTAGAAAACGTGATTGATGAATGCATAACTTGTATAAATCGATTAAAATAAAAGAGGGTTCAAGAAAAAATAAATCTCCCTCAAAGAACAAAGTGGAAACCACGAATCAAAGATTCGCGGCCGCCAAGAGAAGTTTGTAACAAGAGAATTTTGTGATGCTAAGTGGTGATTCTCCGTCTCGTGATGCCCTAAAAACCCCTAATGGTCGAGTATATATAGGTCTTTAAGTGCCCTAGGTCGTGGATTAGGTCTTGGCTTGCATAAGACGGCTGCGGGTTTTAGTTGGGCTTCAAATGGGCTCGGAAATCCGTGAGTGGCCTGGCCGCGCGAGCGACTGGCCGTGGCGCGGCCACTGGTCTTCTGGTTCGGCCGTGGCGCGGCCAGCTCGTCCTTCCGGGTGCTTGACGGACCTTCTTGCTTCCTTCATAACTTGAGATCCAACCGTGGGATTGCTCTCAAACCATTTCGGGGTGAAAGACAGCTGATAAGGCTACCTTGTCTCCAAATATGAGCTTGATCTCGTGGTGGGAAGGCCTTCATTTGGTGTTGAACTTCTGTCCTCGGGCAATGTTTCCGGAATTGTCCATGTTGCTCCAAAATATGCGTCTTTTGCTAAGATTACCTGAAAAGAGTCTTGAACAACCAAATACTCGAAATCTAGTGTTTATGCATCAAAACCTTAGTGAAATGCTTATTAAAGCACTCACTTATGATAGTAAAAACGGGTAAAATATGCATGTTATCAACTCCCCCAGACTTAAACCTTTGTTTGTCCTCAAACAAAACAGAAATCTAAGTAAGGAAAAGAGGTTTGGAAACGTGGAAACGCACCAATACTTGGGAACTCATCAAGTCTAGCAATCGACCTATTGAGCCACATAACTCGGAATTCAGCTTCAAGGCGTTTAGGTCTAGTTACCTTGCGCTTTTCACCCTTCCCGGATACGCTTCATGGTCCCTTTGAGTATTTCGAGCTCCCTCTTGTTGACTCCTTTATTTCGAGCTTTTCACCCTTCCCGGATACGCTTCATGGTCCCTTTGAGTATTTCGAGCTCCCTCTTGTTGACTCCTTTATTCATTTAGGCGTGCGCTCTCTATCGAGGGAGTATTGGTCGACGAGACATTATACTTTCTCTTCCAAACATCTAGACATAGACATTTCAGACACAACTCTCCTATTTTCTCTTCCCTTAGTCGATTTCTCCCTACTTTTCTAGGGTATCATTTTATTTTTTTCTATCGACTTTCTTATTCCATTTTTTTTTATTTCTTCTTAGCTTGAGAATGATCACTTCTTTGAAGTTTACATGATTGCTGCGAACCGTCATTGTCCTTTAAGGAACTCTGGTTGCCATTCCCAAACTAAAACCTTTCTTTCTATATTTTTTTTATTTTCTATAACAAGGGAAGATCAATGAGAGGTTGCATTGCATCTACTTAGTCATGTTAGAGTCTAAAAGAGGAGCAAAGTTCGAAGTACCTCAAGCCCCTTGACGAGAAGATTTGATTCATTAGGTGCGGAGTCAACGCAAAATCTTTCGAGTACTCTAGAGATTAGAACTTTCTCCGCTGGAATGATCCACTCGCCGTGTTCAACTTAGTAAACCTTGCTTCTAAATCTATGAGAATGGTCATTAAGGTTCCTTGTTCAAAGTGACTTGTACCTAGCAAAGTTCATAGTTTCCGATTAAAAGAAAAAAGTTTTGACTCTATAAAACGACTCGATAAATGATGTAAGTATGCATAAGACTCATCAAATAAAAGCATAATTAGTAATATAAGAAACCCCCCAGACTTAAATCAAACTGTCCCCAGTTTGTTTAAATCGAGTTGAGGTGAAAAAGATAGGTAAATTCAAGTACAAGCTTGTGAAGACTTACTTGAAAGTGGCGTTGGGTTTGGTATGGGCGTGTGGTATGATTGAGCTAAGGACTTGATCATTATCCTTATGTCCCTGCTTAGAATCGATTTGATTGAACAAAAGAAATCGAAAACTTAGCTCGAAAGGAAATGTGTTGCGCGCTTGAGCTTCCTTGCTTCGGATGGTGGTGGTGGGCGTGTGGTGGTGATGTTGGCGGCTGGTGATGGTGATGATTGGGGCACGCCTTTGTTGAGAAGAACAGGTACTCCGGTTGTTGAGTACTCGTCTCGGTTCCTTGACCTTTGATAACACCGTGAATGAGAGATGGAAAATCTTCCGTCCTTGCGTCTTGAAGATTGCGTCACCTCAGAAACTTGACTTGAAGTTTGGGTCTATGCTGGCCTATCCAGTGATCTGTTCGGGATCCCGGAAGACAGGTGTTGCTAGTATGAACTTCAATGCCATATGAAATCCTTACTTGGCTTCGGTAAAGGTCTCGGTCGCGGAAGAGAGAAGCTAGTCTTCGGGAACTTTCCTCTTCGCGTTTTGGTGAAGGAAGTTGCATCTTCTTCCTTCTGGAGCTTGCACTACGGTTTTCATCCTCTGGAATCGTGGTGTTCTTCTTCGTTTTCGTGGATACAGGTCCGTTGAACGTGCTGGACGAAGTAAGTAGAGAGATGGATCATTAACTTGACTTGACTTGGATGGAGTCTTGTCTTGTCTCGCCATCTTTGATGCAACAGCAATGTGCCGCGGTTGTGGAAGTGATCTTTGCGGTCTTTAGGACGTGTTCAAGCCATTGAATCAAGGAGGAAGATTGAAAGGTTTGAAACAGGTTGAAGGAGATCCGGTTTGGTGAGGTCGGGCCGGAAACGTCTTCAGACAAAGGTCGGCCGAGCGACAGGTTGTCGCGGCCGCGGCCGAGCGTCCTTCGTCCGCGCCATCGTGGCTCGTGGCGCGGCCAGGCTCCTTCTGGCCGGCCGACGGGCGGTTCGTCGCCCGGTGAGTGTTCTTCGGGTTTCCTTCTTCATTTTTTTGGTCTTTTCTGGTTTTTCTGATTTTTTTGTGCTTTTGGGGTTTATGAAAATGCTGTAAACTAAGAAGAAACCAAAACTAAAAATTAGTATGGTTAAAGAGATGAGAAAGAGAATACCTAAAATGGGTTGTCTCCCATTGAGCCGCTCTTGTTTAGAGTCTTTTAGCTAGACTTTGGTAGTTTGGGAGCTTAGTTGGAGGTGGAGTTCGACCTTAGGCAAGGTCTTTTTGCCTTCTGCGCGGCCTCTTCTGCTAAAGGCTCCTCGAGTCTCTCCATGATGGCATCTTCATCCTTCTCAAGAAGGTGTTTCTCCATGGTGTAAGGTACCGCGGGATAGAATTTCTTTCCGTCGATATTGGCAAATGAGACTCGCCTGTTTGGCCAATCCATGATGGCTCCTACAGTGGCTAAGAACGGCCATCCCAAGATGAGAGGTGCAGCTTCTTCTTGGCGTGTCTTGACTATGTAGAAGTCTACCGGGATTCTACAATCGCCAATGATGACCGGGAGATCATAAATGACTCCTCTCGGGGCAGCGAAGGATTGATCCGCCAGTCCGATCCTGATGTCAGTGGGGAAAACGCATTTCACGCCGAGTCTCCGTGCTACACCGGCTGGCATAATGTTTATGCATGACCCTGAATCGCATAGGGCGTTCTTGAAAATGTCACCTCGGATGCTGCAAGTTGTGAGGTATTGCTCGTGGCCCTGGATCTTGTGGAGGTTTCTAATAGGCTTTCCGGTTCTGGCGAGGTTGAAAAGGCCTTGAATGTCCGACACTGTCTCCCTACTTTCGCAGAAGAAATGTCCGATAAGGTGATCTCTCCATGCTTCCACGAAATCCGTCTCAGGAGGGAGTTCCCGCACAACTTTGTTGAACTCCTCAAGTGCCAACGGCTCGACTCGGTTCTGATGCCAATCATGCTTCTTCGTTGGGGGCATCCTGATAGCATCATTGTCGGCTGAATGTCTTGCCTGATTAAAGTAGACTTCAATATCGCCCTTATTCTGCAAGCTATCTTGAAAGAAGTCGGCCAAACCCTTGTTTTTCCAGGCGTCTTTGAACGTCATTCCTGTGGGGAGTTCCTTAACTTTGGCATTGAACTTCATAAGCCTCTCCCTTTGAATATGCATCGTGATTGGCCTTGTGTGGCTGACCTTGTTCCCTGCTGTCGAGCAGACGGAGGTCTCTTCCTTGAGGTTCTCTCGAGACGAATACCTCGATGACTCGGTCGAGTATGCCTCTCCGAACTCGTAGTTTGAATCACTCGAGCAGCTGGCAGTGAAGCTCGTTTCAGGACTTGAGAATCTCGTTTCGGTGATGGGTTCCACTGCATTGCATGGTGCGAACAGGGCTGGGTTTGGGCCTCGGTCTTGTGCTCTTGGCATGCCTCTCCGGGTTGCTCGGTGGGTTGACATTTCGGAAACCTCTTTGGTCGCTTCCTCAAAGGGGCATGTAGCTTTCTCGGTTCCGCCAATGCCCATTGCAGAGACTATCTTGCTAAGTCTCTGCTGTTCCTTGCTTAGCTTCTCTATTGCCGCCGTCTTCTTTTTCAGGCAATTGAAGATGCTTTCGATCTTATTGTTGGTCTCCTCTACTTTGTCCTCAGATTGCCTTTGGTCCTCTATGAGTTGAAGGATGTCAGCTTCGGCTTGATCCCTATTGACATAGATAGAGTCGTCGGTATCTTCAAGCTTTTCATTCAAGGTGTGGATGTCTCTCACGCTCTTCTCGAGGATAGGTCTGCGATACTCGAGCGCATCAGAGATCTCCTTCAGTTGGACCGTGTTGTTGGCCGCTTGCTCCTTATGCAGCCTCATCTCCTCGGATAGAGCTTCAATCTTAGCGAGAAGTTCGACTTGAACCTTGTCTATATGCCCATAGACAGCTTCAGTGCAATCCGCCTGGTATACAAGCATATTATTGATCGAGACTATGAGCTTGTCGATCTGACGAGCGTGCTCGACCTCCGCGTCGAGATGATTGACCTTCGAATTTTTTTCTTGGCCAGCAAGCCACGGGTCGCGCATGTCGCGATCTTTGGGAGCGATATCAGCTTCTGGGGGTCCAGGCTCGTGTTGTTCTTGATTCGTGGGGACCTCCACGGTTTTAGGGTTTCTGAAACTCATAGAAATAAATCTAGAAGTTAGAGAAAAGAATGTCTTTGAGTTGTGATCCTGACCTTTGTTTTGGACAGCGAAACGCAGCCTCCCCAGCAACGGCGCCAAAAGCTTGATGGGGTCTAAATAGTCGTCCGAGTTTGGAGGATTTCTTTGGAGACTCGTCGAGCTTTGAATTTGTAGGACCCTAAGCTGCAAGTGCACAGCGTGCGTTGTAGTACTTAGGGTATCGATCCACAGGGAGGAGGTCAACTGCAAAACAGAAGAATCAGGGCAACCAAAGACGCAGAGAATTGAGGTTTGGGGGTAAGTGTCACGGTTTTTGCAGAAAATAAAGAAAGCAGTATCACGTCTTATATAGAGGAGGTTGTCAATCTCTTCTATGACCAACGGGAAAAGGAAATCAAACTTAAGAACTTGTAAAAAGGAAATCAAGCAAGCAGTGCAGGAAAAGTAAATATTGAAGTGCGTAAATCTCGATGTAAAAGAAAAAAGGGCGAACACGTTGGGAATCTTCTCGGGAAATCTATGGGGTTCTAACTAGAAATCAAACACACAAAAGTTAAGCAAGCTGGGTCGATCTGCGAACTTCCATTCCACAGGTATACTTTCATATCCTGTGTACTAGACGAACACGAAATAGGATCGGGACAATAAACATTCAGACATCTTTTAAAGGATGCTCTCTACCCTACTTTGGTCTAGATCTGAGATTCAGGACATTCGTCGTTCTCAAGACCCTGCGATCAGAATATAGTTCATGACGCCAGACGCATGCAATAAGAACGAATAAGGTGAGACAGAAAATCCTAATCTTCGGCCTAAACAATCGGTTCAGCAACAGTTAATGAAATTCCCCATAGAGTTGGTGCTGCTTTATCGAGGTCTTTGGTCTGAGATTTATGAGGATACAGACGCGCCAGTTAGCGCGAACCTTGGTGATGTGTTTGCTCATCACTTGGCTTCTTTGAAGACCAAGCCTTTCAGTGGGACGAAGGCTAAGCCAGAGACTATAGGAAATCTCCTCACTCCTATCTTCCAGCACTGCGGGATAGACACTTCCAGCTGCTCCATCATTACATCGCGTGCCTTAGTCGATATGGAGTACTTGAAGAGAACTCATTGGGTGACTGGCGAGAGGATGTGGGCATTCAGCGACGAGCAGAGAGTGCAGCGCTTGGTTCAGCTACCTGACAGAGACCTCACTCACATAACCAGCGATTCAGGACGCCTCGCATTTTACCCCAGTCCAAGCAAGCTTAGGACTGCTCCCGTTGCCAGACGCAGAGGCATCTCATCCCGACCAGCTGAGGATGCACCTCGACCTTCATGTTCTAGGCGCAGAGCACAGACCACCTTGACGCCTATTGGTCCTCATCACCTTCCTGCTGCTCCCGAGATTCCTATGGAGCAAGCTGCTTTCTAGAGATACGTGGTTCAGAGATTTCAGGCCATCTGGAACGCCATTGCCACTGTGTCTAACTGTGGCTGCGTTCGACCTGCTTCACCACCACGATCTTCTCCAACACGACCAGATGATGACGAGTGACTTTTCCATCCTTTTTCTTTTTAGTACTTTGAGTCAGTTTTTCTTATTACTTGAGTCTGCCTTTTGTTTCATTTGATTCAGTACTTTATTTCAAACTTGTGTCAGTTATTGAGCTTATTGGATTATCTTGTGCTTTTAAACTTTTCTTGAGTTTTCTAACAGCTTGGAAGAATTCTAACAACAATCTGACTTAACAACATCACAGTTCGAGTGGAAGAACTCTGTCTTCGGACAGAGTGTTGATCGACACCATCCAGTGTCGATCGACACGACCATCTATCACAGCAACGATCGACACCATCTGTGTCGATCATCGCTACGGGAAGAAGTCAGGTAATCCGATTTTTTCTCTTTGTTGCAACAGTTTGGTACGAATTTTTTCTATCCAAACTCATTCTTAGTAACACTGGGGACAGTGTTATTCAAGTCTGGGGGAGGTGGTTGCTAATCTTGTGTTTTGTTTTGAGAGTCAGTTGAGTCTCTAGTCAAAAGTTTTCAAAAATTTGTTTTATTGAGTCAAAATTAGTTGGAACTTTCAGTTTTTCTAGAAACTAACCACAGGAAGTTGACACTTGAAGAACCATTGTTATGAGAGTTGATTGCAGGACTTACTAAGTAAAAAGCTACAAGTGGAATCAGTCTAACAGGGCGAGTTCAGATCCCCTTACAAAGAACTAGGTATGCGCAGAACTTGATTCCTCTTTCAGTCCGAACAGATAGGCAATTGCAGTCTCTCCTTGATCTTCCCTTAAGAGAAAATAAAAGAAAGAAAAAGAGTCTAAGTCTGGAATAGTGCATTTGTCATGAGCCTATCTCCTCCTAAAGAACAATATTAGTGATGCTCTTGAACACGTCTCCTCACAAGGAAAACAAGTAGAGAGTAGCACTATTCCAGAGATCCCAACAAGAATAAGAAGAGTCAATGAAAAGATCTTAGAACACCCTGAAAATGGGCAGAAGTTGACTAAGGGAAGAGAAAATAGGGGAGCTGTATGAGAATATCTTGTTTTGGTACTAAGGAAGGGAAAAGAATCAGAAAAGTTCTATGGCATTACCAATGTTAGAGTTCGAATCTTTTACCAAGGAAAGGATCTGGATTTGAACTGGGAGATTGCTAAGCTTGTGGTAAGTACACTGAACTTTCCTAAGGTTGNCTTGTAGTGTTTCCTTTAGCTAGTAGTTTGCTTTTAATTGTTGTTTGTCACTTCAATTTCGAATTTAGCTTAGCTTAGACAAAACTTTGTATTCCTTTTGCATAAAACTCCCAAGATGGATTGATATCTCAAGTATTGCAATGACATGAGCAATTGAGAAATTGCTTGCAAGAGTAAAAAGTCTTGTTTCACCTCCCCAACTTGGATTTCAATGTCCTCATTGATTACAATCTCATCAATAGGATCCTCAAATAGCTGCTCAAATTCAGCCACTACATGCTCATACTCTTCCTCACCAATAGAGTAGATGGCATTGCAATATTCCTTGGGACTGGTTTCGGGTTTACCGGGCAATGAGGGTTGAGCTTGTGTAGAAGAGGAAGCAATACCCTTGTTGTTCTCTAGTTGCTTGACCTTGGAACTCAAGGTGTCAAACTTGGAGTTGAGGTCATTGTAAGAACAATTCACCTTGTTGTGGATTTCGGCAATCTTCTTACCCACATACATGGCACTACTTGCTTGACCTTGGAGGATTTGTTGTAAGACATTCCTCACATCCAAATCTTGTGCAAAACCCGGTGGAGGACCTTGCTTAGACTGAAAATTCTCTTGGTTACCTTGGTTGTTCCCTTGATAGTTGTTCTTGGGAACATAACCTTGTTGTTGCTTGTAAGGAACAAAGGGCTTTTGTTGTCCTCCTTGTCCTTGTTGAGGTTAGACTTGATCTTGAGGATTCTCCACATTGGTACTCCTATAGGAAAGATTGTTGTTCCTATAGTTTTTGTTGTAGCTTTGTTGATACCCTTGGCCACCTACATAGTTGACCTCTTCCTGGCAATCTTCATTCAAATCTTGTTGTATTCCTTGACCCTCATCAATATCACTCACAAAATGAACATGCTTTTGTGAGGTTTGAAGCAACTTATCCATTTTCTCATTGAGGGATTTCATCTCCTTCCTCCTTTGGTCTTCATAAGTACCATCACTCCTTGATGACCTATCATAGTCTTCACCATAGTTGACATCACTTTGTGCCAAGTTCTCCACAAGCTCTAGACCTTTTTCTACATCCTTCCCCAAGAAGTTTCCATTGCTTGTCGTGTCTAGGAGCATCCTAAACTTGGGGAGAACACCACGGTAGAGGGTACTCAAGAGGGTCTCTTTGGAGAAGCCATGATGAGGACATTGGGTAGTGTAACCCTTGAACCTTTCACATGCTTCACAAAAGCTCTCATTGTTCTTTTGGGTGAAGCTAGATAGCTCATTCCTCAGCCGTGCGGTCCTAGTGTTGGAGAAGAATTTTGCAAGAAAAGCCTTCTTGCATTGATCCCATGATGTGATGGAACCTCTTGGAAGTGACTTCTCCCACAATGTGTCTTGTCCCCAAGAGAGAAGGGAAATAACCTCAGCTTGAAACCATCCTCGGATATGCCATTGATCTTGGTCATATCACATATTCTATCAAAATCATCCAAATGGTCAAGGGGATCCTCCAAAGCTAACCCATGGAACTTGTTGTGTTGCACCATGTTGATCAATCCGCTTTTGATCTCAAAATTGTTGTTCTCAANCACTAGGAATGCATACAACTTCTTAATCTAAGCTAGTAATAAGGTTTTGGAATTTAACTAACAACCTAATTGATCAAACAAACCAAATCAAGCTAATTAACTACTAATCAAGATTATCAAAAGACTAAAATGAATCCAAGGATGGGGTTATCAATCTAAGGTGTTCCAAGAATCAATCTTTGATGCCAATCAATGACATAACATGCTAATCCCTTGGCTTATAACTCAATAGCTAGACTAATCCACTTTCATGGCACTAATCCCTTCATTAATCATCCTAATCAAGATCAAACTTTCGTTTGTGAAAAGGAAGCTAATGAGCATAATGAAACAGTTCTAAATTGCTAATAAACACCCTAGACAATCACTTCCATGAGCTAGGAATGTAAATCCCTTGTTTAGTTGGTTGGAGAATTTCATCAAACACCTTGTGGGTGTGAAATTCCCTAAGGCCTAGTTTTAGCATGATCAAGGTTAAACTAGCATTTAGAACACTAAACAAGGAGGGAAATGAGAAGATCTAATCCTAGGCATCAAGATTAACCCTTAAAACACCCTAGATCTAACTCATCCTTAGATCCTAATGAAACTACTTACTAATCATGGTTAATCCCTTACATCCTATGAAAGAAATAGAGATAAACATGATTAGAGAGATAGAAGATGAAAGATTAAAAATGGATAAGTACTAATTTGCATAAACTTTAAGAAATGTCTTACAAAATTACTTAGAAACCAAAAGGGAAAGTTTTCTAAGCAAGAACAAGAGATTAAAAGATACTTAGGAAAAATTAGGTCTTTTCCTATTTATAGTGAACAGTGGACGACCCGGATTGACCCGGGTCAACCCGGAACAAACCGGGTATTGACCCGGTTTAAGTCTGAAAATCGGGCAGCGTATCGAGCTTACTAGGTCGATACGCTGCTAAAGGTTTCCTCAAGGAGTGTGTCGAGCTTAGTAGCTCGACACAGATGCCTGATATGCCGTTCTTCAAACTTCGGATGAGATGTGTGTCGACCTTGGCAGTCCGATATGAATGCCCGATACGCCACGTTTGAACTTCGGATGACCATTGTATCGAGCTTAGTAGCTCAATACAAACTTCCGATACGCGCACTCCGTCTTCCTTGCCGAGCTATATCGACCTCGGTAGGTCGACACCAAGGTCGACACCAAGGTCGACACACTTCTAAAATTTGTCTGCTTCATGTTTGGCTCCCTTCTCTTCTTTCTCCTTGTCACCCAACTCTCTAAAGAGGTCCTCCAAGCCTCCAAAGTACCTAATTAAGACTCAATATGCACAATATGCAACAACCTAAGCTAAAACTTGTTAAACTCTAATATGGATGCAATTTGGAGTAAAAGTAACTAAATGAATGCATAAATCAATGCAAAGATATCAAAAAGGAATGCTAAAACATGTTAATTTATGAGTATATCAAAATGTTTTAGAATGCCTTTCTAATCATTTAAGAAGTCTATCCAAATTTTTAGAAAGGCATTCTTAAATGTATGTGTCTCCACTGTGTATGTGTCTCCTGACTCATCATCATGTAACAATGGTCTTGAATCAGTTCCTACAGCAACAATTCAAATTTAGGAAGCCATCCTACACATTTAAGAAGATCTTCATAAAGCAAAAGGAACCTTCCTAAAACAAAGGAAGGTCTTCCTAAACCAAAGGAACCTTTCTTGATTGTTTAGGAAGAATTTTTACAAATTTAGGAAAGACTTATTAAATCGAATAGTATAAAGAATTAGTGATCTAATGTGACCGGTTTATGTTTGGGATTTAAGAAGTTGCCTTCTTATTTTGATTAAAAAGTAAGTTTAGTTGAGACAATGTTTGATCTTAAATCAAATAATCTCTCGATGGTCTCAAAGGTTTTAGTATCACTAAGATGCGCAAAGCTTTCCCATAGAGTTATTCCCGAGACATTGTCTATGACAATAAGATTCCCGGTGTCTGAAAGCTCCTCACGAGACCCGTTAGATGCGAAAGTCTCTCCACTAGACTAGACAACGCCAAGTTTTCCATCCAATTAGAGAAGACTTCCATTAGTCCTGATAGTTAGATTTGTCGTGGAGTCTGTAACAGGTTTTTCTCTATTGGCCACCCACACAACCACCTGTGGAATGATACCCTTGAAACAGATTCCAACATACTGATTCTGGGAGTTGTTAGGACTGAAAAAACCCAGTTCATAAACTCCATTAGAGGAGCTGAGAGTTTGTCATGTTGACAAAGGATTCTCGCTCGTTATCCCTGCAAAACTAAAACTTGAAAAGATGGTACAAAAGAGCAAACAAACAAAGAGCACGATCCTCTTCTTGCCCATATGCTTTTGTCTCTCCAATAACTACTTCATATTAGTTTAAGAAAGCGAAGAAAAAAAAAACACTAATGGACTTATGATAACTATTATCAAGCACCACACACTAATGTTTCAAAACTTGACGGAATTGCCACGAAGAAAGTCCAACTTTTCACTCAATCAAGTACGCAACATTGTCATTTTCATGTTCCAAAAGTCCAACTTTTCACCCAATCAAGTAACAACACCCAATCCAACATTGCCAACCACGCATTGATGGACCTAAGATTGAAAAATCGAGTTGTTCCCATGTCCATATTGAAAGATAACACCGCATAATCAAAAATCGTATGCTCCAATCACAATCAGAACAATCACAATAATTTCACTCTTAACTAACTCGGTTTAATCTTCAGGACTTTGATCACAATGTATGCTCCAATAGATGAACAAACGAAGTGAACACATGAAACCGACAACGCAAACTTGAAATCCAGTTTCTGCAACAGAAATTTCAAGGTATCAGATTTCAAACGCAGATCATGAGATAAAAAGAAAGAAAAAAAACAAAAGAAAAGCCATTTGTTAAAATGAAGAAAGTAAGAGATTATGATAACCTGGAAGATCCATTTGTTCATGATGATAACGGTAACGTTAAAACTCCACCATTGAAGAATCCCTAGCAGAGATTTGAACATACTCCATTGATGCCACAGACTGCCCTCCTTCATTATCTCTTTCTCCGTCGAAAATTTCTCCGGATTGTAAAAGTAGAGCACCGATTCAACAAAATCCCAGAAAATCAGTGAGAGAAGAGAGAAGATACGAAATTTAGGAACTTGGGTATGAGAAGCTGAATAGGAAACACCGATTGAAGTGGCCATGGAACTGATGCGAATGATTCCATGGTTGGAATGTTGTTCGTCGTGTTCGTCGCCGGGAGAGAAGAGAAGATTTGAGAAATTTATGTTTTTGCAAAGAAGGGTAGAATGGTCAATCAGTTAATGAAAAATGCTAGGATAGGAAATAAACTGTACGTCCATGTCATTTTTGGCAAAAAAAACTTGTTTTCATGGCAAATATGAGAATTATTCTTAAATTAATCGGTTTTTTCTGTTTAATTAGTTTTATCGGTTTATATCCAAAGTATATCTGAATTTTATAATTTTTAAATTATTATATTCATACGGATAATATGTTATATGGTATATCTGAATTCTAAGCTTATGTTCTATTTCGGTTTTACCAAATTGAACGAGATGATTCCACACTACCCCTACTAGGTCTGGGTATTTGGGTCTTTGGATTGGGTCGGATCGGATTGTTCGGATATCGGGTTATTCGGGTTGGAGGGTATAGGACCCCTTTAGGAACCGATTAAAAATCGGGTCGGCTCGGATCGGTACCAAGTTGGGTCGGGTCGGCTTTGCAATTTTGTGAGGGAACCATGAAAAATCCGAAAAACAAATGGGTCCGGTTCGGACACGAAATTTGGACCCAAAAACCTGAATTAGGATCCGAAAACCTGAATTAGACCAAAATTAGATCCAAATATCTGAACCAAAATCCAAATTGGAGAAGGATGAGATGGAGAAATAGAGAAAAATGAGAAAGAGAAATGGAGAATGATGAGATTAAGGAGAAAGAAAATCAGAAAAACAGAAGAAGAATCAGAAAAGGAGGAGAATGTAAGCAAGAGAAGAAGGAGTTTCAGAGAAGGATGAGGTGGAAAAGAATAACCGTAGACAGAGATGAAACGTGAGAAGGAGGAAGAGAAAAAGAGAATCGAAGAAGGGAAAGGGTAATTTTTTTTGTCAGCCTAACAATTGACAGGTCCATGTCTTCCATTAGTCCTGGACATTCGGATCCTCGGATCGGGTCGGGTCGGGTCGGGTCTTTCGAAGTTCGGGTAGTTCGGATATGGGAGGTTAGGACCCATTTAGGACCCGCTTGAAAATTGTGTCGGTTCGGTTCGGGTCCTTGTCGGGTCGGGTCGGATCTTGAAAATTTGTAAAGAACCGAATAGGACCCGAAATATTTTGAGCCGAACCCAAAATTTTTGATTTAGACCCGAAAATCTGATTTGGACCTGAACTACCCGATTTACCCGAAATTTTGCTCTTGCTAACAAGCGAATTGGGCTCTTCAATAAGGCCCAACACGTTAAACAGCCCATTATCCAACTCCAAAAACTCATCTTTGGTTCACCAAACGTGATTTCCAAATCGTGAACCAGATTCTTGACGGAGGAGAAGGAGAAGAAAGAGAAGGAGGAGAAGAAGGAGAAGAAGGAGAAGATGGAGAATCGAAGGATGTGGTGAATCAATGACAGTGAATTTCTTAAGGAAAGTGGTGCGCACGTGGGTCGAGATGAAGGATCTCAATCTGTCGTAGAACATCGGAGTGTTCGACGCTCCCATCTCTTCCGTCGAGAAAGGAGAAATCATAGAAATCGGCGGAGATTATGTTGCTCCGCCTGGCTCTGATCTGAGAAGGAGAAGAAGAGAAAGAAAAGAAGGAGATTCAGAGAAAGAAGAAGAGAAGGAGAAGAAGGAAAATAAGGAGATTCAGAGAAGGCGAAAGAGAAGGAGAAGAATCGAAGAAAAAGGAGAAAAATCGAAGAAGGAAAAAACTTGAAGAAGGAAGATCGAAGGAGGTGGTGGTTTTAAGAAAATTAGTTTTTTTTTTAGTTTTGTGGTTTGGTTCAGGTTGTTCGCTTATCCGATCGATTCTCGGGTTTTATCCGAACCGAACCGGAAATCGAATAACATTTGCTTAAGAACCATTTGGTTTTTGGCCAAGAACCGAATTCGGTTCGGTTCGGTTCGTGTCCGTCGGGTCCGGATTATATGTCCAGGACTATCTTCCACTATACATAACCGGATACAAATATCAACAAACCAACATGTAAAAAGCACACGTGTTCGATGGAGAAACAAGATGGACCACGTGGCATCAAATAGCAGGCTCTTGGAGATTCCGTCAAATCTACAATTTTTGACTATGTGAATCCTCGCCACCGCCGCTAGAATCTTACCGGATCTATTGCAACATCGAAGCTTCATGTCTCAAACTCTACCTTGATCCGTCAATAGAACGTATCACTCCACTAATCCACCTGCAGAAACACCGTTAAATCAGTCCCAAGAATTTTTTAGAACTTTCCGCCGGGAGTAGCCTGATCTTCCGCCGAATGGAGAAGCTCTGCTTAACAGCCTAACAAAGGCCCTAACAAGGTGAGCGAAGATATTACTCTTCCAGGAAGCTGAAAGAACCGGGCCTAACAAAAAGCTTGAGAAATATGAGGAGATCAAACGAAATCGAAGATAAAAACAAATCTGAAATTGACCAAAAACAAAAAAAACAGATCTCCAAGAGAAAGGAAAATAAATCCGGTGACAAACGTTTTTGGTTTTGTTCGGTTATCGGGTATCCAATCGATTTCCGGATTTTATCCAAACCGAATCGAAAATCGAAATAAATTTTATTTAGACCATTTCCATTAGCGTATGTAAGCAGGGTTTCTTAGCAATAAAAAATTTAAAAAAAAGGAAAAAGAAGAGAGATTTCTTGCTTAAGAAACTTAAGAGCAACCCCAATAGAGACCCTCCACTTGAGGATCTTAACATTTTATAATAATACCTTAGTATATATTAGATAAGGTCTCTGAAAAAATGATTTTTTTATTAAAAAAAAAGGAAAACATGATTTAAAAAAATAAAATAATAAATAAATAAATTATGACGAATTGCGTTGTGACACGTGTTATAAGAACCCATAAGAACGGATCTTAAATAAGACACCGTTCTTACACTATTCATCGCCACCTCATAATTTTTTTATTTTTTTATTTTTTTTTTAGAATTAAGACTTGATATATCATGGTTTTTACCCACTTTTAGACCATGATATAAGTGTTTTTATAGAGACTTTTGTTAGTTTTCGAGTCCTTTCTGAGTCTTTATAGGCTGGACTACGTTTGGAGCATAATTGGAGATTCTGAAGCTTTTTGGAGCATTCTGCAAGAAGCTGCGAAGTGATGAAGTCAGAAGAGTGGAATTACGCACAGGGTGTCGATCGACACAAAGCATTCTGCAAGAAGCTGCGAAGTGATGAAGTCAGAAGAGTGGAATTACGCACAGGGTGTCGATCGACACCAAGGAAGGACGGCCAAAGTTTCCCAATTCCATCAGAAAAAGAAAATCACTCAAGCTTTGAAGAATTACAAGATTGCCCCAGGACGAAAATCCTTTTCTATAAATATAGTTTTTCAGCCATTGTTTAGGCTACCAATTATTTTAGAGAGAGATTTATAGATAGTTTTTGGAGAGAAGAATTTGTCTCCCTTAGAGCAAATTTGGAACTCCCTTTATTTATTCTATTGATTTCTTTTATGCTTTCTATTCAAGTTATGATTTATGTTTCATTGATCATGTATGAGTAGTTTGCTAGTTAGGTTTAGGGTTTTTCAAAGGTGATCAATGAATTGTTAGGTCAAAATATATTGTTAGGATAAAATCCTTAGAGTTCTTCATCTGGATTTGTGTTTAATGCTTATTCTAACTTCGCGACCTAGAATCTGATCTTAGGTTAATTAATAGATGCGAGAGTATTATTGATTACCTGAACTAATGTTAGATGAGCAAAATACATATTCGCAAAGAGATTTGGTTTAGGGTTTTGTGAACAATTGAACCTGAACTTTAATGCTTGTTTGAATCGATAGGATTTGCAAAGAGATTTGGAATTCTAGGGTTTAGACATAGATAATCTTCGCAGCGAGAGTTGGTTGATTTTACATTAGTGTTTCAAGTTCAAGAACAGTGCTTAATAATTCCTAACATTCGCCTAAACCTAGAATTTAGATCACCTGAGAATTTACCTGAACCTAGCGTTTCGTCTCCTGAACTTACACCGTTTTTAATTGCTTTATGTGTTTTAAATTCCATCTTTCTACTTAGCTTAATTCGAAATTAGAAGTTCGTTGTGTGACTATCCCTTCTCTGTGGATTCGATCCCTAAGTACTACAACTGATCTCTTAATTTGAGAGAGTAGCTCTTGGGTAAATTTGACCCCTATCAAGACTCCAATGGTTCTCTATTGGGGATGGTCTAAGAAACGAGAATATTACACTCAAAGACACTTTAATACTTTGATATTACAAAGAAAGGTACTTTCAGCTATTAGGTGACTTTGTTCATATGCAAAGTCAAATCTACCCTTTCAATTTTTCTACTCTCTTTACTCATTTATCAAAGACGATAATTGTAAAAATTTTAGATCAAAACACATTATTTTTTTTTCCGATAAAGTTCCAATCTTTTTTTCTTCGTTATCATCAAAATAAAAATTTGAAGTTTATCTTCTATGTTGATCTCTTCTTCTCATATTTTGCTCTTTAAAATCTATTTGGCGTCTCCTTCCTCTGTAATTTCATCATCATTGTTCCTCTCTAGAAGTTTTTTAGAATCTGTGCGGCAGCACCATAACAACCTCCTATGGTGAGTTCAACGCGTTTCGTTAGCCGCGGCGAGGAAGATGTTTTCATCGACGGAGGTTTGGTGGTGAAAAACGCAACAAGATTTGGATCTTAACTGCTATGTTGTATGATTCTCTCTCTATCTCTTTCAATCTAAGGATTAATCAGTTCAACGTGTTCTGATTTTATTCACCGCACACAATCACTCTCAGTCCAAAAAGTATTGTCCATTCACCTCTCATCCATCGTCGTTCACTTTTGTTCATCTCATATAGGTAAGCATCTCATAAATTTTCCACACTAGTTTTCATTAGCTAGTTGATTTGAAAATAGTAATAGTCCATGGACATGACCATGTGGATAGAAAACGGTAGACACAAATTTGTACATAAACATGTGTGACCATGGTTTATAAGTTTAGTACGTGAACTTGTCTGACCATGGTTTATCAGACCATTATTTTTGTACCAATCTAAATTGTTTATGTTGCTTTCATCCGTTAAGATGTGTCCATCAAGGTAAAATGAATTTAGAAGGTGTTGGCGGTACGAAGTTGCTGGTCATACTGACGTTTTTCTGCAAATTGTCTTGAAGTCGTGGATGAACCTTCGTGGACAACTAAATATGATTACCACTAATTCACGTGGAAAAATTGTCTGAGTTCACCACCATGAATTATCCGTGGATGATTTAGCATGGACACATACTAAAAAAAGAAACAAATCTACCATCCTCATCATCCTTGATGATGAATTGATGATGATGAAAACCAAAGCGTAAGGCAGAAACAGCTGTCCGTTGAGAAAATGAAGAGGAAGCCAAGGAAGAAGACGAGGTGCCGGTACAGTGTGAGGCAAAAACTATTGTCCAAGACCTACCATCCACAAATCTAGTATCGGATGTACAATGTTTCTTCTATTCGCTTATGTACATGATATGCTCGTAAATTTTTCTGAAATCTTTAATGAAAAACAATAGTGTGTCCACACATACGTATCCATGCAGATATGTTCATATATGTGTGTACAAGTGTGTCCATATATCTTTGCTTCAGTTTAATGTTTTCCTATATATTGGTCCATATATGTGTACAAGTGTGTCCATGAATCTTGTGTCTATTTCTATGCGTTTTGTATCCCTAAGACCGTGTGTATGTTTTGTATTTATGAGAGTATGTCCATGAGTGGTTGTCCATGAGATTATGTCCATGAATATACACTTTGTCTATAGGAGAACAAACTCTTGCTCTTTTGTCTCGAGTTTGTTCAAACACATGAGATAGACACAGAAAAACGGATACACTCTCATGGTTACGTCGGTTGTACAAGCGACTGTGTTTGCTTTAGAACTTAATGGATAATGTGTTCATGAGAGTCCGCCGTTCGTGAGTGTTTGTACATGAGAGTATGTCCACTACCCATTCGATTCTATACATACGATTGGATATAAAGATATAGAATTTTATAAATGGGTTAAGTTTGATTATGCAACTTGGGTCTTTCAAAATGCTGGAAAATGAATTGAGGTAATTATAAGATGTTTGGTTGTGGATTCATCTATCTCTCAATCTATTTTTGATTTTGGCTTAATAGAATTGGAAAAAACTATCAATTTACAGGTTGGACATGCGGTTATGGACATTAAGCTGTGGACACATACTTCAAAAAAAACAAATCTACAATCCTCATCATCTTGATGATGAATTGATGATGATGAAAACCAAAGCCAAGGAAGAAGACGAGATGCCGAGTGTGGGGCAAAAACTACTGTCCAAGGCCTACCATCCACAAATCTAGCATCGGATGTACAATCTTTCTTGTATCTTATGTACATCATATGATTTTAAATGTATGCTCTTACAACGGTTCCAAAATGGCTATTACATTAAACTGTGTTCACAGAATCGTCTTTAGTATACTTGAGAATATAGTTTGATCATAATGCAAACAGGCCTTACACTTCAAAATTGTGCATTCACATCGACACGTCCACACAACCACGTCCACGCAAATGCATCCACCAGAAAGTTTACATGAACTTATATGCTTTTACAAGAAAATATGTATGCTTTTACAAATTTGTTTCAAAGAAAAAAAAACGATTCAAAATTCTCTTGTTACGATACGTGACTATGCTTTGTTTTATAGGATTTTGATTCCTTTAGTTTTACTAAATTTTGAAATGAAACTACTTAAAGTATATTAAGTTCTCTTATTTATTTGTATTCATCCATGACCACGATCTTTTGTACATGATAGTATGTACACCATAGTTTTTCCACTATAATTCGTCGAACTTTTAACTAGTATGGAACGAAGTTCTTTGATTTTTTTGTCTTCGTACATGATATTGTGTTTACCCAAAACTGTACACTACAACGTGTCCACACATTATTTTGTCCATAACTATTGTGCTTTAAAATCATACTCTTTCGTTCAACTGCACTGTCCACCATTGCCTATTTTAGTGTTCCACTACAACCTATCCACGATCAACCTCACATACATTTCATGAACCATGATTGGAGCTGAATATAATGTCCACGGAAACATGTCCACCCAAACTTGTCCATGTTACTTTAACCGTCTACACCCTTTGTCCATATCTTATTGTCCACCTCGAGGCAGACTCACTGAAATCTCATTTATGTTCAAACTCGCCATTCTCAAGGTCGCCACCGATTGATTCAATTTAGTCATCAGAATTGTCAGATCCAATTGGGTCTTCAATGGAGTTTTACTTTGTGGAACCACTGATGTTGTAGTCGACGCTAAAACAATAGAAAAATCGTGATTTGCATTTGGAGAAGAAGAAGGGAATAAAGAAAATAAAAACGCAGTTGCAACAGTAAAAGAAGAAGAAGATGAAGGAAGAAGAAAAATGAAGAAGGGCAGAGAAGAAGAAGAAAGAAGAAGGAGAAGGAAAAAATAATCGAACCTGCAACACTAAAAGAAGAAGTATAAAAAAGGAAGAACAAGAAAGAAGGAGAAGGAGGCGGAGGCTAAACAACGACGTCTTTGTTATTGACGGTGGCCAAGAAGAGATACTAAGGGTTTTGATTGAGCAAACTTCATTAAGGATAGGACAGGTATTTCACAATTCAAAACACTATTAAAGTCCCTTAGGAGCAAGAAATGTCTTTTTTGATAGATGTAATTGACTCTCTAAAAAACATTTCTTAAAGATCTTTTACAGCTGTCATTTAGTAATTAGCTCTTTTCTTTTATAATTTAAATTTTAATTAAATAAATAAATTATATTAGTATTTAATTGGTAAAAGACGGTTGGAGATGCTCTTATAACTAATTGGTTATTTGGCAAGAACCGAAATCCAACCGAACGCTTTTATGGGATCGGTTCAGATCCGTCGGGTCGGATGCTAGGACTAGTCCCTACGCTGAACCAACAACGTCTTGACATAAAAAAACACTCTAATCCCTAGAAAAAAAAAAGAAACAGAAGAAGAAGTTAGGCGAAATTGATTTTCTCCGTTTTCAGGACAAGAACTTGGAATCAACATCGGGTCATCGAATCTAATGAAATCCTCAAAATCTCATTACAAGGAGAAGATTGCTGCTCGTCGGAAGTCAGTAATCTTCGCTTTCCCCGTCCTTTTTCCATTCTAGGGTTTCAAGTTCGTGACACTAATTTTGTTTTTTTTTTCAAAGGGAGGAGAAATTAGAGGAGTCCGACAATGCAAAGTACAGAGACCGTGCAAAGGAACGAAGGGAGAACCAAAATCCTGATTATGATCCATCGGAGCTTGGTTCTTTCCACGCCGTTGCTCCTCCTGGAGCTGTCGATATCCGGTGAACACTCGTTTTTATCCGATTGTTCTGTTGTATGTTTTCGTCATTGTTCTCTAACTTTCTTGTTTTGGGTTTACCTTTCGTGTAGTGCCGCTGATGCACTTAAGCTCTCTATTGACAACAGCAAGTATCTTGGAGGTTTGTGTTAGGTTTTCAAATCGTTTGTGATCAATCCTTATTGGGTTTTTTCTCGAAGTGCTTATTTGAGTTTTAAAATATTGCTAGGTGATGTTGAACATACCCATTTGGTTAAGGGGTTGGATTTTGCTCTGCTGAACAAAGTAAGAAGCGAAATTGATAAGAAACCTGATAATGAAGATGATGGTGGGAAGACTAGGTAGGCTTTGGTTAGATTTGGTTTATTGATTTATTTGGGATGTTTGATTCAAGTGCAAATCTTCCTCTTTGTTGACAGTGTGCCTAAGGAAGACCAACGAGTTACTTTCCGTACAACAGCTGCAAAGGTATGCGATTCGTGTCCGAATTCTGCAGATGAGGGCAAGTTTTGGGATTTAGATAACGCTTTGTGTCTTTTCTTTGATCTATATCAGTCAGTTTACCAGTGGATTGTCAAGCCTCAGACTATCATAAAGTCAAATGAGATGTTCCTTCCTGGTAGAATGACATTTGTCTATGATATGGTATGTTTTTTACCTCTTTTGTTTTCCAGGCAGATTTAATCGTGTTACATGTTCTTATATCGTTATTTGTCTTAGGAAGTTCTCATACATATGTATTCTGCTTGCACAATTCTTCTTAGTAAGTTAAATTTTGTTGTTTTAGTCAATTAGTACATGTGTCTCAGGAAAATCTTAAGAAGGTAGCTTGAGCTGCTTTTGCATTTCCCTGTAAACTATTTAATCAGCATGTGATGTAATCTACTTTATGAAATCTTATAAGCAGAATTGGTTGAAAAGTCTTTAGTTCATCTTTCGTGTCTGGTTTTCTTGAAGAAACATATCACTTTCCTTTGCAAAACTAGATCATACCAGAGAAAAAACAGTTAAATTTTGTTTTTCTAGTCAATTAGTACATGTTTCTCAGGACAATCTTAAGAAGGTAGCTTGAGCTGCTTTTGCATTTCCCTGTAAATTATTTAATCAGCATATGATGTAATCTACTTTATAAAATCTTATAAGCAGAATTGGTTGAAAAGTATTTAATTCATCTTTCGTGTCTGGTTTTCTTGAAGAAACATATCGCTTTCCTTTGCAAAACTAGATCATACCAGAGAAAAAACAGTTAAATGTTCGTGCCTCTGTCTCTCGACTCTCTCTCCATCTCTCTGGTATTCGGTAGTGTTATGACCGTAAGATATTTCAGTTGATTCACAAGTGTCCCTAGTCTTAGAATCTCAGTTAAGCCAGCTAGCCTTACAGTATGATTATAGTCTGCCCTTCGAAGGCTTCCCTGGTGATTTCAAACACCCATTATCTGAGTCTTCTATCATACTAATTTTATTTACTCTTTGTAATTCTATTTGCTGCTTTTAGGATGGTGGCTATACCCATGACATACCAACCACGTTATATAGGAGTAAAGCTGACTGCCCAGTACCAGAGGTATGTATGCTTGTAACTCTTTTCTGCAACAATATTCTTGATCATGGAGATATTTTAGGACTGTATGTTGTGATTGAAATGAAATTAGCGCACTTTGCTGGTCTCTGCAGCCTCTTCTTTAACAGTGTTGATGCAATTATTTCAGCTAATTATCATTTATATGTCATGAGTTTTGGTAGAAGCATATATTTTTCTTAAGCACTTGCAAGAATATTTGAAATATAGATTCATATTTTATTTTCTGCAAATCTGGAGCCAAAATTCGTATTACTACAATATTTTTTGTGCAGAACATATTTTAAAATTATAAACGAAATCAATGCAACAATTGTTGCGAGAATTGTATGATTAACAGGCACTAATGCTCTGTATTCTCTCTCCGACAGGAATTTGTGACAGTCAATGTTGATGGTTCTGTGTTTGATCGAATTTCTAAAATCATGTCATACCTTCGCCTTGGATCATCGGGGAAAGTTCTCAAGAAGAAAAAGAAAGAAAAAGATGGTAAAGGTAATCCTCAATGTAAGATCATACTTTTGGTGCATTTCCTAGCTGCACTTGCATTGTAACAATGGTTTTTAGTATTAGCTGTCATGCTTCACTTACAAACTTGTTAAATAGGTCTCCTGAAATTGTTATTTTTCTGCTTTTCGCTAAATTTGTTAGTTATCTGGTTTAATTATTTGGAGCCAAGGACGTAAAGAGTATCTTTAGTCACAGTACTAGTAGTATCTAATGATGTCTGGTTGTGTTCGCTTAGTGGTTTTTTTCTTAAAGGAAGTTAGTTCTATTTAATATATTTTGCTGTGGTACCTCTGGATATATGTTGGTTGGTTCTGTGGCCTCGTTTTTAATAATTTGTATTATGCTAATATGGTAGCCAGTACATGTAGATCTCGTTTCACATCAGCATACAATGTATTTAAGTTAAGAAATTTGCTAAGTTTTGATTCTTTAGCTATTTCTCTTCTATCTAATCGTTCATGCATTTTGTTTCCTCTTTTTAGCCCATCAATTACATTCACTGCAACTATTCAAATGCAGGAAAGAGGTCAACTATTGCTAATATATATGATGAAGACAGTAATCAATCTAAGATTGAGAATAGACCTTCTGAGAACATTAGTGAAAGGGAAGTTTTGCCTCCTCCTCCGCCACTACCCTCTGTGATCAACGAAATGAATTTGAGTAAGAAAGAAGAAGACCCGGCTGTTGCCAGGACAGAAGATGATGACATATTTGTTGGTGACGGCGTTGACTACACTGTTCCTGGTAAAGATGTGACGCAAAGTCCTATTTCTGAGGACATGGAAGAATCTCCCAGGGATAAGGAGAAAGTCCCATATTTTGCTGAACCTGCTTATGGTCCAGTGCAGCCAGCTGGTCAAGAATGGCAAGATATGGTTAGTTCGCTCTAACTAATCCTTTGTTGAAATTTATTCATGATTCTTGATCGTCAACTGCAAATTTTACGTCCTGGTATGTAGTTATTTAATGTAATTTATCCCATATTTGTTTCTGTTCTATATTCTTCAGAGTGGATATGGAGAAATGCATATTCAAGGACTTGCTGCTGAGTATCAGGGAGAGTGGCAAGGTTACCAATATGCAGAGCAAATTGGGTATCAAGAGCAGTACCTTCAGCCTGGAATGGAGGGTTACGATGTCCAACCGGAAACGGGTGTGTTACAAGATCCTCAACTTATGTCTCAGGAAGAGAAAGATAGGGGTTTGGGATCAGTGTTCAAGCGTGATGACCAAAGGCTTCAACAGTTGAGGGAGAGAGACGCACGGGAGAAAGATCCAACTTTTGTATCCGAGAGTTATTCAGAGTGTTACCCGGGTTACCAAGAGTACAACCATGAGGTTGTCGGTAGCGACGAAGAAGCTGATTTGTCTAAAATGGACATGGGTGGAAAGGTATGTACGCCCAGGTTCAGTTACATTTCCTTTCTAAAAAAAAAACTTGTGTTGATGATGATGAACATGAAACAGGCAAAGGGAGGTTTACATCGATGGGATTTTGAGACGGAAGAGGAATGGGAAAAGTATAATGAGCAGAAGGAAGCGATGCCGAAAGCAGCGTTCCAATTCGGGGTAAAGATGCAAGACGGTAGAAAGACAAGGAAGCAGAACCGTGACCAGAAGCTCAACAATGATCTTCACAAGATCAATAAGATACTTACGAGAAAGAAGATGGAGAAAGAAGGTGGGGATGTTAGTTCTTTGGATGGTGGTGATGCACAGACTCCCAAGAGATCCAAGCATTGATTTTTTTTCCTTGTTGCCATGTACACTAATTAGTCTCTCATAGTCTATCTTGTATCCCCAACACTGTTTAGGTTTTATTTGGATGTTTAGTATGCACCTTTAGTTAAAATTCAGAGAAAAGACGTTTTACATCATTGTTTTTTCTGTCATCTGTGTAATATTGATATGAAATAGGGGGACAAAGATTACATTGTGAGATCAGAGGGACAAAGATTACATTGTGAGATCAGAATCAAGTTGATATAAGACTCGGCTGAGACATACACACAGGCGGAAGGTGATACGATGGAAACAACAAGCTGGCTTTAACCTTTTTTGTTGTGTTCGCTGGATGGTTGATGATAAGACAAAGTTTGCTTAAAAAAAGAAAAAAAAAAGACAAAGTTTGCTTGAACAAAACTTGGATCGAGGTGGAATCTAACAAGCTGGCTATATCGCTCTCTCTTGTTGGATCGATGAAAGGTATGTGAAGTGGATCTAAGGCACCACATAGATTATGAGAGGATCTCTAATACTTCAAGGTTGCTCGACTTAGGTGAATCCACATGGTAAGAACAAAGCAAATAGAATTTCTCTACAAGGCGGCTGCTCGAAGAAGAGAACAGTGTTACATTATTGATAATCAAAAGGTAAAGAACTTGAGGGTGTAAATTAGAGACAAAACCCGAGGGTCGGTCCGACCCGACACTAAAAAATATCGGGCTCGAACTTAGATATATAAGCGCAAAAAAATCGAACTTAGATATATAAGCAATAACAATAAGGAACCGCGAGTTGCTAGAGAAGGAGAGCAACAATTCGATGAAGATGAAAAACCCTATCAATCATGGACATGTGATTGACACGGATGGAGAAGAAGACCAACGTTTCCCACAAGAAAGGGAAGAACCTCTTGAGAGAGATGGCGTGAACCACGCCTAGGCCTGGGAATTTGGTTCACTACCCGCGGGTCCCGCCCCGTTAGACCCGCCGCAGGGCGGGTGCAGGTCAAAAATTTTTTTGTTTACAAAAAAGCGGGTTTTGCGGGACGGGTACTTTTAAAATATGGGGCGGGTGCGGGTGTTTCAAAATTTTTTTGCGGGTTTGCGGGTTACCCGCTAATATATATATATTTTTTTAAAATGTTAATTATTAATAAATGTATTGAAAAAATTATTAAAATTTTAAAATATTATGTAATATATGTATAAATTCTCTAATAATTTTTTTTTATAATTTTAAATAAGTTGTATAGTTGTATATTTATATTTTGGATTTTTTATTAGGATTTTTTTGTTAAAATTATACAAAATATATTTTTTATTTTTATTAAAATATTTGCGGGTTATCCGCGGGTATTCTTAAATTCAAGCGGGGCGGGTGCGTGTAAAAAAAATTTGGTTAAATTTTTTTGCGGGGCGGGTCGATGCGGGTAAATAAAACTTAAAACCCGCTGCGGGGCGGGTCGGGCGGGACGGATCCGACCCGCAACCCAGGCCTAACCACGCCAATCCTGTGATTCAACCCAAAATCAAGGAGTAGCACGACCTATAAAATGGATAAAGAGAGTGCGAAACCGCACCATAGCTGACCACAGCACTCCTCACAAACACTCCTCACAAACAATTTCAAAACCGAGCCGTGATTCGAGTCAACGTTCCTCACGAGAACGAGTTCTAGATCAAGCCGCAAATCATCTCTTTGGTGAAGCTGGAACTCTCGGATTACTTAACAAGCGAAGCTTTTTCATCGCATCAAGAATTGGTCTTTGATGATGATTCTTAAGTAAAGGGATCCACAAATCGGTTAGCCCATAGTGTTTGGGTCTATCCTCTTTGAATCTCTATCACCATAGATTAACTTTCACAAAGCGGTACAATAGAAGAAACAAGCAGAAATATTTGTCCCTATTGAACCGTAAAACCCCTTAGACAACTAATGTCTTAGGCTAAGAAGGGTTGAACTCTTGTTCATGGTTCTGGCTAATCTGACACGTGGTGTTCTGATACCTCTGCATATTTCATGTTTTCATGCATACATTCATGTTAGTTTACGACTCATTTGTGTACATTTTCCCTTTGTTTCAACCCCATTTGCATTCATCTTAGGACTAGCATGCATTAGAATAGGTTTATGGTCATTTGTGCATATTCATAGTCCTTATCAGGTGTTTTTGGAGTTGAGGTTATTCAAAGGATACTTAGAAGTGGCCCACAAGTCATGGGACCGAAGGACATCAAGCATCTATTACGACTTCCAATCCGATATGGGCAAGCACAAGAGAAACCTCGAAGGCTGGCCACGGCATGTCCCCGTTGGAGACGTCTCGAAGTTGAACCCATCAAGATGTTTCCTCAGACAGATATCGGATGCGGACAATGAGATGAACCCGATACGAGCAGCATGCAAAGGACTTCGCCATGGGATGATCCCAAATTCAGAAGCCGATATGAAGCCTCCCAAAGCGTTTGATAACAGGTTTTTAAGCTGTTTGAGTTCAATGACCCACCACTCAAATGTTATAGTATAGTGTATGGGGTATTAATCCATTGGAGGTTGTTTAGTAAACACGTAGGATATGTTTGGTGTCAAAAGTCAAGCTTGATATGAATAAAGGTTGGAAGTTTACTACTGAAAACTATTAAAGGTTTGGACTTCTGTCACTCAAGAGCATAAGAAACTAACTTTAATCTATTTGAGCAAGAAGTAACAACTTAAATGATGAAAGGTTTAAACTTTAAGGCTAAAAGAAGGATCGAGATGGGGTTTTAGGAACTAGGTAACTCTCGGATTGCTTAACAAGCGAAGATTTTAGATCACATCAAGACTTGGTCTTTGATGGTGATTCTTAGGTAAAGGGATCCTCAAATTGATTAGCCCACGGCGTTTGGGTCAAACCTCTTTGAATCTCTATCAACATAAACTAGCTCTCACAAAGCAGTACAATAGAAGAAACAAGCATGTAAAATCGTCCCTATTGAACCGTGAGACCCCTTAGACAACTAATCCCTTAGGCTAAGAAGGGTCAAACTCTTGTTCATGTGTCCGGCTATTCTTGAATGTGTCGTTCATGTAAGACGCCTATGAACTTTAGACTAGATGATCAAACTAGGCTAAGCATTGATAACGATAAACAAAAAAGAATCAAACTTTATGTTTTTACTAAGCAAGAAATGCAAATGAGAAAGTTTTTTGGTCCTTTTAACCCATCAAAATCCTAGAAAGGACTACTCACGCGCCATTAGAGAAGCTTCAAAATCCATGAGGATAAGAAAGCAACTCATAGCTCAAAAGATAGCCTAAAACAAGAAAAGAAAGAAACTTTAACAAGAAATGCTATGAAAGAAGACTTGATTAAGCTTCAAAATGCATAAAGATTCAAGCTTTTAAACAAAGCTTCAATGGTGAAAAACAGAGAGTTTCGGTTGCAAGAGAAAAGCAAAAACTAAAGTTGAACGAGAGAGAGAGATAAGCATGGGAGACAAGTTGCATTTATACACAAAAGAGGCAAAACCCTACACGCCGGGACCACTTGCCCGAAATAGGTACAGTCTTGGCATTTAGTGTTTCGGGGTCAAGCCGATGTGGAAAACCGAGATGCCAAGTCTTCTTGTTCTTCGGGTGACTACGTATAGGCTTCGAATTTCAGGATCATCATGTGGCGAAGTCTTTTGCCTACTGCTCGTACCGGGCTCGTCCTGTTGCGCGCGTTCGATATTCGTCCGTGGGGAACATCTTCTTGAACCTTCACTTCGGGGTGCCTTCGTTGGGGTCATGCCATGGCTGTGGTTCGAGGTTCCTCCTTGTTCTTGCCAATACAGGCTAGAAAGTCGTTATTGATGCCCGATGCTACGAGGGAAAGCGTCTATTGATAGACAATCTTTCAAGCTATCAATTGCTCAAACCTACTCATGTCATTGTAGTATTTGAGGATCAATCCAAATGGGGGTTGATTGTGACAATATGAATGCATAAAACTCCTTAATCTAAGAAAGCATAAAAAGATTTGTGTTTAACTATCAACCTAAATGATCAAACCAAGTAAACAAAATGAACTAGAACCTTAACTAAGCAAATGACAAGCTAATTAAGCAAATCAAAGACTAATTAACTACTAAGCAAGATTGACAATTGACTAAAAATGAATCCAAGGATGGGGTTACCAATCTAGGGTGCTTCAAGAACCAATCTATGATGTCAAACAATCACAATGCAAGCTATTACCTAAACTTAGAACACAAAAGCAAGACTAATCCACTTTCATGGCACTAATCACATCATTAAACATCCTAATCAAGATCAAACTCTCATTTGTGAAAAGAAAGCTAAAAAGCATTATGAAACAGTTCTAAAATGCTAATAAACACCCTATACAATCACTATCATGAGATAGGATTGTAAATCTTTTGTTTAGTTGATTGGAGAATTTCATCAAACACCTTGTGGGTGGAAAATTCGCTAAATGATGTAAGATCAAGGGGGTATGATCATACAAGGATGGTGAATCAAACAGTTGGCTGTGCAACTCTCTCTGTTTGATCAGATTGATGAAAAACAAAGTGGATAGATGGTGGGATCCGATCTGTTGGCTGTGTAACTCTCTCAGATTGGATCAGTTTATGAGATGGAATAGAAGGGGGGATTGATAGACGCCACAAAGCTTTATGGATTAAGCAATGATAAGTCTGAAGAACTCAAGAGATAGGCTTCTCACACAATCTCAGAATTCGGCTGCTAGGGTTCTTATGAACACAAGAAAGTTCTGCTTTATTGATAGGTTAAAAATGATACAAGGCTGTGAGGGAACCTTATATATGGTTCAAACAGCTGTGCCCTTCTAGGGGTCTTTGAAACAGATTACATTAAAATATAAGCTATGCTAAGAATGAAATAAAAATGGCCAACATATGCCTTACTACTAAGAAATGTAAATAAACTCAAAACAGACATAAAGCAAAGTTTTATTAGCCAATAATCATATGGAAATGAATATAAATGGGCTTACCTTGGCCTTAGATGGTTGGCGTAATGGTACACAAGGAAAGCCCTTGTTTTGCAGTTATAAGGGCCCAGCCTTGATATGAGCTTAAACCGTCGCTTGTAAGCTCTTCTGGGCTTGTATCCTCAGCTTGCTTGACTTGATCTTCTTGTTTTGGCGAAATGACTAGCTTGTTGAGCTGATCCGTGATGTCTTCAAGCTCCCTTTGATTCATCAAGTTCTCTACAGCTTTGTTGAAGTCCTCACGCAATGCTTTAGTACCAGACCTTGTTCTTGGTGGCAGCCTCATTGTAGGAATCTGGTCTAGTGGATTGAGGTCCTCATCATTCCCTCCCTCTTGTTGAGGTTCTGACCTCAGAACTGTTTCATCTGCATCAAATGGAGATAAATCAGCAACATTAAAAGTGGATGAGATATTGAACTCACCTGGTAACTCCAGCTTGTATGCATTGTTGTTGATGCGCTCCAATACTCTGAATGGTCCATCTCCTCTAGGCGAAAGCTTGGACTTCCTCTGGTTGGGGAACCTCTCTGATCTCATATGCAGCCACACCCAATCTCCAGGTTCAAATGTAACTTCTTTCCTGCCTTTATCTGCTTGTTTCTTGTACTGAATAGTTTTCTTCTCCACGTTTTCCTTAGCCTTGAGGTGCAGCTTCCTAACAAATTCAGCTTTGCTTTCCCCATCTTGACTGGCGTGCTCATGTGGTGGCAGTGGTGAAAGATCCAGTGGAGTAAGAGGCTTAAAACCATACACAATCTCAAAAGGAGACAGCTTAGTGGCAGAGTGGGGGACTCGGTTATAAGCAAACTCAATATAAGGTAAACAATCAAGCCAATTCTTTAAATTGTTACCAATTGTGGCCCTCAGAAGGGTGGATAAGGTGCGGTTTACAACCTCTGTTTGCCCATCTGTTTGAGGATGGCAAGTAGTGGAGAAGAGCAGCTTTGTTCCTAGCTTCCTCCAAAGTGTTTTCCAGAAGTGGCTGAGGAACTTAGTGTCTCTGTCTGATACAATGGTCCTTGGTAACCCATGTAAAAGCACCACCTCCTTAAAGAACAAGTCTGCTGTTTGGGTTGCATCATTTATCTTTGCACATGGAATGAAGTGTGCCATCTTTGAGAATCGGTCAACAACTACAAAGATGGAGTCCTTATGTCTGATCTTTGGCAAACCTAAGACAAAATCCATAGAAATATCTACCCAAGGCATGTTAGGAATAGGTAATGGAATGTAAAGACCATGAGGATGTGACCTGGCTTTGGCTTTGAGGCAGATTATACACTTGGAGCAGAATCGTTCTACATCTCTCTTGAGATGAGGCCAGAAGAAATGCTCCACTATGATGCTCAAAGTCTTGTCTACACCAAAATGACCCATCAGACCACCTCCATGTGATTCTCTTAGCAGCAAATCACGCATGGATCCTTGAGGAATGTATAATCTCTTGTCTCTAAACAAGAACCCTTCATGTTGATAGAAAGGTCCAGCAGCTCCTTTGTATATATCTGCAAAATCTGGGTCTGTTTCATATTGTTCTTTAATATACTCAAAACCCAATACCTTTGCATCCATGGTGGTAATGAGAGCATGACGCCTAGACAGTGCATCAGCTACTACATTCTCTTTGCCCTTCTTGTACTTAATGATGTATGGAAAGGTTTCCACAAACTCTAACCATTTGGCATGTCTCTTCTTGAGTGTTGTTTGTCCTCTCAGATGCTTAAGAGTTTCATGATCTGTATGGATAACAAACTCTTTAGACAATAAGTAATGTTGCCAAGTTTCCAGAGATCTTACCAAAGCATAAAGCTCTTTGTCATAGGTGGGATAGTTTAAGGCTGCTCCATTGAATTTCTCACTGAAGTAAGCCACTGGTCGCCCTCCTTGGGTAAGTACAGCTCCTATTCCAGTCCCTGATGCATCACATTCAATCTCAAAAGTCTGATCAAAGTTAGGTAATACCAGGACTGGCGCAAGAGTAAGACTGTCTTTGAGTTTGTTGAATGCTTCTTCCTGTGCTGGTCCCCATTTAAAAGCGACATTCTTCTTGATTACTGAGGTTAATGGGGCGGCAATGGTGCTGAAATCTCTAACAAACCTCCTGTAGAAGCTAGCTAACCCATGAAAGCTTCTTACATGCCCAATCGTTGATGGAGTTGTCCTGTATGGCTTTGATCTTCTCCTCATCAACCTTTAATCCCTGAGAACAAGTACTTGAAACACTGAGAGCTGAGAACCTTTATGCAAACCTTAAAAAATGCACATTTTGCACTAATGAGGTTGTGTTTCTAGGATTTGTTGTAAGTGTTTCAAGTGATCATCTAGGCAGGTACTGTAAATCAATATGTCATCAAAATAGACAACTACAAACTTACAGATGTATGCCCTCAAGACGTGATTCATGAGTCTCATGAATGTGCTGGGGGCGTTTGTAAGCCCAAATGGCATGACTAGCCATTCATACAAGCCCCTCTTTGTCTTGAATGCTGTCTTCCATTCATCACCTTCTTTCATCCTCACTTGGTGATATCCACTTCTCAAGTCAATCTTAGAGAAAATAGCTGCTCCATTTAACTCATCCAGCATGTCATCAAGCCTGGGAATTGGATGCCTATACTTGATGGTGATGTTGTTGATAGCTCTGCAATCCACACACATCCTCCATGATCCATCTTTCTTTGGTACTAGGAGAACAGGAACTGCGCATGGGCTTAAACTCTCTCTGATGTATCCCTTAGACATAAGTTCTTGAACCTGCTTCTCTAGCTCCTTAGCTTCTTCTGGATTTACTCTATAAGCAGCTCTATTGGGAAGAGGTGCACCTGGTACCAAGTCTATCTGATGCTCTATGCCCCTCACAGGAGGTAAACCTGGTGGAATCTCCTCTGGAAAGACATCTACAAAGCGATCTAAGAGCTTAAGTACTCCTGGTGGTGGTTCCCTTTTATCTTGTCCTGAAAGTAACCCTTCTTTGAAGATCATTAGTAACACCTGTTCTTTTAAATTAAGAGATTTAAGAACAGTAGCAGGTGTAACATAGAGATTAGTCTTACTTACCTCAGATCCTTTTGCCATAGCTCTTTGCATCTCATGTACTTCCTGTGGAGTAAGAGGTGCTAAGTTGTGCTTGCGGCTGTTATGAGTGAAGCTGTAGTAGTTTGTGCGCCCATTATGCATTGTCTCTTTGTCAAATTGCCACGGCCTTCCTAGCAATAGATGACCAGCTTGCATAGGGACTACATCACATACTACACGATCTGCATACTTGCCTATGGTGAATGGCACAGTGACTTGCTCAGCTATCTTAAGCTCGGTTTCATCATTGAGCCATCTCAGCTTGTAAGGATGGGGATGCTTTGTTCTTTGCAAGCCTAATTTCTTCACCAAATACTCACTGGCTACATTAGTGCAAGAACCTCCATCAATAATCAAACTACATACCTTGGAGTTTACTGTGCATCTGGAGTGAAAGATGTTCTCTCTTTGAACAGTTTCAGGATCAAAGAGTGTGCTGAGGGCTCTCCTAACAACAAGTATCTCTCCTACTTCAGGGTAGTTGATTATATCGTCCTCTGATCCTTCTTGTTCCTCTTCTGCTTCATCTTGAGATTCATATTCTCCATTGTCTTTGAGAATCATGACTCTCTGGTTTGGGCAATCTCTTGCATAATGCCCTTTTCCCTGACATTTGAAACAAGTAATGTCACGAGCTCTAGTATTTTGTTGAGTTGGGAACTTACTTGGCTCTGGTTTGAATCCCTTAGATGATTCTGGTGCAGGTTTCTTGAATCTTGAATCTGCTTCTATAGACTTCCCTTTGTCTATATTGCGTTGAGCTTGTGGAACCCAAGTACTCTTGCCTCTGTTTGTAGAAGCTGTTTTCCTCTTGATATGCTGCTCAGCTTGAGTTGCTAGATGCAGTAGCTCCTCTAAATCGTGGTAACTCTGTCTTTCCACCTTTCTAGCAATCCTGTCTTGAAGTCCATCAAGAAATTGAGCCATCAATGTTTCTGGTGTATCCTCTACTTCCAGCCTGTTCCTGAGGGTTTCAAATTCCTCAAAGTACTCTTCCACAGACTTGTTCCCTTGGGAAAGCTTGCGAAATCTCCTTTGCAAGTCCCTGTGGTAGTGAGCAGGTACATATCTCTTCCTCAGATTGAACCTCATGTCTCCCCAAGTAGTGACTTGATCATGTCTATGCCTTCTCCTCTCTGAAACATCTCTGTCCCACCAAGCTAAGGCATTCTCAGTGAGTTGTGCAGCAGCAAGAGACACTTTCCTTGCATCAGAATACTTGTAGTATTCAAAAATGTACTCCATTCTTCTCTCCCAATCCAAGTAAGCATCTGGATTGATCTTTCCAGCAAAGGTAGGGGGCGTGAGCTTGAGATCCTTGCCTCCATCTCTTGCATAATCATCTTCTCTGTTTCTGTCTCTGGGGTATGGTCCTCTTTGGTTATAGTTTCCAGCAGGATCATATGGTGCTTGTCTTCTCTGGTGGCGTGGAGGATCATCTTCTAAGTCTGGCATATCATCATCTTCCCCTTCCTGAAGGTTCCTTGGTCCATTGACAACTCTAACAGGCTCTCTGCGTGGTACTGGAGCAGGTGGGGGTTGCTCAATCCGAGTGATACGCTCTCCTAGCGTGGCTTGAGCATTGGTGAGCTGAGTAAGGCTAGCCTGAATACCAGCAAGAATGCGTGTGAAGTCAGCCTGCTCAGTAGCGTCTCCCATGGCTTCCTGTACTCAATCAAAAAACAACAAATAGATCAAGTGCAGAAGTGTGGTATAAAGACTTTAAAACAAATCAAGCACCAATGCAGTATGATTCAAGTGCAACAAGGAATGAAATATGATATGAATGATGAATATTTTTTTTTTTTTTAAGGGATGCAAATGATCAAATAAAAATTCAAATGAGTGTGAATTGATGCAAATGGTCGAATCCTAAACCAAGAAATGAATTCAAATGATAGTACAATGAACAAGGATGGGTTTCTGGACTAAACAGATATGGAATAAGCAATATGGAAAAGTCAACAGGAGTAATGGCCAAGAGAACAAAGATGGTATGGCCGAAAATATGCCTTCCTAAAATGCTTAAAACACGTTTTTATGGAATCCAGAAGTTGACTAAAAGATCTAATGCTTATGCTTTCTTCTTCCTTTATGAATGAAACAAGAACACAAAAAAATGCAGAAACTCAAACAATGGCAGAAAAGATTTTTTTTTTTGATTTTATGATGCTTAACAACTTAAACAGGAACTAGATGATATGGGAAATGACAGGAAACAACACGCAATGCAACAGAAAGGTAGATCTAATTTTTTTTGAGTTTTTCTGGAAATAGATAACAACAAAAACGCAGATCTAAGCAAGTGAAACACAGATGCAATTTTTTTTTTGATTTTCTGGAAATGAAAACAAAAGAAAAGGGATAGATTCACCTGACTTGGAGCCTAAGCTCTGATACCAGATGATGTAAGATCAAGGGGGTATGATCATACAAGGATGGTGAATCAAACAGTTGGCTGTGCAACTCTCTCTGTTTGATCAGATTGATGAAAAACGAAGTGGATAGATGGTGGGATCCGATCTGTTGGCTGTGTAACTCTCTCAGATTGGATCAGTTTATGAGATGGAATAGAAGGGGGGATTGATAGACGCCACAAAGCTTTATGGATTAAGCAATGATAAGTCTGAAGAACTCAAGAGATAGGCTTCTCACACAATCTCAGAATTCGGCTGCTAGGGTTCTTATGAACACAAGAAAGTTCTGCTTTATTGATAGGTTAAAAATGATACAAGGCTGTGAGGGAACCTTATATATGGTTCAAACAGCTGTGCCCTTCTAGGGGTCTTTGAAACAGATTACATTAAAAATAAACTATGCTAAGAATGAAATAAAAATGGCCAACATATGCCTTACTACTAAGAAATGTAAATAAACTCAAAACAGAAACAAAGCAAAGTTTTTATTAGACAAAATCATATGGAATGAATATAAATGGACTTACCTTGGCTCTTAGGTGGTAGGCGTGATGCTAAATATGGCAAGCCCTTTCTGCTCTTGAATAATAGGCCATTCCTTGATATAATCCATAGTATTCATGTATGGACCGTTTCCTTTAAGCTCTTCTTGATTTTCCAGCATGTCTTGAGATGCACTCTTTGGAGAGATAGCAAGTTTGTTGAGCTGATCCGTGATGTCTTCAAGCTCTCTCTGATTCATCAAGTTCTCTACAGCTTTGTTGAAGTCCTCACGCAATGCTTTAGTACCAGACCTTGTTCTTGGTGGTAGTCTCATTGTAGGAATCTTGTCTAGTGGATTGAGGTCCTCATCACTAAAGCCTAGTTTTAGCTTGATAATGGCTAAACTAGCATTAAGATCACTAAATAAGGAGGGAAATGAAAGAATTAAAGCATAGAGAATCAAAGCATAGACATCAAGATTAATCTCTAAAACACCCTAAATCTAACCCATCCTTAGACCCTAATGAACTACTCACTAATCATGATTAAATCCACTAATCCCATGAAGGAAAAGTTGATAAACATGATTAGAAAGATTCAAAGATGAAAGATTAAGAAAGGTAAACTCTAAATTGCATAAACTCTTAAAAATATCTTACAAAATCACTTCGAACCCAAAAGGGAAGGTTTTCTAAGAAAGAACAAAAGATACTTAAGAAAAATTAGGTTTTTGATATTTATAGTGAACAGTGCGAAACCGGGTCAATCCGGAACAAACCGGGTGTTGACCCGGTTTAAGCCTTGGATCGGAGTGCCACATCCGGCTACCTAGGCCGATGTGGTTTTAAAAACTCTCTTCTCTCCTCTGATTGATCTGCATAGGGCTACACTGGCCGATGCGTTTGCCTGATGTGGATTTCTACGAACTCCGGGAGAGGCTGCGCCAGGTTTGCATCGGTCTGCCTTGTCGCTGTAATAGGCCGATGTGTTGCTCGAAAAGCTCTTGTTGAGCTGCATCGGGCTACGCTGGCCGATGCGTTTGCCCGATGCGACTCTCCGAAGTTGGTCCCTTGTTCTGACTCCTCCAGATCGGGCTGCACAGGCCGATGTGTTGCTCGATATGGAGGCAGACGACTTCTGCTTTCCATCTTGCCACTTCTCTTCCTCCTCTTGATCATCCATAAACTCCAAATAGTCCTTCAAGCCTCCAAATCACCTAATAAGGACTCCATATATACAAATATGCAACAAGCTAGGGTAAGACTCACTAAACTCTAATATGAATGCAAATGAGACTAAAAATGACTAAATGAATGCTCAAGTGGATGCAAAACTATCTAAAATGAATGCTAAATTAGGCTAAATTATGAGTCTATCATCTATCTCCTCTTCCTTGATTTCTCTTGGGTTCCTTTCCTTGGGCACAACCTCCATACACCTTAGGTACTTTAAAACCGCTCTAAATATACAAGAATATGGAGAAATCTAAGACAAATGTGTATGAATGCAGTCCTAACTATAATGAAATGTATGTGAAAAAGGTGTAATTTGCACGGATATCAGCGATCAAGAAACTCACCGAACCAGGTTGTCTAAACGGCTTAGGTCCGATACGTGAAAATGAGAGGTTACCCAAGACGATATCGGGCAGTCACAGCGGCACCAAACCGTGGGGCGCTAGAAGATAACGGACTTTGCTTTTTGCCTTGGATCCATGCCACCTAGGGTTTTTGGGACCACCAATATATACTCTCTTTGCACGCTTTTGGCAAAGTATCGATATTTTTTATTCTATTAAGTTCTTTTTGTTTCTCTTTTTGGGTCTATCTTCTCCAAGAGATAAATAACCATTTTTGTAGTTTCCTTTAACGTTTTAAGCTTTGCATTTTGCATTTTTATCCTTGATCTTTTCTAGTCTAATCATGCTAATCGTTCTTTCCTTTATGGGATTAACGGTTTGCAACATGGTTAGCGAGTAGTGTCATTCGGTTTATGGATGAGGTTAGAACAAAAGTGATAAATGTTCGATCTTTCATGTTTGTTTATGCTTAATATCTTAATCCTTTCTTATTAGATGCTCTTATTCCTTAATCATCTTCGCTATTTGATTTTTATGCCTTCAAGCTTTCCCAAACAAATGCAATGTTTGAAGAAACGCAAGAATCATTCTCATAAGAGATTCACTCTTCTGATGGGGTCTAAATAGTCGTCCGAGATTGGATGATTTCTTTAGGGACTCGTCGAACTTTGAATTTGTAGGACCCTAAGCTGCAAGTGCACAGCGTGCGTTGTAGTACTTAGGGTATCGAACCACGGGGAGGAGGTCAACTGCAAAACAGAAAATCAGGGCAACCAAAGACGCAGAGAATTGGGGTTTTGGGGTAAGTGTCACGATTTTTGCAGAAAAGAAAGAAGGCAAAGTAACGTCTTATATAGAGAAGGGTGTCAACCAATTCTATAACTAACATGAAAAGGAAAATCAACTTAAGTGCTTGTAAAAAAGAAATCAGGTGAGCAGTGCAGAAAAAGTAAATATTGAAGTGCATAAATCTCGAGATGTAAAGCAGATGGGGGAAACACGTTGGAGATATTCTCGGAAAATCTATGGGGTTCTAACTAGAAATCAAACTCACAAAAGTTCAGACAAACGAGACTAGGTGATTTTCCCTAAACTGGAATCAGTGGTTTTAACGACTTAACTATCTCGAGAAAGATCGATCTATGCTTTGAAAAATTCACAGGTATACTTTCGTATCCTGTGTCCTAGGCAAACACGCAGTAATGATCGAGACAATAAACGTTCACGACTTCTTCTTAGGTATGCATGAGCATCCCAGAAGCGTTGCTCTCCACCAAACTAGGTTCAGATCTGAAATTCAGCAGGTTAATGGTTTTTAAAGATCGTAAAATCAGACTCTAGTTCATGACGCTAGATTCATGCAATAAGAACAAGTTTGATAAGAAAGAAAACCCTAATCTACAGTCTAAACAATCGGTTTAAGAATAATTAATGAAATTCCCCATAGATCCCCTTAAAGAACACCCAACAAAAATAAACTACTCAGACATGAAAGAAGGAGTAGAAAATGTGATAGATGAATGCATACTTGTATAGATCAATAAGAAATAGTAAAGGTTCCAGCAGAAATCGATCTCCCTCGAAGAACAAAGATGGAGATCGAGAGAGAGCGAGATCTGCGGCTGTCGGAACCAAAACAATGAAACGTGAAAAGAAAACTTCGAACTCCCTAAAATAAACCCTAAACTTCAAGTCCCCTTGGGCGTCAATTAGGTCTTGTGATACAAGAGTTTTTATCTCTTGCAAGCAATTTCTCAATTGCTCATATCATTGCAATACTAGAGATATCAATCCGTTTTGGGAGATGATTCAATAAGAATACAAAGTTTGGTTTAACCTAAGCTAAATTGGCAAATTCAAGTAACAAGGAACAATTAAAAGCAAACTACAATCTAAGAGAGACACTACAAGATTAACTATATGAAACTAAGCCTTAATTATCACTAATCAAGTACTAATCAAGCGATTAACAACTAAGCAAGGTTACCAAAATACTAAAAACGAAACCTAGGGATGTAATCATTGATTTGGGCAATCAAATGGACAACCTTGCAATCATTTAAGCAACTAATCAAGCCTTCTCTATGCCTAGAACACTTAATAAAGACTAATCCATGATGTGTGGCACTAATCCCTTCACTAATCACCCTAATGAACTAATGATGTTTTAGCATTAAAATGATTAGCAAGCATTAACTACAAGTCTAAATGGCATGATAAACACCCTAGGCAACTAATATCTTAGGCTAGGAATGTAAATCTCTTATTAAGTTGGTTCAAGCATTTCATCAAACATTTGGTGGGTGTATGAAATGCTTATGATCCAAATAGCAAAAGGTTAGCTATTTGTCATTAAGAACTACTTAATAAGAAGAGAAATGAAAGAATCTATCCAAGATTTCAAGATTGAACCATTAGAAAACCCTAAATCTAACCCATTCCCAAGTTCCTAAAGAACTACTCACTAATCATAGTTAAACCCAACAAATCAAAGTTTAGGGAAAGGTTAAACATGATTAGAGAAAGATAAACAAAAAATCTAAGAAAGATATTGCATTAAACTTAAAGATCCAAGCATAAACAAGGTTTTTCCTCAAAGTGGCTAAAAGTTTAGGCTTAGAACAAAGAGAATAAAAGTTGAGGTAAAAATTAGGTCTAAAGAGTATTTATAGGAGGGACCCATAAAGCTGATAAAAAAGATTCGTCTGGGTTCAGTTCGACGTTTTTCGTCGAACCAACTCGCCGAACAAGCGTCTTAGTCCCTTGGTTCATCTCCTCGCGTCTGGGTACGGTTCGGTGACCTTCATCGAACGTCTTCGTCGAACCAAACCCCTGGAAGATTGGTTCGGCGAGCTTCATCGAACGGATACACCGAACGGACGCCCTGGAAGTTTGGTTCGGCGAGCTTCGTCGAACCAACTCGCCGAACCAGCGCCAGAAGTCTTCTGCTCCATCTTCTTGGTGACTTCTTTCTCCTCCAAGTGCTATGCCATTCTTCTCCAACTCCACAATTGCCTCCATAGCATCCTTAACACCTGATCAAGACTCCAAATGCACCAATATATGCAAGGACTATGCAAAGATATCCTAGAACTCTAAATGATCACAATGCAACACAATGATGCTTAATTA
>JAHZTW010000004.1:32810696-32856802 GCA_020283515.1 Alliaria petiolata | reverse complement strand
AAGTTCACAAGAAGAAAAAGGCCTAATGCACTCAATAAGGAAGAGGTTTCAAAGAAAGCTTAGCTAGGGAGTTCGATTTTAACCGCTCTAAAGATGAGAGTCGGCTATTTGGGTTAACAAGAGTGGTAAAAGGAAAGAAGATAACCCAAATATGTATATGGTATCCAAAAGTTCTCTAGCAATGCATAACCATGATAATTACTTGTTCAGATTAGGTTCAAGTTCAAGAGAGTTGGTTTCTATTCAAAGCTTGTTTCAATTAAAACTTGAATTTCAAATGGTAAGCTCCAAGTAGGGTTCAACTTTAACTTTCAAAATTTGCACACAAAGCATCAAACAACTACTAACTAGGGCCTTGAACTAATTCATGAGCTAAACACCTTACAAGGAAAAATCATCATTGTCCCCTATGCAAGAATGCAAATCTATATGGAAGCTAGACTCAATCCTACTTATGTGATAAATTCAAATGCAACTACATGCTATTTTTTTTTTGAAATCTTTGAAAATTTTCCAATTTTTTTGGTTTTTTCTATGCCATAGATGTATGCATGAGACTCAAGAATGCATGAGAAAGAAAAATAAGATCATAAAACACAAGATCAAATACACCATACTCCCTCAAACTTAAATTACACAGTCTCTTGTGTAATCCAAGTTTGGAGAAGATTTCAATATGCAAAAATAAAAACTAAATGGTATTTACAATGGTTTGGAGTGGTACCTTTTAGGCAATGGGAAGGTCATAGAGTGGAAGTGAAGTTCCTTCTCCTTTCTTGATGATCATGGTGCTTACTTCATCTTGTAACACTTTCTTCTTCTTAGACCTCTTTCTTGCACTCTTTGGTGGCTCAACTATATGTTCAACCACATTGATTCCATCAAACATAGCAAGAAGACTCACACCATCAAAGCTTGACCCATCATACTCATTGTGGTCCAAGGTATCTTTATCCTTCAGCGTCACACAAGTGAATCCCATCAGCTGCTCCTTTGTATATGGTGGTTTTTCATCAATTTCCATAGTAGCACATGTGATTTTGCCACAAAAACCAAAGGTAGAAGGCTTCATAGGATAGAAGACCTTATCATTCACACTCTTGAGAATCACCCTCTTGTTGGTGAAATCAATGCTTGCGCCAACTGTATTGAGGAAGGGAGTTCCTAGGAGAAGAGGTAGCCTTGCTGCTTGAACCATGTCCATGACTATGAAGTCAGTTGGGACTAGACACTCACCAATCTTCAATGGATAATCTTCAACAAGGCCTATAGGTTGTCTTGAGGAAGCATCAACAAAGGTAATAGGTGAGGGATACTTCTTTAGGTTTGTAATCCCAAGGCTCTCAAACATTTCAAGGGACATCACATTGACACTTGATCCCGAATCACACAAAGCTTCATCAATCTTTAAATTCCCAAGAGAGCAAGAAATTAAAATTTTTCCGGGATTACCAAGTTTTGGAATAGTCTTAGGCTCATCCCTTGTTGTGCTTGGTGGATCAAGGCTTTCCATCAGCTCTTCTACCTTCTCCCTATTAGCTAGCAAGTCCTTCATGAACCTTATTTGACCCTTGACTTGAGACAAACTCTCCCCCTTGGGCAAAGGTGCTCCAACTTTCTCCATACTTCCTCTAAAGCTTGAGAGCACTTTCTTTTGTGCTTTAGTCAAAATCCGCTCAGGATATGGGAGTGGTGGTTTATAGATAAGGGGATCACAAGCTCCTTCTTCACTCTTCTTAGCCACTTCTCTTACATCATCTTCAACTCTTGCCTTTGTAGAAGACTTAGGTTAATCAAACACTCCTTTACCCATTTCAGTAGCAACAAACATGGAGTCATTTTCAATGACCACCTCCACATCTTGAACTTCAATGTCCTCATTGAATGAGGATGTAGCATAAGGAGCTTCGAAAAGTTGCTCAAATTCTAGCACAACAAGCTCATACTCATCCTCATCAATAGTGGAGATAGCATTGCAATACTCTTTTGGGTTAGCTTCGGGCTTACTGGGTAAAGTGCCTTGAGAATTGGAGCTAGAAGCCTTGCCTTTCTCAAGTTGCTTGAACTTTTATTGAAGACCTCCTATTTGAGTTGCAAGCTCATTGAGTGAAGAATCCATCCTTGTATTAATTTAAGCAATTTTCTTCCCCATATTAGCATCACTATGGGCTTGACCTTGAAGTATTTGTTGAAGCATAAGCTGAACATTGTCTTGTGAAGGACCTTGTGAAGGTTGAGTAAAACCCGGTGGAGCTTTGCCTTGGTTATACTTTTGCCCACCAAAGTTGCCTTGGTTTCCTCCTTGGTAGTTAGACCTTGGTGCATAACCCTTTTGTTGATTGTTGTAAGGTACTAAATGTGTGCTTTGAATAGCTTGTGGAGGGTAGACTTGGTCTTGGGGGTTAGCAACATTAGTACTTCTATAAGAGAGGTTGTTATTTCCCTTATAGTTGTTGTTGTAGTTATTGTTGTATCCTCCTTGGCCACCCACGAAATTGACCACTTCTTCACACTCTTGAGACTCAACTTGATCATCACAATCTTCTTGATTCTTACCAACAAAATGCACATGCCTTTGAGTGGAGGACATGAGCTTGTCCATCTTGTCATGTAGAGACTTCATTTCTTTCTTGTGAGATTCATATTAATCTCCCCTTGGAGCTCTAACATAGTCATCATTATAATTACCATCACTCAAGGCAAGATTCTCTACAAGCTCAAAACCATCTTCTACTTCTTTACATAAGAAGTTACCATTACTTACAGTATCAAGAAGCATTCTAATATTTAGAAGAACACCTCTATAGATGGTGCTTAGTAGAGATTCTTGTGTGAAGCCATGATGAGGGCATTGCATTGTGTAGCCCTTGAACCTATCCCATGCTTCATTGAAAGACTCATTATTCTTTTGAGTGAAACTTGAGATGTCATTCCTCAACTTGGCAGTCCTTGAGTTGGAGAAGAACTTAGATAAAAAAGCCTTCTTGCATTCATCCCAAGAGGTGATGGTACCTTGAGGCAAGTTTTTCTCCCATTGCCTTGCTCTATCCCCAAGAGAGAAGGGAAATAGTCTTAGATTGAAAGCATCCTCACTCACACCATTCATCTTGAACAACCCACAAACTCTATCAAAGTTATCCAAATGATCAAGTGGATCCTCCATTGGCAAACCATGGAACTTGTCTTGTTGAACCATGGGGATGAAAGCTGGCTTGACCTCAAAGGTGTTGTTGTGAACTGGTGGAGGTTGAATACCATATCTATTTTGATGAATATTTGGAGCATCACCAGCCCCAATAGTCCTCCCTTGTCTAGGCGCATGCAAGGGGTTTCCATTGCCCCTTGGTGCTTGCTCATTTCCATTATGAGGAGGATGTGCATGCGCCATGTGTGGAGCATTTTGATCCCTTTGTTGCTCTTCCATTCTCAACCTTTCTAATCTTGTAGCCTCCCTTCTTGAAATCCTAGCAACCCTTTCCAATTGATCAATCTCTTGAAAGCTTTGGAAGTTGTTGTCTCCTTGTGATCTCAAATGCATTCAAGGGCAAACTGAAATCTAGAAAATGAGATGGTCAATAAACACAAAAGGATTACTTAGTCTCAAACTAAACTCAAATCTTAATGATCACACAATCCCAATATGGCAACGGCGCCAAATTGATACAAGAGTTTTTATCTCTTGCAAGCAATTTCTCAATTGCTCATATCATTGCAATACTTGAGATATCAATCCATTTTGGGAGATGATTCAATAAGAATACAAAGTTTGGTTTAAGCTAAGCTAAATTGGCAAATTCAAGTAACAAGGAACAATTAAAAGCAAACTACAATCTAAGAGAGACACTACAAGATTAACTATATGAAACTAAGCCTTAATTATCACTAATCAAGTACTAATCAAGCGATTAACAACTAAGCAAGATTACCAAAATACTAAAAACGAAACCTAGGGATGGAATCATTGATTTGGGCAATCAAATGGACAACCTTGCAATCATTTAAGCAACTAATCAAGCCTTCTCTATGCCTAGAACACTTAATAAAGACTAATCCATGATGTGTGGCACTAATCCCTTCACTAATCACCCTAATGAACTAATGATGTTTTAGCATTAAAATGATTAGCAAGCATTAACTACAAGTCTAAATGGCATGATAAACACCCTAGGCAACTAATATCTTAGGCTAGGAATGTAAATCTCTTATTAAGTTGGTTCAAGCATTTCATCAAACATTTGGTGGGTGTATGAAATGCTTATGATCCAAATAGCAAAAGGTTAGCTATTTGTCATTAAGAACTACTTAATAAGAAGAGAAATGAAAGAATCTATCCAAGATTTCAAGATTGAACCATTAGAAAACCCTAAATCTAACCCATTCCCAAGTTCCTAAAGAACTACTCACTAATCATAGTTAAACCCAACAAATCAAAGTTTAGGGAAAGGTTAAACATGATTAGAGAAAGATAAACAAAAAATCTAAGAAAGATATTGCATTAAACTTAAAGATCCAAGCATAAACAAGGTTTTTCCTCAAAGTGGCTAAAAGTTTAGGCTTAGAACAAAGAGAATAAAAGTTGAGGTAAAAATTAGGTCTAAAGAGTATTTATAGGAGGGACCCATAAAGCTGATAAAAAAGATTCGTCTGGGTTCAGTTCGACGTTTTTCGTCGAACCAACTCGCCGAACAAGCGTCTTAGTCCCTTGGTTCATCTCCTCGCGTCTGGGTACGGTTCGGTGACCTTCATCGAACGTCTTCGTCGAACCAAACCCCTGGAAGATTGGTTCGGCGAGCTTCATCGAACGGATACACCGAACTTACGCCCTGGAAGTTTGGTTCGGCGAGCTTCGTCGAACCAACTCGCCGAACCAGCGCCAGAAGTCTTCTGCTCCATCTTCTTGGTGACTTCTTTCTCCTCCAAGTGCTATGCCATTCTTCTCCAAATCCACAATTGCCTCCATAGCATCCTTAACACCTGATCAAGACTCCAAATGCACCAATATATGCAAGGACTATGCAAAGATATCCTAGAACTCTAAATGATCACAATGCAACACAATGATGCTTAATTAGGCTCCTAAATGATAAAAAACTTAAACTAAATGGAGGGAAATATGATGCAAAATATAGACATATCATCTTGGCGTGCATAAGTGATATACTCATAAATTAGCATATTTTAGCATTCATTTTAGATAGCTTTGTATGTTCTTTTGCATTCGTTTAGCCACTTTTAGTCCCATTTGCATCCATATTAGAGTCTAGTGAGTTTTAGCTTAAGGTGTTGCATATTTGTACATATTAAGTCCTTATTAGGTGTCTTGGAGGCTTGGAGGGCCTTATGGAGTGATGGATGACAAGGAGGAAGAAGAGAAGATGGCCAAACAAGAAGCAGAGGAGATTTAGAAGTGTATCGACCTTGGTGTCGAGCTACCAAGGTCGATATGGCTTGGCAGGAAGGACGAGAGTAGCGTATCAGACGTTTGTATCGAGCTACTAAGCTCGATACAAGGCCCATCCGGAGAAAAGTCGCGAGCATATCGGGCATTTGTATCGAGCTAGCAAGCTCGATACAAACCTCAGTCGAATATCAAGCCTGGCGTATCGAGCTTCATGTCGAGCTACCAAGCTCGACACGGTCCTTGAAGAAAGTTTTTAGCAGCGTATCGAGCTGCATATCGACCTAGCAAGCTCGATACGCTGCCCGATTTTCAGACTTAAACTGGGTCAATACCCGGTTTGTTTCGGGTTGACCCGGTTCGTCCAGTGTTCACTATAAAAAGTAAATGACCTAAATTTTCCTAAGTATCCTTTTAATCTTTTGTTCTTACTTAGAAAACCTTCCTATTTGGTTTCTAAGTGATTTTGTAAGACATTTATCTAAGTTTATGCAATTTAGTACTTACCTTCTTAATCTTTCTTATCTATCTCTCTAATCATGTTTATCTTCATCTCTTTCATAGGATTTGAGGGTCTAATCATGATTAGTGAGTAGTTTCCTAAGGATCTAGGGATGGGTTAGATTTAGGGTGTTTCAAGTGTTGATCATGATGTCTAGGATTAGATTATTTCATTTTCCTCCTTGTTTAGTGTTCTAAATGCTAGTTTAGCCTTGATCAAGCCAAAACTAGCCCTTAGAGAATTTCCCACCCACAAGATGTTTGTTGAAATTCCCCAACCAACTAAACAAGGGATTTACATTCCTAGCTCATGGAACTGATTGTATAGGGTGTTTATTGGAATTTTAGAACTGTTTCATAATGCTTGTTAGTTTCCTTTTCACTAATGAGAGTTAGTTCTTGATTATGATGATTAATGAAGGGATTAGTGCCATGGAAATGGATTAGTCTTGCTTTGAGTTCTAAGCCTAGGGATTAGCATATATTGTGATTGATTGACATCAAAGATTGATTCTTGGAACATCTTAGATTGATAACCCCATCCTTGGATTCGTTTTAGTCATTTGATAATCTTGCTTAGTAGTTAATTAGTCTTTGTTTACTTGGTTTGATCACTTAGGTTGATAGTTAACAACAAACCCTTTTATGCTTGCTTAGATTAAGGAGTTTTATGCATTCCTATTGTCACAATCACACCCAATTGGATTGATCCTCAAAGACCTACAATGACATGAGTGGGCTTGAGTAATTGCTTTGTTAGGCTCAAAAACCTACTTATCAATTTGGCGCCGTTGGCATTTGGGTTTTGTTTTGTGCATTAGGATTTTAATTCTACTTGAGACTAAGCTTTCTATTTCTTTGATTACTAATCTACTTTGCTTGGACTACTCTTTCTCTCTATAGGTACATACACTTGAGCTATAGTTGCTCCAACACCAAGAAGACTTTGCCTTGCGAGTTTTGGGTATGGATCATGCAAAAGGTTTGTGTGGTAATGGACAACCACCAAGGCGCCCTAGACACATTGGGGTTGGTGACTCTCCTCGAACTCATACTACTCGCCACGGTATTACCCCTCCTTCAGTTGACCAAAATAATTTTGAAATCAAAAGTGGGTTGATTTCAATGGTTCAACAAAACAAGTTTCATGGGTTGTATATGGACTACCCCTTGGACCATTTGGATGAGTTTGAAAGGATATGCAGCTTGACCAACATCAATGTTATCTCTGAAGATGGGTTTAAGTTGAGATTATTTCCCTTCTCTCTTGGCGATAGAGCACACATTTGGGAAAAGAATCTTCCACAAGGTTCAATCACTTCTTCGGATCAATGTAAGAAAGCTTTCTTGGCCAAGTTTTTCTCCAACACAAGGACATCAAGGTTGAGGAATGAGATCTCTAGTTTTACTCAAAAGCCAAAGGAGAGTTTTTGTGAAGCTTGGGAAAGATTCAAAGGGTATACTACTCAATGTCCCCACCATGGATTTTCAGAAGAATCTCTCCTAAGCAACCTCTATCGTGGTCTTCTTCCTAAGTATAGGATGCTCCTAGACACAACTAGCAATGGAAACTTCTTGGGTAAGGAGGTTGAAGAAGGTCTTGAGCTTGTAGAGAATTTAGCTCAAAGTGACGGGAACTATGGTGATTACTATGATGGCCCTTCCACGAATGAGGTTGCACATGAAGAACAAAGAAAAAGGGAGATGAGATCTCTAAATGAGAAGATAGATAAGCTCATCCATGTCTCCTCAAAGCCGGTTCACTATGTTGATGGATATGAGGATAGTTTTGGTTTACAACAAGGGATGCATGATGGAACACAAGAAGAGATCAACTATGTTAGAGGGCAACGGTTCCCAATGGGTTTCAACAATCACTATTGGAACCCCATCTACAAAGGTCAAGGAAGCCAACAAGGCTTTGTCCCCAAGACTAACTACCAAGGGACTCAAAGACACTACCACCAACAACAAGGATATCAACAAGGTTTCGCACCTCAAGGAGAAGCAAACAACTCATTCCAACAAGACCTAGATATGAGAAAGCATGCTCCAACAAAGCCTTCAAGGCTAAACCAATGGGACCAAGGACATGAACAAGAGGATAGAAGACATGGGCCACAAGGTGGATTGCTCTTACAATGACCTCAACTCAAAATTTGCAACATTTAGTTCTAAAATACAACACATGGAGAACAATGGAACTTCTCCAATTTATGGGACTCAAGCATCTATCAATGCCATCACTTTGATAAGTGGCAAGGCACTCCCTCCTAGAGCTCATCCATCCGAGTTTAATGAGGACATTGTGAAACAAGATGTGGGGTAGGGGGGGGGGGGTTATCATTCAAGATGAGAAGGTAGTTGTATATGATGATGCGTTTCAAAGAGTGAGCAAAGATAAGGTTGAAGCCAAGAAAAAGGAGGTGCCTATAAGCTACAAGGAATCTCCATTTGTTCCACCACCTTACAAGCCCAAGCTACCATTCCCGGGTCGCTTTAAGAAGCAACTAGTGGAGAAGTATAGAGCTATGTTTGACAAGCAAATGAGTGAGAATCAAGTGACCATGCCTTTGATGGATGCTTTTATGTTGGTTCCCCAATATGCAAAGTTTCTTAAGGATGCTGTTATGGAAAGGACCAAGGAGCTACAAGGAATGGTTGTTCTCACTCATGAGTGTAGTGCCATCATCCAAATGACAATTGTACCCAAGAAACATAGTGACCCCGGTAGTTTCACTCTTCCTTGTGCCTTGGGACCTTTGGTTTTGAACAATTTCTTGTGTGATCTTGGAGCTAGTGTGAGTTTGATGCCACTTTCAGTTGCTAAGAGGCTTGGTTTTAATCGCTACAAGGAGTGTAGGATCTCACTAGTGCTAGCGGATCGGTCCATTAGGCTCCCCATTGGTTTGCTTGAAGACTTACCAGTTATGATAGGGAACATCGAGGTGCCTACTGATTTTGTGGTACTGGAAATGGATGAAGAACCAAGGGATCCATTGATATTTGGGAGACCTTTCCTAGACACAGCGGGAGCAATTATTGATGTTAGGAAAGGCAAAATTGATTTACACTTGGGAAAGAACTTTGTGCTCAAGTATGACATCAATGATGCTTTGAAGAAGCCTACTATTGAGGGTCAATCTTTTTGGGTTGAAACAATGGATCAAATAGCGGATGAATACCTTGAAGAGCTAGCTATTGAAGACCATCTACAAGTAGTCTTGACAAAGGAGCACAACGAGAATATTTATCTACATGGGGCAAGTTTGGGGTACTTGAAGTTACTTGATTCACACAAGCCTCTAGAAGAAGATGACTCTATCATGGAGCTTAGGAACAAGACCAAAGGAGGCTGTGCGATTGAAGAGATAAGCTCCTTAGGCATTGAGCATGAGGACGAGATGATGGCTAGCAAGAACTAGTCTAGCATTGAGGGGGGTTGGAGTGAGCTCAAGGCGCCAAAGGTGGAGCTCAAACCTCTTCCACAAGAGGTAAGGTACGCTTTTTTAGGTCCTAACTCTTCTTACCCGGTCATTGTCAATAAAAGCTTGAGTAAAGATGAATTATCCTCCCTTTTGTGCGAGTTGAGGAAGTTTAGGAGAGCCATTGGTTATTCTTTGGATGACACAAAGGCATATCTCCTTCTCTTTGCACACATATGATACATCTAGAAGATGAATCTATGACTTCTATAGAACATCAAAGAAGGTTAAATCCTAATTTGAAAGAAGTTGTAAAGAAGGAGACTCTCAAGCTTCTAGATGCGGGTGTTATCTATCCAATTTCGGATAGCACTTGAGTTTCACCTGTCCATTGTGTGCCTAAAAAGGGAAGAATTACTGTGGTTAAGAATGAAAAGGATGAACTAATACCCACTAGAACCATAACTGGTCATAGGATGTGCATTGATTATAGAAAACTTAACTTGGCCACAAGGAAAGATCATTTCACTCTCCCTTTCATTGACCAAATGTTGGAAAGATTGGCTAATCACCCATTCTATTGTTTCCTAGATGGGTATAGTGGTTTCTTTAAAATCCCAATCCATCCAAATGATCAAGAAAAGACCACATTCACTTGTCCATATGGAACATTTGCATATAGGAGAATGCCTTTTGAACTTTGTAATGCTCATGCTACTTTTCAAAGATGTATGATGTCCATATTTTCTGATTTGATTGAGGAGATGGTGGAGGTCTTTATGGACGATTTCTCGGTCTATGGCTCCTCCTTTGGTGTATGCTTGTCTAATTTGTGCATGGTTTTGGAGAGATGTGAAGAGACAAATCTTGTGCTCAATTGGAAAAATGCCACTTCATGGTTAGAGAAGAAATAGTGCTTGGTCACAAGATCTCAGAGAGTGGTATTGAGGTTGACAAGGCCAAGATAGAAGTTATGATGAGCTTGGCGCCTCCAAGCAATGTGAAGGGCATAAGGAGTTTCTTGGGTCATGTTGGGTTATATAGAAGGTTCATTAAGGACTTCTCCAAAATAGCAAGACCACTCACAAGACTACTTTGCAAGGAGGTCGAGTTTGGGTTTGATAGTGAGTGCCTTGAAGCATTTTTTTCAAGGAGGCTCTTGTGAGTGCTCCAATAGTGCAAGCACCGGATTGGGATCTTCCTTTTGAGATCATGTGTGATGCAAGTGATTATGCGGTTGGTGCTGTCCTTGGTCAAAGGAAGGACAAGAAGCTTCATGTCATATATTATGCGAGTAGGACTTTGGATGATACTCAAGTGAAATATGCAACAACCGAAAAAGATCTCTTAGCCGTGGTGTTTGCCTTTGAAAAGTTTAGGAGCTATCTAGTTGGGTCGAAGGTTGTGGTCTACACAGATCATGCAGCTTTGAGGTACATCTATGCAAAAAAGGACACGAAACCAAGACTCCTTAGATGGATACTTCTTCTACAAGAGTTTGACATGGAAATTGTTGACAAGAAGGGCATTGAAAATGGCGTGGCTGATCACCTATCAAGGATGATGATTGAAGAGCTCATTCCTATTAATGATTCTCTTCCCGAGGAACAACTCATGTTGATTAAGGTCTTAGAAGAAGGATACCACTTGGGGAAGAAGCTAGAAGAAACCAAGAGCTTGAAGGAAAGAGGTCTTCCTTGATATGCATATTTTGTAAACTATTTGGTGTGTGGTGATGTGCCTCCCAACCTAGATGCCTACTCCAAGAAAAAATTCTTTAGGGATGTGTCTCACTACTATTGGGATGAACCCTACCTTTTCAAGAGGTGCTCAGATGGTCTGTATAGAAGATGCATAACTCAAGAGGAGAAAAATAGCATCTTGTCCAATTGTCATGGGTCGGTTTATGGTGGACATTTTGCCACATTTAAAACAACATTAAAGGTGCTTCAAGCAGGGTTTTGGTGGCCAAGTTTATTTAAAGATGCCCACGCCTACATCTCCACATATGAAGCATGTCAAAGAAAGGGTAACATAAGCAAGAGAGATGAGATGCCACAAAACCCAATCTTAGAAGTGGATTTGTTTGATGTTTGGAGCATAGATTTCATGGGACATTTCCCCTCCTCATATGATAACAAATACATCTTAGTTGCTGTAGACTATGTCTCCAAATGGGTGGAAGCAGTGGCAAGCCCCACGAATGATGTTAAAGTCGTGGTGAAGCTTTTCAAGTCTATAATCTTTCCAAGATTTGAAATTCCAAGAGTTGTGATAAGTGATGGAGGGAGTCATTTCATCAACAAGGTCTTTGAGAGTCTGCTCAAGAAGCATGGGGTTAAGCATAAGGTCGCCACACCTTACCACCCTCAAACGAGTGTCCAAGTCGAAGTTTCCAATATAAAGATCAAAGTCATTCTAGAGAAGACAGTTGGAGCTACAAGGAAGGATTGGGCATCCAAGCTAGATGATGCGCTTTGGGCTTATAGGACATCTTTTAAGATACCTATTGGAAGGTCACCATTCTCTCTTCTCTATGGGAAATCATGTCACATGCCTGTGGAGCTCAAATACAAAGCATTGTGGACAGTCAAACTCCTAAATTTTGACAACAAGACAGCGCAAGAGAAGAGACTGATCAATCTCCAAGAACTTGATGAGGTTCGCTTGGACGCCTATGAGAGCTCGAAAATATACAAGGAGAGGACCAAAGCCTTTCATGACAAAAAGCTTAGGCCGAAGGAATTCAAGGCTGGAGATAGAACACTGTTATACAACTCTAGGTTGAGGCTATTCCCGGGAAAGCTTAAATCAAGATGGTCCGGACCCTTCACAATCAAAGAGGTTTTGCCTTATGGTGCTGTAACTCTCTATGGCCAGGAAAGGAATGAGTTTACTATGAATGGTCACAGGCTAAAGCCATACTTGGGTGATGGCAGAGTTGAAGAGGCAACATCCATTCCTCTTCAAGATCCTCCACTTGCCTAAGGGTTTGAAAAGTCAAGCTTAGAGACTATAAACAAGCGCTCTTGGGAGGCATTCTCATATTTATCTATGTACATATTATATGCTTTCCACTTCAATAATGCGTTTTTGAGTGTTTGTGGATGATTGGTTTGAATCAAGGAGTTTGATGGCCAAGACAAAGGAGCTTGCAAGAAACTTTTGAGAGTGTATTGAGCTGTGTATCGAGCTACCAAGCTCGATACAATCAACCAAGGGATCTCGATGATGTGTGTCGGACATTTGTATCGAGCTACATAGCTCGATACAGTTTTAAAAAGGGTGCATTTAAAAGTGTATCGAGCTTCATGTCGAGCTGTGTAGCTCAACACGACTCCTCCTCGCCATCCTCCTCCTCCTCTTCACAGTTGTGAGGTACCTCCACCTCCCTTGTATATATGTCTTCTAGTTTTTTCATTTTTTTTTAAGTCATTTTGATTGAGGTCTTCTCTAAACTTTTATTACACAAGGGACTGTGTAATTTATGTTTGGAGGAGAGCTTGAGAGATTTGACCTGTGTATTGTGAGTCTTATTTTTTTCCATGCATTTTGAGTCTCATGCATACACTTAAGGCATAGAAAAATCAAAAAATTTGAAAAATTTGAAAATTTCCAAAAAAAAGAAAGTCATTTAGATGTTGCATTTGCATTTTAGGATTGATTCTAGTTGCATTTCATACAGGGTTGCATTCATTTGCATTGGGAGCAATGATGAGCTTATCCATGTAGAGTGCAAACTCATGTAATCAATTCAATGCCCTAGTTAGTAGTTCTTTGATGCATTTTGTTGGGGTCGGTTTTCACTCAGGAAAAATCCATCGAGAAATTGGCTAAGTATGGAAGACGATAACCGAACCGTGCGTAAACCGAGCACAATCCGGGCTCGGCTCGGTGCACAATCTGTGCAGAGACCGACCCGAACCGAACCGTGCGTAAACCAAGCACAATCCGGGCTCGGCTCAGTGCATAATCTGTGCATAGACCGAGCCGAACCGAACCGTGCATAAACCGAGCACAATCCGGGCACGGCTCGTGGCACAAAATTTGCAGGAACCAAACCGAACCGTGCGTAAACCGAGCACAATCCGGGCTCGGCTCGGTGCACAATCTCTACAGAGGCCGAGCCGAACCGAAGAATGTATGAATCATGCACGAGCCGAACCAAACCATTAACCGGACCAACATCTTCTCTTGACGATCTAAGCCGCAAGCCCGCGCAACTGTCCAAACCCAATACAAGAGATGAGGCCGAGCCAAGACGAGTCATTGCACCAAGCCCACAAGGAAGTCTGAAGTCGTGTTAGCCCTAGAAGACGAAGTCTCGTGGAAGGGCGCGCCTTCAAGAGAAGGTAAAGAATAATCTACGAGAAGATTTCCGGAGATCTCCGCTTAGATTCTTGGTAGAATTGTATAAATAGGATCATTAGTTCATTTGTGCGGGGATCCGCGCTTTGCCTAACCAAACACTTGTACCCTAAAATGCTCATCGAAGCAGCCTTACTAAAATCACCATCTTTGGATCTCTGTTTCGGTTTTAACTTAGAATATTCTCGTCCTCTTTTGTATTTTTTAACAGATAACTCGTTGTGTGAAATCCAGCACGCAAAATTTGGCGCTAGAAGGAAGGGCGTTGGAGAATGCTTACACCGAGAACCGACGCAAGCAAGATCCGAGAAGATGACCACCGGAGTTACCGACGCCGACAACACCACCCCAGCGGGGAACATCACCGACAGAACCGGAGCGAATCCTCCCATGGGAGACGGGGCGTCCGACGCTACTCAGCAAACACCGGCGCAGGCCGAGACAATCACCGCGTCTTTGGCCGAGATGAAAGACATGATGACGGCGCTAGCAAAGAAGATGTCGGAGCAAGGCAAAACCCTAGAGAATCTAACGACGGAGAGTCAAGGCCAAAGCCGGAGAATCGGAAGCCTGACTCCCACGATGAATCCATCCCCCAGGCTCAAGAGGCTTGGCCTCAATCTGACGGCGCTCAACTTCGCGTTTCCCGGAGTAAGCAACGGCCGAGCAGGAGGCTCAGGAATTTTCTTGTTGCATCACATCTCCGGAGAACGGACCCCCGCGGCTATGAAGCCCAATATCACCGAGCCGCCACGTCTAATCCGAAGAGGAGTCGGCGAGCGAGGGGACCGACAGCTTGACGGAACCCTAGGTGAACCCACTGATAGCTCGGCGGCCGCGACCGGAACCAAAGAGGAACGAGCCAAGGCACTGGCAACACAACCTGACGCGACCATCGCTGCGGCACGACAAGCTGGAACTTCGGGAGACGGACTCGGCTCGGAGCAAGATCAAGACTTGCCGGAGGAAGAAGAAAATTTCCTATGGACCGAGCAGGCACGCTATCAAGACGAGCCCCTGAGGATCAACCGAGGTCGATTTGCCGAGCCCAATCCGGCAATCCGAGGCGATATCCTTGACGAAATCCGAGCCGACTTACCTCGGGCAAACGCGGAGGTGATAGGGATACGATCACAAGTACACAAAGACACGAACACGGCGCCCGAGATCGACCTAACGCTTGAAGAAGCCCATATGACGCCGTTCACAACGAACATCACCTAGGTGAGAGTGTCGGACCCTGGGAAATTTCGCCTCCCCGTTTACGAAGGAACGGCAGATCCGAAAGAACATATCAGGACATTCCGCACGGCGATGGCACGATCCAACCTCAGAGAGAACAAGCGCAACGCAGGTTACTGCTTCCAATTCGTCGAGAATCTCCGTGGATCGGCCCTCGAATGATTCTCCAGACTCGAGCAGAATTCAATCGGCAATTTCAAAGATCTCTGCACCGAGTTCATGAAACAATACAAGTTCATGAACAGAGGTATATCTGACGCCGACCTCTGGACGTTATCTCAAGGACCGACCGAGTCACTAAGGACGTTCATGGGGCGCTTCAAAGCGGTGATGTCGAAAGTTGGAGACGTAAGCAACAAAGGAGCACTCGAGGCATTGAAGATGTCCTTGTGGTACAAATCGAAATTCAGGAAAGAGATCTGGCGTAACAAACTCCAAACCATCCAAGACGCCATGCACCGAGCTTCAGATTTCATACTCGAGGAGGAGGATTTCCGAGTCTTGGATCAACGCTTCGGACCAACAAAGTCGGCAAGCAAGAATCAAGTGGTGCCAAGCCAGCCGAGCCTCTCGAGAAATCGCTCAAGCAGCACTTATGTTCACCACGAGGGACCTAATTTTAGCGGAGCGCATAACTATCAGATTAGCGCCGAGCAAGGAGCCGGACGAGGCCGAGGAAGGACGAATGGAAACACGTGGACTAGGAACTCGAATTCGTACGACGAAAAAGCCTACTGCGAAATCCATAAGACATACGGACATCTCACGACAAACTGCCGAAGACTAGGAGATAAACTTAGAGCAAAATTCCTAGCCGGAGAGATTGGCAATTACGTTTGTCGAAAGGATCTCAAGCATGAGAAGCCCGCCGACGCCGAGCAGAAAGAGCAACCTGAACCGAAAAACCGACCAGGTGGTCCGCCAAAGCGAGGCAGACGAAACAATGGCACCTCGGAGTCTGAAGGACCGCGTCCGAGAATAAACATGATCATGGGAGGGTCGGAATACTGCCGAGACACGGTGTCCGCAATCAAATCCTTCCCGCGAAGAGCCGAGGCCAGCATCAATTGGTCCGCGCCAAGCAGAAATCCGAATGATGTCATTAATTTTGAGGAGAGCGAAACTACGGGCATAGATAGACCACATAACGATCCCCTGGTAATCGAACTCATAGTGAAAGATCACATGGTAGCCCAAGTCCTGGTCGACACCGGAAGCTCGGTGGACGTCATATTTCACGAAACCCTCGCACGAATGGGAATCGATATGTCCGAGATAATACCGGTCCCTAGCCCGTTAACCGAATTTTCTGGAAAAACAACTATGACGATCGGAATGATCAGGTTGCCGGTCCGAACAGAAGATGTAACTAAGATCGTCAATTTTTCGGTAACCAAAGGTCCCCCTGTGTACAACATTATCATGGGGACACCATGGATTAATTCGATGAGGGCCGTAGTCTCAACTTACCATCTCTGTTTGAAATTCCCCGGAGCAAGTAAGATTTGAACAATTTGGGGAAGTCAGAAAGAGTCACGGATATGCTTCATGACCGAGCATAAGATAAAAAATTCCAAAACCGAGGCGAAAGAAGAAACGGTCCATTAGAAAGTGAAAACCAATCGAGAGGCAAGAATCGGTGCCAAAAAACTCTTATAGCAATTAAAGAAAGCCGAGCAGGCCGATGAGGACCAGCCACGGCGCTCCCCGGTGATATCGGTATGGTTAAACGAAAAAAATTCGGAGAGGTGTGTAGAAGTGGGAGCCGAGCTAGACGACTCGATCAAGGTCGAGCTAGTCGACTTTCTGAAAAGGAATATCAACACTTTCGCATGGGCCGCGGAAGATATGCGTGGGATCAATATCAATATAACATGCCATGAGCTCAACGTCGACCCAACTTTCAAACCGATAAAGCAGAAGAGGAGGAAACTCGGACCCGAGCAAGCCAGGGCAGTCAACGACGAGGTGGACAGATTGCTGAAAGTCGGATCTATCACCGAGGCAAAGTATCCCAACTGGCTTGCGAACCCGGTGGTAGTAAAGAAGAACAACAGAAAGTGGCGCGTATGCGTCGATTTTACCGACATGAACAAAGCATGTCCAAAGGATAGTTTCCCACTCCCCCACATTGATCGTCTCGTCGAGGCTACCACGGGAAAGAAGCTCCTCTCATTTATGGACGTCTTTTCTGGGTATAATTAGTTCCTGATGAATCCCAACGATAAAAAAAAACAGCGTTCATAACCGACCGAGGCATTTACTGTTACAAGGTGATGTCGTTCGGGCTGAAGAACGCCGGAGCCACGTACCAGCGGTTGGTTAACAAAATGTTCGCCGATGGAAGTGTATATTGACGACATGTTGGTAAAGTCGCTGAAAGAAGGCGACCACATCGCCCATCTAACGGAGTGCTTCGAACAACTGAACCTCCACAACATGAAGCTTAACCCTGCGAAGTGCAGGTTCGCGGTGACATCAGGGGAATTCCTCGGATATCTGGTGACGAGCCGAGGTATCGAGGTGAATCAAAAGCAGATCGATGCACTGATTCAGATGGCCTCGCCAAAAAACAAACGAGAAGTACAACGACTAACGGGACGCGTCGCTGCCTTAAATCGTTTCATCTCAAGATCAACCGACAAGTGTCTAGCTTTTTACGACACGCTCCGAGGCAACAAGAAGTTTGAGTGGACAAAAAAATGCGAGGCGGCTTTCCAAGAGCTAAAACAGTACCTGGTCACTCCACCCGTGCTCGCAAAGGCAGTAGAAGGAGAGCCCTCTACTTGTATATCGCCGTCTCGACAACTGCAGTTAGTGGAGTACTTGTCCGAGAAGAGCGAGGAGAGCAGAGCCCGATCTTCTACGTGAGCCAGACACTGGCAGCTGCAGAAATAAGATACCCGCAAATGGAGAAGCTGGCGCTCGCTGAGGTGATGTCCGCACAGAAGGTCAGGCCGTATTTTCAGTCGCATTCAATCGTAGTCCCGACGACTTTCCCATTGCGAGCCATACTACACAGTCCGAGCCAATCCGGAAGACTAGCAAAATGGGCAATCAAACACAGCGATTACGATATTGAATATCGGAGCAAGACCTGCACCAAGTCCCAAGTCCTCGCCAATTTCCTGATAGAGCTTTCGATCGATGGAACTGACGAACCAACTCAAGACTCCACTTGGATACTTCGCGTTGATGGTTCATCATCAAAGCAAGGCTCATGAATCGGGATTCGTCTTACGTATCCAACTGGCGAAGTTCTAGAGCAATCTTTTAGCCTGGCCTTCCATGCCTCAAACAACGAGGCTGAGTACGAAGCTCTGTTCGTAGGACTCAGACTAGCCCAAGGGATTAAAGTTCAAAAAAATCGGGCCTTCTGTGAATCTCAATTCGTTGCCAATCAGTTCAACGGAGAATACACGGCAAGAGACGATAGGATGGAAGCATACTTAGGCGTGGTCCAAAAACTTTCAAAAGAATTCAAGGAGTTCGAGCTGACGCGGATTCTCCGAGGCAAAAACGCTCAAGCCGACGCATTGGCAGCTCTCGCCTCATCATCCGACCCCGACCTAAAAAGAGTTATCCCGGTAGAATTCATCGAGCGACCCAGCATCGTGAGCTCCGAGACCATCAACTTAATCGAGCCAACCGGGGATCCCGAGGAGCCCAACAACGAACATGAGACGGTCGAGATGGAACAAGACCAGCAGAACGAGTACGGTTGTGACCAAGAATGGATGGGAGCAATTTGAACTTACATAATGGACGGAGAAGTCCCGGCGGACAAGTGGGCAACTCGCAAGCTAAAGGCTCAAGCCGCTCGATATATCTTACTCGACGGAGAAGTCTTCAAATGGCGATTCTCGGGACCATTGATGACTTGCGTCGAAGGGAAAGAAACTCGTAGAGTAATGGAGGAAGTTCATGGAGGATCCTGCGGCAATCATAGCGGCGAAAAATCCCGAGCAATAAAGATAAAGTGTCACGGGTATTACTGGCCAACCATGGTTAAAGACTGCAAAAAATTTTCGAGGAAATGTGAAAAATGTAAACGTCACGCCCCGATGATTCACCAGCCCACCGAGATACTCTCTTCAATCTCTTCCCCTTAACCACTCATGCGTTGTTCCATGGACATCGTCGGCCCGTTACACCGTTCCAAGTAAAAGCGATTTCTGATGGTTCTGACAGACTATTTCTCGAAGTGGGTCGAAGCAGGTTCGTTCGCCAGCATCAAAGACGTCAAAGTTGAGAACTTCATCTGGAAAAACATCATCTGCCGACATGGATTCCCATACAAAATCGTAACAAACAACGGCTCGCAGTTCATGTCAACACGCTTCGAATCTTTTTGCGAAAAATAGAAAATCAGACTAATCAAATCCACGCCTCGATACCCGCAAGGAAACAGACAAGCTGAAGCAGCAAACAAGACTATACTCGACGGATTGAAAAAACGTCTCGACGCCAATAAGGGAAGATGGGCCGACGAACTCGAAGGAGTCCTATGGTCGCATCGGACAACCCCGAGGCGAACTACTGGCGAAACACCGTTCGCACTTGTCTACTGAACGGAGTGCGTGATACCTCTCGGAGTAGAATTTCCAGGAGTACGGCGACGACTCCTACCAGGACAAGAAGGACTCAACCATCTCATGCTTTTAGACGAAGCGAACCTAATCAACGAGAGACGCGATCAAGCACTTATCCGCATTAAAACTCCAACGTCAAAAAGTCAAAGATTTCACGAAGGAGAGCTAGTCCTCCGCAAAGTTTTTCAAAACACGGCATAACGGAACGCTGGAAAACTGGGGGCTAACTGGGAAGGACCGTACCGAATAACCAAAGTGGTCCGACCAGGAGTATACGAACTAGCCAACCATTCGACAGACGCTTCGGTGTAACAATCCTGGAACGCGATGCACCTGAAGAAGTACTATTTCTAAGAACTTATCATTAAACACGAACTACAGGACGGTTTGATCCTCGAAAGAGGTACATAGGCAGCTTGTCTCTTGACGAGTTCAACTGCCCCCCTCCCTAAAAGGGGGGGGGGGAGTGGGATACGTGTATTCATATACTCCCACGCTGTGTAAACTATAAAGATCTCTTGAATAAAAAGTTTACCCAGCTCATTCTCTCAAACTCTTATCACTTCGTTTGCTGTTGGCCACAATATACGAACATCTACATCCCAAACGGGATCCTAAGCTTCACACTTAACAAGGTTCTTTACATAAATTCCGACTGAGTATACCTCGATCCAATATTTCTTAGGTATATCCAGAGAGATATTCTCACGGCTGTTCTCAAAACTGGCTCGCAAGCCCTGACAAATAGGGTTTTTGCCCCTTTTAGCAATGTCCCAACACTATCAACCGAAAGCAGTACAGTGTATGGGGTATCAAACCATTTTGGGAGCGTTAGCAAATAGATCGGTCATATCGGTGTCATAAGTCAAGCTCGAAATAGATAAAGGTCGAGATTTTACTACTAAAAACGACTAAAGGATTGATCTTGTGTCACTCAAGACCATAAATAAGAGAACCTTAAAGATGAAAAGCAGGAAATAGATACTTAAACGGTAAAAAGATAGACTTTCAGGATAAAAGAAGGATCTTGATGAGTATCATGCACTAGGTGACTCTCGGTTTGACTTATCAAGCTAAAGCTTTTGGATCACATCAAGACTTAGTCTTTTGATGGTGATTCTCAGGTAAAAGGATCCTCAAATCGTTTAGCCCATGGCGTTTGGGTCTAAACTCTTTGAATCTCTATCACCATAGACTAGCTTTCGCATAGTGGTACAATAGAAGAAACAAGCATCTACAACGTCCCTATTGAACCGTAAGACTCTTAGACAGATGGTTAGTCTTAGCCTAAGAAATCAAACTCTTGTTCATGGATCCGGCTAAGCAAGCACGTGGCGTTCGTGTCAAGCCGCCTGTGGACTTTAGGCTAGATGGCCAGACTAGACCAAGCTTTGGGAATAATAAACAAGAAAGAATCTAACTTTATGTTTTAGCTAAGCAAGAAATATAAACCCGAGAGTCCCTTGGTCCTTTCAACCCATCAAAGTCCTAAAAAGACTACTCACAAGCCATTCGAGAAACCTCAAGATCCATAAGGATGAGAGGGTAACTCATAGGCTGCAAGATAGTCAAAAACAAGAAAAGGAAGAAACTTTTAAGAAAATAACACTAAGCTATAATACTTAAAACTTCAAGATTGCATAAAAATCAAAGCTTTGAAACAAGCTTCAATGGTGAAAATACAAAATAGTTCTCGGTTTGAAAGAGAAGACAGAAAAGTAAAACTAGAAAGCGTGATGAAAGGATAAGAGTGGAGGACAAGTATTTATACATAAAAGAGGAAAAACCTAAAACGTTGGGACCACTTTCCCGAAATGGTACTATTTTGGACTTTAGCGTTTCGGGCTCAAGTCGTGGTGAGCAAGCCGATATGCTAACTCTTCTGATTCTTCGGGCAGTCTCCATATCGGGCAAGTGTTTCGGGATCATGTCGTGAAGGCTCGCCTTCCTTGTTACTCGAATCGGGTACTTCCCGTTGCCTTGCTCCGATATCCGTCTTCATGGCGTCCTCTTGCTGGATCTTCGCTCCGAGGTGTTCCTTTCGGGACTAAGTCGCTGCTACCCGTCGAGGTTCGTCGTGCGCTTGTCCATATCGACTTCGGGGTCGTGATCCATGCTCGATATTACCGGCTCGTCCTCCATTTGTGATCTCCCTCCTTGGTTTCTTCTTCGGACCATCCTGAGCACCTGAGAACACACTCCAAACATGCAAGACTATGCAAAAACCTAACCTAATGCATCTAATCCTAACATGGGTGAAAATGTGATGAAAGCTAAGATGAAAGTGCAAGAATGAATGCCTAACTAGCATGGCATATGTGTTAAAAACATGCAATTTACAGAGATATCAACACCCCCAAACTTGCTTTTTTACTTGTCCTCAAGTAAAAGCCAACCGGAGAGGTGAGGTTTTTAAAAGAAAAGGTGTAAGTTTGAATCCAAAACGCCATTTAAAAGAAATCAACTTAATGTCTAAGTTCAGGTTTCTGGGATGCAAGTCGAATTCTACCTATCTAAAAAGCCTTAGCCACATTCATCGCAAAATCGAGCAAAATCAATCCTAACTTAGATGCAAATTCAAATTCCCAATTCCCTTTCACATTCATTAAGAAATTTAAAGCGTGGATCTCATTCATACCTGTCAATCAACTCACTTTGTTCAGGGTAAGGTAACGAGCTAAATATGAACTCGTAGTGCAAACGGGTTAAGTGTTTAAGTGGGATCACTCATGAAAGGAACCTTCTTAATGCAAAATGCTAAGGGTAAAAACCAATGGATGCATACAAGGCTAGACTTCCATCTACCCAGAACATCTATTTCGTTTCCTACCCTAATCTAAACTGCTCCCTCCTAAGCTACCCTTTATTTTGGCATTTCGCCTTATACCCGATATCACTTCTCGATATTACCTTTCCTGGTCATCTTCGGGGGACTTCTTCTTTGTTGCGGATCGGTTTCGGCTTTCTGGCTCCTTTGTTGCGTTCCTTGTGTTTCACCTTTGGTGTTGTTGGCCGGATTTAGACTTTGTTGATTGGCCTTCTTTTGCTTTCTCTTGGAATTGCTTTTTTCTTCTTTTGGTTTCGAGCCTCATTTGTTGCCGCCATCTCTTTATTCGTGTCCCCGTCTGACTCAGTGGTTTTCTCCTTTCCTTTTTGTTGATGCATGATCAATCGGAATACACCCACTTTTTTCCTAGTCTACCAAATAATATCGGCTTCAAATATCGGTATCAAGCCGTTTCAGCATCTATACCACTTAACCTAGTGTTGACTCGAGATGTGAGCCAACGTCTACATGGGAATCTAACCTTGTCGATCTAAACCCAACACTTTTTGCCTAAGAAGATTCGAAAATGGTGCAAAGGCCTCACATGCTCTCACAAAAGTGTTTATGGCTTAAAACAAAGGTTTGGGCTTAGGGTATGGTCTGGTACTTGGACTAGCAGAAGAGTGGTAAAAAGGAAAGAGAGTCCAAGTGAAATCTATGAGTTGATCGACAGACAAGAATGAGATAATTAGATTTTCATTTCAATAGTTCAAGTTCAATAGGGAAACGGTTCAAATCGCAATGCATCAAGGTAAAACCGAATTTCACAAGACAATTTCCAAATGTGGTGCTGCCTTAAGCTTAGTCAAATTCCAAATGCATCAAACAAACAAGAACTAAGGCATTGAATTCATGACTTAAAAATGGCTATTTACAAGGATTCATCATACTTAACACCCTATGCGAATGCTTATGAATCCTAAATGAATACATCTAGACTCAATCCAAATATGGAAATGCAACTACATGAATCTTTTTGTGGGATGAATTTTCAAAAATTTTCAATTTTTTTTTTTTTTTTGTTTTTCTATGCAAATTTGATGAATGCATGATGTCTAATCTAAGCGAGTGCATGTACTACATACTCCTCCAAACTTAAATCACACAGTCCCTGTGTGATAGAAGAGAGGAAGTATGGTCCTAGGAAAAATGTAAGATTTCAAGCAAAATGTAAAATTTAAAGAAAAAAAAAATGCTTATGTACAGTAGTTTGGAGTGGTACCTCATTGTTCAGTGTGATGTGAGGACGTGGTGTCCTCACTGGTTGAGAAAGAAGGGTTGTCCGATTCCGGTATCGGGGAATTGCTCGCACGTCTCTTCCTCGATATGCTCTCTTCCTGGCAGGAATGCCTTCCTGGATCACTTAGCTCGTGGTCCCTTGGTAGGAACGAGAAGGAATGCCTCTCTTGAAGCATTTGGCTGTCTGCTTCGTCAGACTCTTCTTCTCCTTCTCCTCCTTGTTCTCCGGATGACATATCGGCTTCAAGCCGTGGTGATGACGTCGACCTCTTCAGCTTCGAGGTGAGCGACTTGATCTGTCCCTTCAGACCCTTCACGTGACCCTTAATCCCCTTTACCGTGGAGACTAGCTTATTAATTGAGCGATCCTGCCATTTGCAGTACCGCTGGAGTACGTTGATCAGATCGTGAGCCGTCTTGAGGGTTCGGTGTGTTGCACTCGTGATTAGGTTGAAATGGTAACGATCTGCTCCGTAGAGAGGGAAACCATACTCGTCCGTAGGGTCCTCGTAATCATATTCATCTCCTTCTTCCTCTGGAGCGACCATATCGGCTTCCTCCCGATATTCTTCGTCGTAGTCTCCATAGAAGTCAGCTCCATAGGGAAAAGGATGCTCCTCCTGCGGCTCGAAATCCAGATGTTGAGGTTCCCTTATTGTAGTAAGGTACAGGTTGGGCAGGAACATCACGGCTGCTCTGTTTGAAGGAAGGGTCAACTGATATCGGTGTCCATGCCGATATGGCTTCCCGAGAAACTGACACTTCTTCAAATAGTCGACGTCTATCCAGCGAATCCCGTGCGTTGGCTCCTCGAGATAGTCACCAGCTCCCTTTAGGATGGCAGATACGACTCCTCCACAGCCTACTTGAGGCCTTTCACTTGGTGTGGAGATCATCCACGACTTGTAGTGGAGAAGCTCTTTGAGCAATATCGTGATCAAGCCGGTGCTCCGTCTGCTTCCTTTCAGCTCCCTCCCATTTAGGGTCTCTTGAATGATCTACAACAGGCCGTCATCCATTATCTCCAGCTCTTTGGTCAGGACAACTACACATTCCTTTCTTGCGAAGAATGTATGTGCAATGGCTCTTTGCACATACCTTAAGGCTGGGTGCCTTATCCTGGTACTCTTGTTCACTCCGGGCTTATAAGTGCCTACTCCAACGTGCCCCCACAGTGCCTCCAGCTCCTCCCTTTCGATGCTAAGGGTCATCTCTCGCATATCGCCTTGGCTGAATCCGAATATCGACTCGAGATCCCGAAATGACATTCGGTGTGTCTCGCTTCCATATTTGAAACGGATGTACCCGTCGCCATCTTCCTCCGGAGTCTCCTCTCCAAAGGCGTAGAAGGTTACCTCCAGTGTTGCCAGGAACTGGAAAGTTGCTTCGTCGTGAGACGCGTAGGCGTTCTCCATGAATTTCCTCAGACCCATCGCGTTAAAAAGGATCTGACAGTCTTCAAAGATGCCCAGCTCGACCATTGTTTCCTCATGGGGGTAGCGCGTGGCCTTGAACTCCATTCGCCTGAATGCTGCACGCATATTGGCCAGTGTGGGTCGGGAGTTCGCAGTCCTTCTTCCCGATGCACGTGTGGGTGAGCGCACTGTAGCCGCTCGACTGGAGCTTCCCACTGGTCTCTTTCCTTGTCTCTTTTCCGTTTGGTATTCCCTTGATCTCCCAAGAATAGCTCCGCTTCTTGTTGCTCCTACCATTGTACCTAACAATCAAAAACACTCGAAAGTATGTAAGCACAAGGAAAAAAACAAAAAGCGGAGATTATCTTGCAAACATGCTTAAACTTAAGGTAACTCTATTCATGACTAAAGAGACCCAAGCAAACATATTCGAGTTATTACTAGATCGGGAAAAATCCTAAAACGAGAGGATAAAGAATGTTCTTTATAAGTTATTTCTCACAGATTCAGATTTTAGATAAGCATGCATTAAACAAAAGGTGGAAAAAGGGATTTCCAGAATCTTATCATTTCATAAGAGTTTAGCCGTGAAGCCATTTTTCAGAAAATTGAAATGCTAAAATTGTAGAAAATCCTACAAAAAACCCTAAATTTTATGCAAAAACTATCTACCAAATATTCCTCCATCAACTCTCAAATCCCTAATGCAGCGAATTCGAACAATCCTAAACAATACTCAATCATATCGTTCTAAAGCAGATTTTTACCTTAGCACGATATTTGCAAAAACTCTTGGAAGGATGCACGGAATCGAGTTGCGAAATTAAAAACTAAAGACGATTTTCTGGGGTTGAGAGTGATGGGGAATGAAAACGAGAGAGGTGATAGCTTTTATAAAGAGGAGACATGGGGAAGAAAAAGGGTTTGACTAGGGTTTCTTGGTTTGGGGATAGTTGTCGGTTAACCCCAACCAAGCATTCATGCCTTATCCGGAAAAGTGGGCCATAAATTTGAGCGCTTTTCTCGGAATGGCCAAGTCCAAATACCCTATTACCTGGACGGCCATATCGGGTTGACTCCGATATGGTATGACTGACGTTTCGGATATCGGCTGGTTCCCGATATATTACCCCGGCGAAGGTTGCCTAGCTTGGGCTTCGTTCCATATCGGCTACACACCGTTGTGCCTGCTCGACAGAGAATGCCCAGGGGCAATATCGTGGTGTTAACCCGATATTACATCACATTGCTGTGCTAGACAACTTCCCATAGGTTTTAGCTCCTCTTGTGTGTAAGTCACCCCACCTTATCTTTAATGGGAACCTGAAATCATTAGACTAAACTAGAAAAAGCATTAATATGTACATGGATAAGCTTGGGGTGCCTCCCAAGAGCGCTTTGTTTTGAGTCACTTAGCTTGAATTTTCTTGATAACTTTTTAGTGTGAAAGGGGAAAACGAGCACCCCTCGATCATGTGGGAGGATCCTTACTTTCCTTGATCATCGAGATGAAATCAGCCAGAGAAACATTGGAGGTTCCCTCTTTGCTTGCCTTGGAACCCTTTTGATTGGTCAAATCGGTGTGGTTTATCACCTTAAGGTAAGCAAAGGGTCTAACCTTTCCCTTGCATTTCAGCTTGTATCTCATCTCTCCACCAGCAGAGAGAACAGGCTTGAGAGTCATACCTTCCAGAAGATCACCGAGGGTTGGTCCTCTCACATAGGACTTCTTGCAAGTGATCACCCTTTTTTGTTCTTCTTGGGCTTCGTCTGGTTCTCTTTCGAACATTGCATTGAGACAGACCCCATCAAAGCTAGCTCCATCATAGCATATTTCCAAGGATGGATCTTTGGTCTTCTCAATCGTCTTCTTGAGCATAAGTGAGTATGCGTGTTCCTTCTCATTGATTCTCTTCCCTTTGGTGTCAAAGTGCATTACCAGGCTTCCGGTTAGTATCAGCTCTACCTTGCCGCTTTTGCAATCAAACATGCAACCGGCAGAGGCTAGGCAGGGTCTTCCCAACAGAAGAGTTTCCTTGCCATCTTGGTCCATTTCTATCACCAGGAAATCGCTTGGTAGTAGCACGTTCCCAATCATGAGAGGTAGGTCCAGCAGCTTCCCAATAGTCTTTCTTTCACTCCCATCGGCCAATGATAACGGCTTCTTGCAGTCAGTATAAGTGTTGCAGCCGAGACGCTAAGCCGTGGCTAGACTCATCACGTTGATGCTTGCTCCGAGGTCACACAAACAGTTATCAAAGGTGATTCCTCCGAGTGTGCATGGCAGAGTGAATGACCCTGGATCTTCGAGCTTCTTTACTACTAAGGCTTCTTCCTTAGGTTTCTCTTCACGAGCTGCTGCATTCCTCCATATTGTTGCCATTACATCCGCATAGAGCTTATCCTTCAAAGCTACTAGGAAATCTGGAATGGGCTTGGTCTCGTCGGCATTGTTGAAGAGATCTTCAACTTTCTTCAATGTTTCGATTAATTCGGCCTCTTGTTCCTCTATGAGACACTTCTTATGCATCTGGGGGTATGGCATTGGCGGTTTGTAGACTCGCAGGAATGGTGCTTTCTCTTCAGGGATCGCCAAATTTTTAGAACTCCCTCCCCTTCTTAGGATGTCGACGTCCGCATCGACTTGAGCCCGTTTTGGAGAAGTGATTTCGGGTAGATCCCCTTTTTCCTCATCGAAAGTGGCGATCATTTGGCAATACTCTTTTGGATTCATTATGGATTTACCAGGAAGGTTGCTTTTTTGGCTTGTAGATGCAATGCCTTTGTTGTTTTCAAGTGTCTTGACACGAGCGGTCAAAGCTTCAATCTTCCCGGATAGTTCCGTGTTGACACCATCAATCTTGTTATGCACTTCAGCAAAACGTTTGTGTATATCTGCCTGGATATGTGTTTGACCTTGGAGAAGTTGCTTGAGAGTTCCTTCCAAGTCAAAGCCAGCTTGAGCATTTGGGTTTCCTTGTTGTTGTGGGAAGCCAGGAGGTGCACCGGCTTGTTGTCGTGGCGGGGAGCCGTTTTGATTCTGGAACCGCGGTACAAAGCCTTGTTGATTCGTGTAAGACACGAATTGTTTTGCTCCTCCTCCTTGTTGCTGAGGGTAGGTCTGGTCCTGAGGATTTGCGACGTTCGTGCTTCGGTAGGAAAGGTTGTTGTTGGGTCTCCAATTGTTATACCCTCCTTGAGCGTTTATTTAGTTAACATCTTCATACTGAATGTCCTCCCCTTCTTGGACTTGAGTGAGTTCTTCCACAAAATGAACTTCCTTTTGAGTTTGGAGAAGTAGTAACTTGTCAAGCTTCTCATTGAGCTCTTTGATCACTTTCCAGCTTCCATCTACTTCTTCTTTGGAACCACGGTTGGATCTGTCATAGTCTTCGTGGTAAGAGGAGTTACTCTGAGCTAAGTTTTCAACTAACTCGAGACCGTCTTCAACGTCTTTTGCTAAGAAATTTCCATTGCTCACCGTATCGAGCAGCATCCGAATCTTGGGAATGACACCTCGATATAGTGTACTGAGGAGTGATTCTTGGCTGAATCCATGGTGAGGGCATTGAGTGGTGTAACCCTTGAATCTCTCTCAGGCTTCACTAAAAGTCTCGTTGGATTTCTGAGTGAAACCACTGATTTCGTTTCTCAATCGGGCTGTCCTCGATGTGGAGAAGAACTTTGTCAGGAAAGCCTTCTTGCAACCTGCCCACGAGGTAATGGATCCGTGTGGCAGTGTATTTTTCCATGCGTGTACTTTGTCTCCCAGTGAGAAGGGAAACAAACGCAACTTGAATCCATCTTCGCTTACTCCGTTGATCTTGGTCATGGCGCACACACGGTCGAACTGGTCGAGATGGTCAAGTGGGTCTTCCAAGGGCAGACCGAAGAATCGGTTGTTCTGCACCATGGAGCTGAGACCGCTCTTGATCTCGAAGTTGTTGTTCTGCACTGGTGGTGGCTGTATACCGTGTCGGCTTGCAGTCGATATCGGTGCATCTCCTGCACCGATTTGCCTCACAGCTCTTGGAGCAGCTGCAACACCAGGCTGTCCTTGAACGCCTTGTGGACCTTGTGGACCTTGTGGTCCCTGGTTGCCTTGTTGTCCTTGTGCACCAGCTGCACCCGCAGCTCCTCTAGCACCTTGTTGGTTTTCCATCGTCACACGGTTAACTGTTTCAGCTTGTTCCCGATTTCGTCTAACTGATCTTTGGAGTAGGTGAATATCGTCTATTGGGGGGGGAACAAGGTTTGTTGTACCGTGTGAACGTAGGTTCATGTACCTGTTTCAACACAGAGATATACGAGTAAAAATGTTAAATGACTGGAAAAATTGTAACTTGTCCATATAACGACCTAGTACCGAAATGATTAAACTTTCTCCCAAATGGCAACGGCGCCAATTGGTAAATAGGGTTTTTGCCCTTTTTAGCAATGTCCCAACACTATCAACCGAAAGCAGTAAAGTGTATGGGGTATCAAACCATTTTGGGAGCGTTAGCAAACAGATCGGTCATATCGGTGTCATAAGTCAAGCTCGAAATAGATAAAGGTGGAGACTTTACTACTAAAAACGACTAAAGGATTGATCTTGTGTCACTCAAGACCATAAATAAGAGAACCTTAAAGATGCTAAGCAGGAAATAGATACTTAAACGGTAAAAAGATAGACTTTCAGGATAAAAGAAGGATCTTGATATGTATCATGCACTAGGTGACTCTCGGTTTGACTTATCAAGCTAAAGCTTTTGGATCACATCAAGACTTAGTCTTTTGAAGGTGATTCTTAGGTAAAAGGATCCTCAAATCGTTTAGCCCATGGCGTTTGGGTCTAAACTCTTTGAATCTCTATCACCATAGACTAGCTTTCGCATAGTGGTACAATAGAAGAAACAAGCATCTACAACGTCCCTATTGAACCGTAAGACTCTTAGACAGATGGTTAGTCTTAGCCTAAGAAATCAAACTCTTGTTCATGGATCCGGCTAAGCAAGCACGTGGCGTTCGTGTCAAGCCGCCTGTGGACTTTAGGCTAGATGGCCAGACTAGACCAAGCTTTGGGAATAATAAACAAGAAAGAATCTAACTTTATGTTTTAGCTAAGCAAGAAATATAAACCCGAGAGTCCCTTGGTCCTTTCAACCCATCAAAGTCCTAAAAAGACTACTCACAAGCCATTCGAGAAACCTCAAGATCCATAAGGATGAGAGGGTAACTCATAGGCTGCAAGATAGTCAAAAACAAGAAAAGGAAGAAACTTTTAAGAAAATAACACTAAGCTATAATACTTAAAACTTCAAGATTGCATAAAAATCAAAGCTTTGAAACAAGCTTCAATGGTGAAAATACAAAATAGTTCTCGGTTTGAAAGAGAAGACAGAAAAGTAAAACTAGAAAGCGTGATGAAAGGATAAGAGTGGAGGACAAGTATTTATACATAAAAGAGGAAAAACCTAAAACGTTGGGACCACTTTCCCGAAATGGTACTATTTTGGACTTTAGCGTTTCGGGCTCAAGTCGTGGTGAGCAAGCCGATATGCTAACTCTTCTGATTCTTCGGGCAGTCTCCATATCGGGCAAGTGTTTCGGGATCATGTCGTGAAGGCTCGCCTTCCTTGTTACTCGAATCGGGTACTTCCCGTTGCCTTGCTCCGATATCCGTCTTCATGGCGTCCTCTTGCTGGATCTTCGCTCCGAGGTGTTCCTTTCGGGACTAAGTCGCTGCTACCCGTCGAGGTTCGTCGTGCGCTTGTCCATATCGACTTCGGGGTCGTGATCCATGCTCGATATTACCGGCTCGTCCTCCATTTGTGATCTCCCTCCTTGGTTTCTTCTTCGGACCATCCTGAGCACCTGAGAACACACTCCAAACATGCAAGACTATGCAGAAACCTAACCTAATGCATCTAATCCTAACATGGGTGAAAATGTGATGAAAGCTAAGATGAAAGTGCAAGAATGAAGTCCTAACTAGCATGAAATATGTGTTAAAAACATGCAATTTACAGAGATATCAAGCCCTAACCTAGAAGAACACCTAAACCCCAACTCTTACGTAACGTTGATCTCCGACATCTCACGAACATTGTACTGCTCGAGCAATTATTGCCTAAGTACGAGATAGCTAACCATGTTCGACTGAAACCCGATAAACCGTTCACTCCTATGCAACATCGGTCTAAAATCAAGGCTTAGATGGACACCGAATCACTTCGGCCAAGAAATCAAACTCCCCTATCGAAAAATGCCCGAACCCCCAACTCATCCATAACGTTGGACTGCAACATCTCATGAACATTGTACTGTTCGAGCATTTATTGCCTAAGTAAGAGATAAGTAAAGATCTTCGGCAAATAACCTACAAACAATTCATGTTTAAATCAACGATGATCTAAACCGGATCGTGAACGGACTCGAACAGCTCATCTAAGACTAAGATTTAGATGAATCTTTGAGCGCCTCGACAAAGAAGTTGTTCTCCCGAAACGGCTCGCTATTCAACAATATTAGCAAACACGGAAAACCCTCTACTTATAGAAAAACGAACAAACGGCTCAGCTCTGAGCAAAAATAGCCTAAGCCCAATATTAACCAGCTCGCTTCTAAGGGCCTTCGATCTAAGTCAAATTATAAACGGATTCGCATCTAAACGGTGTCATCTATCTTTGGCGAAAATATCTAAATCTCTAGAAACTAAACACGCAAACGGCTCGTATTCAAGCAGCGGTATCCTAACACTCGAGGTAAAGGCGGACCCGAACCTACTTCAGGAATCTAAGAATCTCAATAAAACGTAAAAGCCAAGCTCGCATAAATAGATATATGGAGTAATGGATAAAGCCATCAAGGCATCAAGTTCAAACATTTAAAAAAAAAGAAACAACATCCCAAACAACAATGGGACCTAGCTCCGCGCCTTCGGCAGCACTGATAAGCGGTTTCTTGTGGTACTTAACAATTACTCAAATCCACTCATGTCATTGTAGGTACTTGAGGATCAATCCATATGGATATAGTTAAGACACTAGGAATTCATACAACTTCTTAATCTAAGCTAGAAATAAAGGTTTGAAGTTTAACTAACAACCTAAGTGATCAAATGAACCAAAGCAAGCTAATTAACTACTAATCAAGATTATCAAAATACTAAAACGAATCCAAGGATGGGGTTATCAATCTAAGGTGTTCCAAGAATCAATCTTTGATGCCAAACAATCACAATATAAGCTAATCCCTAGGCTTAGAACTCAATAGCTAGACTAATCCACTTTCATGGCACTAATCCTTTCATTAATCATCCTAATCAAGATCTAACTTTCATTAGTGAAAAGGAAGCTAACAAGCATTATGAAACAGTTCTAAATTGCCAATAAACACCCTAGACAATCACTTCCATGAGTTAGGAATGTAAATCCCTTGTTTAGTTGGTTGGGGAATTTCATCAAACACCTTGTGGGTGTGAAATTCCCTAAGGCCTAGTTTTAGCATGATCAAGGCTAAACTAGCATTTAGAACACTAAACAAGGAGGGAAATGAGAAGATCTAACCTTAGGCATCTAGATTAATCCTTAAAACACCCTAGATCTAACCCATCCTTAGATCCTAATGAAACTACTCACTAATCATGGTTAATCCCTCAAATCCTATGAAAGAGATAGAGATAAACATGATTAGAGAGATAGAAGATGAAAGATTAAAAGATATAAACACTAGATTGCATAAACTTAAAGAAATGTCTTACAAAATCACTTAGAAACCAAAAAGGGAAAGTTTTCTAAGCAAGAACAAGAGATTAAAAGATATTTTGGAAAAATTAGGTTATTTCCTATTTATAGTGAACAGTGGACGACCCGGGTCAACCCGGAACAGACCGGGTATTGACCCGGTTTAAGCCTAAAAATCGGGCAGCGTATCGAGCTTGCTAGGTCGATACGCAGCTCGATACGCTGCTAAAGCTTTCCTCAAGGAGTGTGTCGAGCTTGGTAGCTCGACACAGATGCCCGATACGCCATTCTTCAATCTTCGGATGAGATGTGTATCGACCTTAGCAGTCCGATACGAATGCCCGATACGTCGTCCTCAAAACTCCGGGTGGCCCGTGTATCGAGCTTAGCAGCTCGATACAACCGTCCGATACGCGCACTCTGTCTTCCTGCCGGGCTATATCGACCTTGGTAGGTTGACACCAAGGTCGATACACTTCTAAAGTTTGTCTGCTTCACGTTTGGCTCCCTTCTCTTCTTCCTCCTTGCCACCTAACTCTCCATAGAGGTCCTCCAAGCCTCTAAAGTACCTAATTAGGACTCAATATGCAACGACCTAAGTTAAAACTTGCTAAACTCTAATATGGATGCAATTTGGACCAAAAATAACTAAATGAATGCATAAGTGAATGAAAAGCTATCGAAAATGGGAGCTAAAACATGCTAATTTATGAGTATATCAACTCCCCCAAACTTGCCTTTTGCTTGCCCTCAAGCAAACAAACATGACAAATCGAGAGAGAGGTTTGAAGGTGGGAGCTCATTATCAAAAAATGCCAACAAATACAATCAACTCAATGTCCTAGTTCTTAATTCTAAGGTGCATTTGAATTCATCCTATTCCAAAAGAGTTAGCCATGCCCATCTCAACAATCAAATGCACTAAGATTCCGATCTAGATAAGCCTCCCTATCAAACCAACTCTTTAACATTCATTAAGTGCAAACCGTGGATCATGACAATGCAATGTAAGTGAATTCATTTGGCTAAGGGACTAGGCCTTGAGATAAAAATGATCTCAACTCATAAGGTTTCAAATTCGCATAAGGGTTTCTCTCTAAAAGGATTAAACTTTATGCATAATGCTAAAGGTAAAAGACAAGTGATGCATACAGGACTAGACTCTCATCTACCCAAAATACTATCAAATGTCCTATACCCCTCTCATTCATCTTCTTTAAAGCTCACTCAACCCTCTAAGACTACCCTTTTCCCAAGGCTTTTTGTGCCTTGCTAAACCCATGAATCTCATAAACCACTTCTTCTTCTTATAGTACTTAAGGGGAAACTTCTTCAACCTTTAATTCATGGCGAATGGTGTGAACTTTTAATGATCTAGCTCTTCTTTTTACACTTAGGTAGCCCCTTTTTTCTTTCTTTGGCTTCTTAGCCTCTTTTGATTTTTTTTCTGTTTCTCTTACCAAGGCTACCTAATTCTCTTTACACTTAGAGCTATCTTTTTCCTTTTCAAATACAAGATCCACCATTTCAAACCATGCTTCCCTTATTCGCCTTTCAAGCCTCTTTCATTCCCTTCCTTTCTACTTCCCTTCACACCCCATCGTGCCAAAATGCAAGCATACAATCTATTCCACAACACCAAGCAATACCGCGACTCAAACCCCGATTCCCTAAGCCTAAAACTAGCCTCGATATGTGAGAGCTAGAATCTACATGAGAGCCTAAACTTGTCGTCTTAAACCTAACACTTTATGCTAAGTTTAATCAAAATAAGGCCTCACAATCATTTTCAATAGAAAGTTTGGCTTTTAAAGAGGTAGGGTAAGGTGGGGGTACTACTTGAGCTAGCAAGAGAGTGGTAGAGTGAGTAAGAAAGCTCAAGTATGTCTATAATCCATGAATTCACTTTCAATGCAAGGCATGATATTTAATTGTCAAATTTAGGTTCAAGTGAGTAGAGTTGGCTATCAATTTCAAGGCCCTATTTCGACCAAAATCTAGTGGCTAGTGAAGTGGTCCAAGCATGGTTCTTCCTTACTTTCAAAATTAGCTCAAATGCAACAAAGAACTACTAACTAGGGCATTGAATTTTTACATGAGTTGGCATTCTACAAGGATTAGCTCATCATTACTCCCAATGCAAATGAATGCAATTCCTACATGCAATGCAACTAGACTCAATCCTAAAACGCAAATGCAACATCTAAATGACCTTCTTTTTGGAAATTTTTTAAAATTTTCAATTTTTTTGGTTTTTCTATGCCTTAAATGAATGCATGAGACTCAAGATGCATAAAAGAAAAATAAGACTCACAAAACACAATGTCAAATTTCTCAACCTCTCCCCCAAACTTAAATTACGCAGTCCCTTGTGTAATAAAAGTCTAGAGGAGACCTCAATCAACATGACATAAAACACAAAATGAAAAACTAAGAGAAATATTTATCAGGGAGGTGGAGGTACCTCAAAACTGTGAAGAGGAGGATGATCCTAAGGAGAGCGATTGGTTGCTTGAGGAGGGAGATCGGCTCGCCTTTCTCTTCCTTGGCCGTGCTTTGTAAGAGGAAGAGCGAGGTGGGTCTTCTTGGACCGGTTTCCTTGGGCGCATCTCAAATGAATGGCGCCTATCAAGGTCCGTTTCACTCTCTTCCTCATCCGCTTCTTATGCTGCCTCGCTTGTGCCCTCTTGTCTACCCCTTGTTGAAGACTTTCTTCGTATGATGGCCTTTAGCCCCTTTACCATTTTCTTCAAACCCTTCACAGTCTCACCGAGCTTCTTTATAGCCCGGTCTTGATGCTTGCTCCATCTCTTGAGGAGACCAATGTGTGCGTGGGCCTCCCTCAATGCCGGGCTTGGCATCGGATCTATGCAAGAGGCATATTAATACCTCTCGCTACCGTAGACTGGGCTTGGAGCTTGATCCTCAGCCTCCATGTCTTCTTCTTCTTCAAGAACTTGGCTTGGATCAAAGTCAAATGTCCCTCTCCTGGCAATAGAGTGGAGAGGGGGGCTAATGGCCAAATTGTAGAGGTCCTCATATTGGGGAGCAAAGTCGATGTGGGCAATGTCTTGGAATGAGGTGGCTTGCAAGTTCGGGAGAAGAATCTTTGCTTCAGTTTTTGTGTCCACGGCAAACTTGTAAGCAAACCGACTGCCTAATCTTTCCGAGAGAAACATGGTCCTCCCAAGGTAGAAGATGTCCATCCACTCGGGCTCTAGACCATCCGTCCCTAGCCGATGCCCACAAGCTTCAAGAATCGGGGTGATGATCCCTCCAATGCTGAGCTCGGAGTCCTTATCCTTCATGGTGACAACCCAATCTTGGTAAGAGAGCAGCTGCCTAACCAATAGACTAACCATGCCGGTTCCCGTCCTATCCCCTCGGACTCTCGTGCCTCCTCTTGTGTGAAACCCGATGAATTTTGCAAGACCCATATCCAACAGCTCGAGCTCCTCCTTGGCCACTTTCCCGGCCTCCTTCCTTGCATAGAAGGTGTGAGCAAGGGCTTTGTGTGCATACCTCAAGACTGGATGCCTTATCAAAGTCCCCGTGCTTCCTCCCGGTTGCAACTTGCCAACCGCGATTGTCTCCCACAATCCCTTCAGCTCACACTCATCAATAGTGAGCATCTTCGTTCTCCTCTCTCCTTCTTGGAATCCAAAGACCTCGTTGAGTTGGCGGAAGGTCATGGAGTACATGGTCCTATGGATCTTGAAGTTGATGTAGCCATGACCATGAAGCGGTGGCGAATCTTCTCCATCATAGTAGAAGTGTGCAGTGAGGGAAGACAAGAACTCGCATGTCGCGAGCCTGTAAGCGGGACGAGCCATGGTGATGAACTTGGCCAAACCCATGTTCTTGAAGAGGGCTTGGAAGTCCTCATAGATTCCCAAGGCACGAAGTGTCTGCTCATGCGGGTACTTTGTTGCTTTGAACCGCATGCTCATGTATGCCTTGAGGAGTTCCTCGGGTGAGAGCTTCTTCTTAGGGCTCTCTTGTGTGGCCTTTGCCTTCCCCTTTGAGGGTCTCGTGACTGGCTTCTTTCTCCCTCCAAGCGTCAACTGCTCCTCCTCACTACTGACCTCTCGGTCCTCAATTACTTGCCTCTTCCCATGGCTTTTCGATGGCCTTGCTTGAGAGCTTGCCCCTTGTTTTGGTGCACCTCCTTTTTCTCTTCTCATTGTTCCTACAAGAGAGACAAGGCTCGAAGAGAGAGTAAGCAACCCATTTTTAAGATCAAATAGCAGCAACTAGCAAGCAACAAACAAGATCAATGCCAAAGAATCCGAAAATTTTCCCTAGTTTCACACTTAGCAAAATTTTGGCAAATTGGAAAATTCTCAAATTTTTCAAATCATCCAAATTCGAGTGCTACCTATTGCAAAACTATAAGCATGACTAATGCAAACTAATGCACGTGAAAGCCCCAAAATCTAACAAGGTTCAAGAGTTGAATTTAAATTTTTGGATCATGAACCCTATATGTCAAATTCTCAAAAATTTACCATGAAAATCCTAATGTAGCACTCGAAACCTACTCCCTAATCATAATCAAGCAATGCCCAAGCCTCTAACAATCAATTCGAACATCCATAATCAAAAATCCCCAAACTTTCCACCATTAGAACAAAAGACGAAAATTTTGGTTTTTGGATTGATTACCTCGTGAGTGGCTTGAAGGATGAACGAAATTGACTTAGAATTAATGAAAGCACAAGAAGTCTAGCAAGAGGCACTTGAAATCACTAGGATCGCTTGAAAATCGAGAGAGGGAGAGCCAAAAATCGCAAGTGTGTGTGTGAACGGGGGCTAATTTTCGTGTTTGGGAAAGAAGAAGGGGAAAAACCGGTTTAATTCGAGTGAATTAAACCGGTCAAACCCCGTTGACTTACCTGGAAAAGGGGTGTATCGAACTTAGTAGTTCGATACATAGCTCGATACGCCTGCAGACGAGGCTTTTAAAACTGTATCGAGCTAAATAGCTCGATACAGATGCCCGATACGGGGGTCAAGCTCTTCCTAGCTCGCCTGTATCGACCTTAGTAGGTCGATACAAAAGCCTGATATGGCTCCGCCAAGATCCCTGTAAGAGCTGTATCGACCTTGGTAGGTCGATACGTAGCTCGATACAGTGCTAAAATTTCCTTGGCAAGCTTTCATCCTTGGCTTAATTCCCTCAATCCAAACCTGTCATTCACAAACACTAGAAAACATATTACTGAATTAAAAGGTGCAAATATATACAAAGATAGACATGGGAATGCCTCCCAAGTGCGCTTGTTTAAAGTCACTAAGCTTGACTTTTCAAACTCTTAGGCGTGGGGGTGAACAAGGAGTGGGATTGGTTTTCCTCCTCCTTTCTTGATGTACATGGCGCTTGCTCCAGCTTGAAGCACCTTCTATAAGCTCTTCAACCTTCTATATGTTGGCAAGCATCTCCTTGATGAACCTTATTTGACCCTTGACTTGAGACAAACTCTCCACCTTGGGCAATGGTGCACCAATTTTTTTCATACTCCCTCTAAAGCTTGAGAGTACCTTCTTTTGTGCCTTAGTCAAAACCAACTCGAGAAAGGGGAGTGGTGGCTTATAGACAAGGAGATCATAAGCCTTAACTTCAGTATTCTTAGCCACTTCTCTTTCCTTTTCAACAAGACTTGCTTGTGTAAAGATCACATCCTCCTTGAACTCCTCTTTCCTCATTGGTTTGTCATCAAAGGAATGGTCATTTTCAATGACCGCCTCCCCAACTTGGACTTCAATGTCCTCATTGAAAACAGCTTCATCATTAGGACACTCAAAGAGTTGCTCAAACTCAGCCAGTACACGCTCATACTCTTCCTCATCAATAGAGTAGATGGCATTGCAATATTCTTTGGGGTTGGTCTCGGGTTTACCGGGCAAAGAAGTTTGTGCTCGTGTAGAGGATGAAGCAATGCCCTTGTTGTTCTCTAGTTGCTTGACCTTGGAGCTCAAAGTGTCAAACTTGGAGTTGAGGTCATTGTAAGAACAATCCACCTTGTTGTGGATTTCGGCAATCTTCTTGCTTACATCCATGGCACTACTTGCTTGATCTTAGAGGATTTGTTGTAGAAAATTCCTCACATCCAAATCTTGTGCAAAACCCGGTGGAGGACCTTGCTTAGACTGAAAATTCCCTTGGTTACCTAGGTTGTTCCCTTGGTAGTTGTTCTTGGGAACATAACCTTGTTGTTGCTTGTAGGGAACAAAGGGCTTTTGTTGTCCTCCTTGTCCTTGTGGACGGTAGACTTGATCTTGAGGATTCTCTACATTTGTACTCCTATAGTAGAGATTGCTGTTCCTATAGTTGTTGTTGTAGCCTTGTTGATACCCTTGTCCACCTACATAGTTGACCTCTTCTTGGCAATCCTCATTCAAATCTTGTTGAACTCCTTGGCTCTCATCATAATCCCCCACAAAGTGAACATGCTTTTGTTGAGCTTGGAGCAACTTATCCATCTTTTCATTAAGAGATTTCATCTCTTTCCTCCTTTGGTCTTCATAAGTACCATCGCTCCTTGATGACCTATCATAGTCTTCACCATAGTTTCCATCACTTTGTGCCAAGTTCTCCACAAGTTCTAGACCTTCTTCTACATCTTTACCCAATAAATTTTCATTACTTGCTGTGTCTAGAAGCATCCTAAATTTGGGGAGAACACCACGGTAGAGTATACTCAAGAGAGTCTCTTCGGAGAAGCCATGATGAGGGCATTGTGTAGTGTATCCCTTGAATCTTTCCCATGCCTCACAAAAGCTTTCATTGTTCTTTTGGGTGAAGCTTGACAGCTCATTCCTCAGCCTTGCGGTTCTAGTGTTGGAGAAGAACTTTGCAAGAAAAGCCTTCTTGCATTGATCCCATGATGTGATGGAACCTCTTGGAAGTGACTTCTCCCACAAATGTGCCTTGTCCCGAAGAGAGAAGGGAAATAACCACAGCTTGAAACCATCATCGGATATGCCATTAATCTTGGTCATATCACATATTCTATCAAACTCATCCAAATGGTCAAGGGGATCCTCCAAAGCTAACCCATGGAACTTGTTGTATTGCACCATGTTGATCAAACCGCTCTTGATCTCAAAGTTGTTATTCTCAACTAGAGGAGGTAGAATACCTTGGCGATTGGCGTGAGTATTGGGAGCATCTCCAGCCCCAATGTGTCTTGGTTGGCGTGGAGGATGTTGAGGCACTCGACGAGCTTGAGCCTCATTCCCTTGAGCTCCTTGTGGTGGTCCATTACCACCTTATTCTTGTGGATTATCCATTCACAAACGCCTTAGATGTGCTGGACGCTCTCTTTCTCTTCTCACAAAAGATCCTCTTGTTACCCGGTGAATGTTTTCTAGAGGCTCAACTAGATTGTTGTGTCCACTAGATCTCAAGTTCATACACCTAGAAACAAAGAGAAAACAAAGCAAGAGAGATTAGTAAGCAATAAGTGAAGTAGAAAACTTAGTCTCAAAAAAAGGTAAAATCCTAATGCTTAAATCAACTTCCAAATAGCAACGGCGCCAAATTGATAAGCGGTTTCTTGTGGTACTTAACAATTACTCAAACCCACTCATGTCATTGTAGGTACTTGAGGATCAATCCATATGGATATAGTTAAGACACTAGGAATTCATACAACTTCTTAATCTAAGCTAGAAATAAAGGTTTGAAGTTTAACTAACAACCGAAGTGATCAAATGAACCAAAGCAATCTAATTAACTACTAATCAAGATTATCAAAACACTAAAACGAATCCAAGGATGGGGTTATCAATCTAAGGTGTTCCAAGAATCAATCTTTGATGCCAAACAATCACAATATAAGCTAATCCCTAGGCTTAGAACTCAATAGCTAGACTAATCAACTTTCATGGCACTAATCCCTTCATTAATCATCCTAATCAAGATCTAACTTTCATTAGTGAAAAAGAAGTTAACAAGCATTATGAAACAGTTCTAAATTGCCAATAAACACCCTAGACAATCACTTCCATGAGATAGGAATGTAAATCCCTTGTTTAGTTGGTTGGGGAATTTCATCAAACACCTTGTTAGTGTGAAATTCCCTAAGGCCTAGTTTTAGCATGATCAAGGCTAAACTAGCATTTAGAACACTAAACAAGGAGGGAAATGAGAAGATCTAACCTTAGGCATCTAGATTAATCCGTAAAACACCCTAGATCTAACCCATCCTTAGATCCTAATTAAACTACTCACTAATCATGGTTATTCCTTCAAATCCTATGAAAGAGATAGATATAAACTTGATTAGAGAGATAGAAGATGAAAGATTAAAAGATATAAACACTAGATTGCATAAACTTAAAGAAATGTCTTACAAAATCATTTAGAAACCAAAAGAGAGTTTTCTAAGCAAGAACAAGAGATTAAAAGATATTTTGGAAAAATTAGTTTATTTCCTATTTATAGTGAACACTGGACGACCCGGGTCAACCCGGAACAAACCGGGTATTGACCCGGTTTAAGCCTAAAAATCGGGCAGCGTATCGAGCTTGCTAGGTCGATACGCAGCTCGATACGCTGCTAAAGCATTCCTCAAGGAGTGTGTCGAGCTACCAAGCTCGACACAGATGCCCGATACGCCATTCTTCAATCTTCGGATGAGATGTGTATCGACCTTAGCAGTCCGATACGAATGCCCTATACGTCGTACTCAAAACTCCGGTGGTCCATGTATCGAGCTTAGCAGCTCTATACAATCGTCCGATACGCGCACTCCGTCTTCCTGCCGGGCTATATCGACCTTGGTAGGTCGACACCAAGGTCGATACACTTCTAAAGTTTGTCTGCTTCACGTTTGGCTCCCTTCTCTTCTTCCTACTTGCCACCCAACTCTCCATAGATGTCCTCCAAGCCTCCAAAGTACCTAATTAGGACTCAATATGCACAATATGCAACGACATAAGCTAAAACTTACTAAACTCTAATATGGATGCAATTTGGACCAAAAATAACTAAATGAATGCATAAGTGAATGAAAAGCTATCTAAAATGGGAGCTAAAACATGCTAATTTATGAGTATATCAAGCACCCTATCTCTAATTAAGACCGCTCGAATCTTCTTTCGAGAAGTCTACCGAGAACGTTGGAGACTTCAAATCCCCTAGAAGATCCATCACAAGCCGCTCAAACTCCTCGTTGACACCCACTAACTCGGTCTTTCTCTTAATCAACCTCGCTTTCTCACTCTCCAGACTAAGGGGATCGGGACCCTGTAGAATGCGGATCAGCTCGAGGTTACTATCAACCTCGACCAACTCCATGATCTTATCCCGGGCACCCCCTTCGAGCAAAGCTACCTTCGCTTCGGCACCAGACATTTTCTCTCGATAACAGCTCGTAAGTTCACGCTTCGCCTCCTTGCATGACCTCTCGAGGATCGCCTCGCGCGTCTCTCGCGCCGACAAAACTTGCCGCTGCAAAGAAGTTACGTCGGCCTCCCACCTAACATTCTGCTCCAATAGATAGGTAGACAGTTTCTCGGACTCGTCGCGCTTGCGCTTAAGGTCGTCCCTCTCGGCCTCAATAACTTCATAACGCCTCGCGATGTCTGCCATCTTTCTGAAATGCTCGGCCTTTACCTCATCGAACCTTGTCCTCAAAGAGACCGCCTCCCCGCGAACAACTTCGATTTGCCTCTGGCCGCTTTGGATGTCGGCCTCATAGCCCAAAATGACCTCGTTGGCAGCAGCGAAAAACTAAAAAACCAAGAGTATAGAGTAAAAAAAGAAGAAATCAAAAAGGGCGGGGCAAGACAAGGCACTACCTCGGCTCCCGAGAGTCTCGTCCGATCATGCACATTCCATGTTGCAAGGGTGTCCGGGCGAGGAGAACGAGAACCGGAGGCTGCGGTCTTTGCAAAGGCTTCGTCTTCGAAAGATGCCAAGTCGCCTCGGGACTGGTATCGCGAACGGCCGCCCCAGCAGCGCTCAGCGGAATGTGCTCGGATCCTTGCGGCTCGCTCGCCTCGGGAACATCGGTCACGTCGGTAATGGGTCCTTCCTATACATACTTTCTTTTGTTGTCCTGAGTCACAACTTTCTTACTGCCCCGATGGCGAAGGGCGGATTCCCCAGGTCTTGTCCCGGCTCTAAGACCGAGCACGATTCTAAAACCCCTCGGAGGAATTCCGAGTCGAACAGATGACCCCGTCGTCGTTGTCTCATTGTCGGTGATCGCGTCGGCGCTCGGATCTCTGACTCTCCTGGAAACCCCATCTCCACGTTCGGAAACTCGATCGACAAAAGGGGACGATTCCTGGAATTCCGAGGTCTCTCTCTCTCCGTCCTCGACGGCATTTTCGGCCTCTTGCGCTTGGTCGTCATTAAATATTAACTGCAACGCTACTCCTGTCCGAATAACGTCGGGTGACCTGGACGACTCGGGATCCCTTGTTCCGTGACCGCTAAAGTGAGAGGCCCGAGCACGTTCAACTCATTGGAAAGAAAAACTCCCCTGCCACGAGACCCGTCTCAAGCCATATCTTGCTGATGTTGAAAAATATAAGGAAACTCCAATTTCCTTAGAAGATGCACCTAAAGCCTAAAACGACCACCAAGGTCTAGTTAAAAGACTTTAAACAAAAGCGCTTAATGGGAGGCAACCCATTTAAGTATTTTCTTTCTTTTTCTCATCTTTCTAAGCATTCTAATTTTTAGTTTTGGTTTTCTCTTATTTACAGCTTTTATATAAACCACAAAAACACAAAAAAAAAAAAAAATCAGAAAACTCGGAAAAGACCAAAAATATGAAGAAGAAGATTCGAAAAACACTCACCGGGCGACGAACCGCCCGTGGACCGGCCAGAAGGAGCCTGGCCGGGCCACGAACCACGATGGGCCGGAGGATACAAGCCTGGCCGCGGCCACGACAACCCGTCGCGCGGCCAGCCTTCCTCTGCACTGCTGTCTATCCCGAACTTCACCGAACCGGACCTCCTTCAACCCTTGTCAAGTCTTGCAAGTTTCCTTCTTGTTTCAAGGCTTGAGCACATCCTAAAGACCGCAAAGACAATTTCCAAAACCGCAGTACGCTGCTGTTGCATCAAAGATGAGAAGATAAAACAATACTCCATCCAAGTCAAAAGGAAGAAGATGCAACTTCCTTCACCAAACCGCGAAGAGAAAAGTTCCCGAAGACTAGCTTCTCTCTTCCGCGACCAAGACCTTTACCGAAGCCAAGTAAGGATTTCATTTGGCATTGAAGTTCGAACTAGCAACACCTGTCTTTCGGGATCCCGAACACATCACCGGATAGGCCAGCATAGACCCAAACTTCAAGTTTCTGAGGTGATGCAATCTTCAAGACACAAGGACGGAAGAATTTCCATCTCTCATTAAAAGTGTTCTACAAAGGTCAAGGAACCAAGACAAGTACTCAACAACCAATGTACTTGTTCTTCTCAACATAGACGTGCCCCAATTATCATCATCATCATCAGCCGCCAACATCACCACCACATGCCCACCACAACCAAACGAAGCAAGGAAGCTCAAACCGCGCATCACATTTCCCTTCGAGCTAAGTTTTCGATTTCTTTTGTTCAATTAAATCGATTCTAAGCAGGGACATAAGGAGAATGATTAAGTCCTTAGCTCAATCATACTACACGCCCATCCACCCATACCAAACCCAACGCATAAACACTAGATTTCGAGTATTTGGTTGTTCAAGATTCTTTTCAGGTAATCTTAGCAAAAGACGCATATTTTGGAGCAAAATGGACATTTCCGGGAACAGTGCTTGAGGACAAAAGTTCAACATCAAACGAAGGCCTTCCCACCACAAGATCAAGCTCATATTTGAAGACAAGGTAGCCTTATCAGCTGTCTTTCACCTCAAAGTGGTTTGAGAATAATCCCACAGTTGGATCTCAAGTTATGGAAGAAGCAAGAAGGTCCGTCAAGCACCCAGAAGGCCAAGCTGGCCGCGCCACGGCCTGGCCAGAAGACCAATGGCCGCACCACGGCCGGTCGCTTGCGCGGCCAAGCCACTTTGCGGTTCCCGAGCCCATTTGAAGCCCAACTTAAACCCGCAGTCATCTTATGCAAGCCAAGACCTAATTGACGACCAAGGAGCCTTGAATACATATATATACTCGATGTTTAGGGTTTCTTTTAGAGAGTTCGAAGTTTTCTTTTCACGTTTCATTATTTTGGTTCCGACGGCCACGGATCTCGTTCTCTCTCGTTCTTTGAGGGAGATCGACTTCTGCTGAAACCTTTGTTACTTTTCATTGATTTATACAACCATGCATTCATCAATCACGATTTCTACTTCTTCTTTTATGTATGAGTAGTTCACTTTCGTTGGGTGTTCTTTAAGGGGATCTATGGAGAATTTCATTAACTGTTTTTAAACCAATCGTTTAGGCTGTAGATTAGGGTTTTCTTTCTTACCAAACTTGTGCTTATTGCATGAGTCTAGCGTCATGAACTAGAGTCTGATCACAAGATTTCGAGAGCGACTAACGTCCTGAATCTCGGATCAGGACCTAGTATGGTAGAGCGCATCATTTCTGGGACGTTTATGTGTAGTCAAGAAGGTGTCGTGAATGTTTATCGTCCCGATCTTATTGCGTGTTTGTTTAGGACGCAGAATACGATAGTATACCTGCGAAATAGGCATTCACAGATCAATCTTGCTTGTCAGAGTTAGGTCGTTAAAACCAGTGAATCAGTTTAGGGAAAATCGCCTAGTTTCGTTTGCTTAAGTTTTGTGAGTTTGATTTCTAGTTAGAACCCCATAGATTTCCCTAGAAGATCCCCAACGTGTTTCCCCCATATGTTTTATAACTCGAGATTTACGCACATCAATAATTACTTTTTCTGCACTGCTCACCTGATTTCCTTTTTACAACCATGCATTCATCAATCATCAATATTTAGGAATTCGTCCCAAATTCGTCGCAAAATTAGCGACGAATTTGGGACGAATTCCTAAATTCCTCCTAAATTCGTCCTAAATCAATACCCAGTTTGGATAGTCTTCACCAAAACTTGCATAACTCCAGATCGCACCGTTGGATCGACTTAAAACCACTTCCAAATGAAAGCTAACGCAAAGATCTAGTTCGTGTCCAAAATTCAGCTCGATCCATCGGTGGGAAGTGATTCAACGAATGCCAAACTTCTCGGTAAGGTATAGGGTATTGATTTAGGACGAATTTGGGAGGAATTTAGGATTTCGTCCCAAATTCGTCGCAAAGTTAGCGACGAATTTGGGACGAATTCCTAAATTCCTCCTAAATTCGTCCTAAATCAATACCCAGTTTGGATAGTCTTCACCAAAACTTGCATAACTCCAGATCGCACCGTTGGATCGACTTAAAA
>JAHZTW010000004.1:32785394-32795768 GCA_020283515.1 Alliaria petiolata | reverse complement strand
CCTGGAATTATGGATCGACGAGCTTCACCGATCCATCTCGTCGATCTGCTGCCAGAAGCCTTCTTCTTCATCCTTTTGTTGCTTCTTGTCCCTCCAAGTGACATGCATCATTCTCCAAGTGCATCCTCAACTCCCAAGCGTCCTTTTCACCTAATAAGGTCCCAAAACATGCAAAGAACATGCAAAACATGCAAGAACCATGCAAGAACACTCTAGGACTCTAAATGATCAAATGCAACACTATAATGCTATATTAGACTCTAAAATGATAATAAATCTACACTATATGGATGCTGAAATGATGCAAAATATACGCTTATCAATTATCTGGAAAAAGAATTTATAGGTTGTATCCTTAGAGCGCTAGCGCTGTCTCTAAGCGTTAGTGAGAATCAAATGTGTCCATCTATCTCTGCATCGTTTTGCCTATGTTGCATTTGACTCATGTGATGTAAGTTGTTAGATGTAAGTCAATTTTCAGCCAACACTATGTGGAACTTATGTTTGCCTCTAGTTTGTTAAGTATGAATAATCTAAATCATGACTCCTAAGGATTCCCCGTCATCCCAATGTTTTAAATCATAAGTTTTACATCTTTAGAAATATTATTTTCTTGTCATTTGCTTTTATTTCAGTTCTATCACCACTTGGGATGGTGTTAAGTCTACTTTTCTCAATCATTTCTATAATAAATCTCGATCCAACTTGCTAAGAAACAAGATACAAAGCTTTAAACAAGCTCCACTTGAAAGTTTCTATGATGCATGGGAAAGATTTATAGAGTATTTTTGAAATTGTCCTCGTCATGGTTTTACGCAGTCCAACCTTTTGCGTACATTCTACAAAAGTGTAGACCATAACTATCATTTGTCTCTTGGCACTGCTAGTAATTGTGACTTCACAACCAAAACGGTTGTAGAAGGCCAAACACTAATCAATAACCTTGTTGTTAGGAACATTAATAGTTCATCTGATTTTAACAAGTCTACCGAGGCAATAATATATAATCCATGCAAATTGCTTAGCTTAATAATATGATGAACCAACTCTTGAAGAGCCAGCAGAGATCCATCAACTCATGCGATGCCGACGTTGAAGGAAACAATCAAGGATTCAATGGAGATGAATTAAAGCAGTGAATGGCAATCATGGACCACGTCGTGCCATTGGGGCTGGTGATACACCAATGAACCGTTATGGGATTCAGCCACCACCGGTCACCAACAACCATTTTGAGATCAAACCCGGTTTCATCTCAATGGTACAAGGAGACAAGTTTCACGGTTTACCATTGGAAGATCCTGTAGATCATCTACACAACTTTGACCGAGTTTGTGGACTCATCAAGATCAATGGTGTGAGTGAAAATAACTTTAAGCTTCAGCTTTTTCCCTTCTCACTTGGGGATAAAGCAAGGCAATTGAAAAAAAAAATCTACCACAAGGCACAATTACATCATGGGACGATTGTAAGAAAGCCTTATTGTCTAAATTCTTCTCTACAACACGAAATGCTCGGCTGAGAATCGAAATATCAAGCTTCACACAAAAGAATGGAGAAAGCTTTAGCGAGGCATGGTAACGTTTCAAATGTTATACAAGGACGTGTCCTCACCATGAGTTTAGTGAAGAATCCTTACTTAGCACCATCTATAGAGGTTTCTTGCCCAAGATAAGAATGTTATTAGACACGGCCAACAATGGTAATTTTTTGGGTAGAGAAGTTGATCAAGACGATGGTAATTACACGGAGGACTTTGACCGTGCTCTCATGCCCAAACCGGAGCGGACTTGGCAAGTAAGAAAGAACTCAAAGCTATAACCGAGAAGATAGACAAGTTGTTGCTTGCATCTCAAAGGCAAGTTCACTTTGTTGGAAAAGCCACCGAGGGGTTTGCGGGTGAAGAAGAGGTACAACAAGAGTTTGAGGAAGCCAATTGGGTGGGCGGTCAAGATTACCCTAAACCACAAGGATACAACTATGGTCAGCCACTTCCATATAAGGGTAATCAACAAGTCCAAGCCTACCAACCTCAAGGAAACCAACAAAGTCAATACATTCCTTACAATCAACAAGGAGGATATGTTCAAAAGGGAAACTTTCAAGGGAAAAATCAAGGTTCCTTTCAACCAAACAAGCCTTATGTTCCTCCTACTCTTGCACATCAAGCTACTGCCACAGCAACTACGCAAGATTCCATACAAAGCATGCTCCAACAAATCTTGCCAGGACAATCAAGTTCGGCCATTACTTTGGGAAAGAAACTCGCCGACATAAATACAAAGATGGAGTCTACTTTTCATGACCTTGCCTCTCAAATAAGCTCTATGAACAGCAAGATAACGTAGCTTGAAAACAAGGGTAAAGCTTCATCCTCCAATCCGCAAGGCAATCTAACCAACACCCCCAAGGAGTACATCAATGTGATAAGTAGGATTTTTAGTTTCACTTTCAATACTCAACACCACTCGTGTCATTGTTGTAGTTGAGGTATCAATCCATTTGGTTATGTAGATGACACTTGAAATGCATAGAACCTTTTAAGCTAAGCAAATATAAGTAGTTTATTTTTTTCTACCAACCTAAGTGAACAAACAAGTAGCAATCAAAGATAAAAGCAAGAACCAAGCAAATAACTAAACAAGATGATCAAATGATAAAAAGGGAATCCAAGAATAGGGTTATTAGTTTTGGGTGACTCTAAATCTGATTCAAGCTGTCCAACCAATCAATTTCAATACTAATCCTTAGGTAAGAAGCACTAATTAAGACTAATCCACTCTCATGGCACTAATCCTTTTGCTAATTATCAATTCGAAATCTAATCATCATTAGTGAAAAGATAATCATCAAGCAATAAACACAAGCTTCATAGAACCAATAAACACCTTAGTGATATACTCATATATTTCGCATATTCAGCATACATTTAGAATAGATTTTCATGCACACTGCATTCATAATAGTCTAGTTTGTATCATTTATCTTATTTTAGGTCTTAGAACACTTTGCATTAGCATTTGCATAGTTTCTTGCATATTTGCATCAATATCAGGTTGCTTTGAGTACTTAGAACTATGGTGAATGCTGGGACAAGATGAGGTTCAAGGGGAAGCTTGGATACACTTGGAGAAGCTCGGACAAGCAATTGGTCGCTGAGATCGAGGAGGAGTTTGAGCAAGGCAGGTCGATCTAGCCAAGATCGACCAGAAGATCGAGGCACTCAGACCGGTTCAAGGACAAGAACGAGGCCTAGATCGACCAAGTCACTTGTGCGACTGTACGGACCAGAAGACGCTACCTAGAAAGAACGGAGACAAGATCGAAGTCTTGGATCGATCTAAATCAGAGCGAGGCAAAGATCGAGCAAGGAGGTCGATTCCGGGATTAGAACGAGCCGAAGATCGAGTGAAGCAAGCCATTCTCGGGCCAATATCGGGCAAGAGATCGACGTCTCCGCTCGATCTCTTTTACTAGACGCGCCATCCTTATTCGGACAGCTCACCAATTTTGTCCTTCTGTGAGGGGACCATTCTCCTTGGACTATATATAATTTATGACCTGCTTTTTATAAGGGATCCGATTCTTATGCTTTTGTCTTTCTTCTTTGAGCAAAAACACCATTGTTAAGGTTTTAAGCTTTTTCTTTAGTTTGTAATCGAAAATCTTTATTTTTAATACTAAGCACTTGTCTTTTAAACTTGTTCTTAAGGTTAACCATGTTTAGGGCTTCTGATCTTGATTTTGGAGTGCCTAAGCATGATTAGTGAGTAGTTGGCTAAGGTTTGAGGCCAAGGGGTTTAGGGAGGTTTAAGAGGTTAGATCTTGAGGTTTAACATGTTCTTAACCCTTAACTCTTCTTGGATTTGGAGGGATTAATGCCAAGAAGCTAGCTTCTCCAAACCCACGATGGTGGTTGATTTGGAGACTAGTTAAGCCAAGTTAAGATCTGTGTTTTCATGCTCATCAACCATCCTTTCCACCATACACCATGGGTTTGGAAGGAAGGTTTGATGAAGCGATCTTTACCATACACCATGGAAAGATCTAGATTTGCTTCTTAAGCTTAGAGTTAGCTTATATAATGTGTAGATCCATTTGTATTAACCCAATATCGAACCTTAAACCTCCCTTATTAGGACCCTCAGCCTTGAATCTCTCTTTGATATTTGATAATCTTGAATCAATCTCTCATAGTTTCTAAAATTTCTTGTTTAAGTTGTTAGAAATCCTTTAGTTTCATTAATAATTGCATTTTGAGTATTAAATATTTAAGCTTTGATTCTTGTCAATTCCATAATTTTAGAAATTGCCTAGGGTAGTGTTTAGTAGCCTAGTTATCATTTAGAAATCATTTAGGTTGCTGATATACTCTTATATTTTGTATATTCAGCATGCATTTAGAATAGGTTTTCATGCATTTTGCATTCATAATAGTCTAGTTTGTGTCATTTATCTTATTTTAGGTCCTAGAGCACTTCACATTAGCATTTGCATGGTTCTTTGCATGTTTGCACCATTATCAGGTTGTTTTGAGTGCTTGGAGCCATAGAGAGTGCTGGGGCATTGTGAGATTCAAGGGAGAGCTTGGGAACACTTGGAGAAGCTCTAACAAGAGATTGCTCACTGAGATCGAGGATGAGTTCGAGCAAGGCAGGTCGATCTAGCCAAGATCGACCAGAAAATCGCGGAGCTCAGATCGATTCAATATCTAGATCGATGTCAAGATCGACCAAGTCCAGTCGTGCGAGTGTACGGACGTGGAGACACATGCTGAAAGGTTCGACCTGAAGATCGGAATCAAAGGTCGATCTAGGAGAGATAGGCCACAAGATCGAAGAAGGGGATTGATCGCAGACTTGAATCGACCCGAAGATCGAGCGAAGCAAACCGATCTCAGCCCCTGATTGACCACATGATCGACGACTCAGCTCGATCCCAGACCTTATCCGGACAGTTCACGTTTTGTCCTTTTATGAGGGGACCGTTTCTCTTTCATATAAACGTTTTCAGACCTATTTTGGGACCATCTTATATTTTATTACGTTTTGCCTTTCTTCTTTAAGCTCTCGAGCCGCCATTGTTAGTTCTTTAAGCTTTTCTTAGTTGTAAAACCTTAATCTTTATCTTAATCGCAAGTACTTATCTTTAATCGTTTAAGTATGTTTAACGTTTCTTCCTTTACGTTTTCTACGTTTTTAATCATCTGTAGCGAGTGGATCTCTTAAGATCGAAGGTTGAGGGATTAGGGAGGTTTTTAAAGGGTTTAATCTTGGTATTATGAGTTCTTAATCTCATTCCTTTCTTTGTTTGGAGTGTTTCATGCCTAGAGACCTCTGGAGAGGTTTATGATCTTAGGGATTCTCTTATCCTAGCACGACTTAGAGAATCCCATAAACACACACCAAGAAGCTTGCTTATCCTTTCGCACGAGAGTGTATGGGAAGGGAGTTTGCTAGATCGTGTTAAGATCCATCCTTTATGTTCACCATCTTCTTTTCCACCGAGGGATTGGTTTGGAAAGAGGATTGGTGAAAGGATTTCTACCAAGAGAGTGGATTAATCTAGTTTTGATTCTTAGATTTAAGGATATCTCGTTTTAATGTGTAGATCTAATATTTTAAAACCCAAGATTGAACCTTGAACCTCTCTAAAACATGAACCTCAACTTTAGATCTGATTTTTAGTATTTGATAAATTTAAATCCATTGCCTTTAGCTTGATAATCGGTTTTTAGAGTTTTTATTTGCTAGTCTTGTTCTTGATAGTATTTAGTAGTTTTATTTAAAAGGTTACTCATTTAAAATCGTATATTGTTTAGCTTTCTTTTGTTCTTGCATTCCTAGTGTTCTTTCCTCCCATTTGGACTGATAACCTCAAGTATTAAAATGATCAATGATGCTTAAGGCATTGAAAAAGTAGAGTAAAAACCTACTTATCAGTTGCATAAGTAGTTTTTAAAATTCATTTACTCTCACCTAAATTCGAATATGACTTAGATTTATTAGGTTCTTGTATCCGCAGTGTTCTTTCCTCCCAAGTTGGATTGGTAACCTCAACTACTACAATGACAAGAGTGGTGTTGGGTATTGAAAAAGAGTACTAAAATATTACTTATCAATTGGCGCGCGTTGCCAAATTGGGATTATGAAAGCATTAGGATTTGGAACTTACCAAAGACTAAGTTTTTCTTTTATTTTGGTTACTAATCATTCTGCTTGCTTGCTTGTGTTTTCAGGTACATGAATTTGAGGTCTAGAGGAGACAACAATCTACTTGAACCTCTAGAAAATATTCATCTCCTTGGAAGTGCACGGCTAAGAAGAGAAAGAGAACAAGCGTTTGAAGAAGAAGTTGTACAACAGGGTATGGCTGATCAAGATCAAGCTCCACCTCCGAATGTTGGTGCTGGAAGGGGTAATGGAAATCCCAACCACGTACCAAGGCTGCCACGGATCATTGGTGCGGGTGATGCACCAAACACACATACCAATCGTTTTGGCATAACTCCTCCACCGGTCCAAAACAATAACTTTGAGATCTAGCCTGGCTTTGGGTCTATGGTGCAGAACAACAAGTTCCATGCTCTGTCCATGGAAGATCCTTTGGAGCACTTGGACAACTTTTAGCAAGTGTGTCGCATGATCAAGATCAATGGGATCTCGGAGGATAGCTTCAAGTTAAGATTATTCCCATTTTCTCTAGGGGATAACACTCGGACTTCTACTCAAGATCCGTTTCAAGCAATACTCAAGCAAATCTTGGAAAACCAAGCAAATGTGGAGTTAACATTGCAAAAGAAACTCCAACAATGACTTTGCTAATCAACTCACTGACCTTAACAACAAGTGTTAACACCACGGTCACCACCAAAGGACAATGAGGACATTGTGGTTCAAGAGGGGGAGTATAGTCTTTCACAAGACCACGAAAGCACCATCCATGATGTGTACATTGAAAGGCCGAGAAAGGGCAAGGAAACAGTTGAGGAGGAATTGTTGGAAGAAACACCCAAGCAGCAAGAAGTTGTTCTTCCTCCCTACAAACCGAAGCTTCCTTTCCCAGCAAGGTTCAAGAAGCAGCTCGTTGAGAAGCATAAGGCTTTGTTTGAAAAAAGTATTAAAGACATCGAGATGAAGATGCCATTGCTTGATGCTTTGGCACTTGTGCCGAAGAGCGCCAAATTTCTAAGAGAGGTATTAGCAAAGAGAGCTAAGGAGCTACAAAAAGCAGTACAAATAAGCAAGGAGTGTAATGTCATCACTCAAAAGATGATCACACCAAAGAAGCTTGGAGATCCCGGTTCTTTCACATTGCCTTACACTATAGATCATTTGAAGTTTGAGAATAGTCTATGTGACTTGGGAGCAAGTATAAACCTCATGCCATACTCCATTGCCAAGAAGTTAGGTCTTACAGAGTTCAAAGAGTGTAATGTCTCCCTAATCCTAGCTGATGGGAGTGCTAGACTACCAAAGGGGTTGCTTGAAGACTTACCCTTGAAGATAAACAATGTAACCATTCCAACCGATTTTGGTTTTTTGGATATGGATGAAGAGGACAAGGATCCTATTGTCCTTGGAAGGCCATTCTTAGCTACTGCTGGAGCTATCATTGACGCGAAAAAATGGAAAGATCTCTCTACACTTAGAGAAGGGTGCAAAATTCAAGTTTGGTATCAAGGATGGTGTGAAGAAGCCAACGATCAACGGTCAAGCCTTTCAAGTGGAAATCACGGGTGAGCTGCATTTATACAAGGGGGAACATATCTTCAAAGATCAGAGGGTTCGTTCTGAGTGGGAACATCATGAAGAAGCTAGGACCAAGGCAAGGAAGGAACAAGCCAAGACCTTGCTTGACAAGCATAAGGGGAAACCTAAAGTTTCTTGTTTCTCGGTTACAACAAGGGAAACAGCTAGCTTCGAAAACGAGGTCAAGGCCAGGGAGGAACTTGATGGAGAAGTTTTGCTAGCCCTGTTCAGCTGCAATGAAGAAGAAGGTTCCAAGAAGATAGCACCAAATGAAAGAGGCAAGAAGGAGAACCCTTTAAAAGTTCTCTATGAAGGTGCTAAGAAAATGCCTAGCAAAGGTCGAGCTCAGCCTAAGAGTACCTTGAGCTTGCATCCATTGGAGTTCAGTGCTGGCTCCATATTGTGTAAGGTCAAGTGTAAAGGAGGGTCAAAACCATTTGCACGGGCACTGTTTTTGGATCGATCACATTACTCGATCTCGGCTGTGGATCGAGCAAGTTCAAACGGGGTGTGGATCGAGCAAGTTCACTCGATCTTGGCAAACAAATCGGTGTCTGGATCGATCACATTACTCGATCTCGGCTGAAACGATGACAAGATCGACCCTGAAGCTCGATCTGAGGAGCAAAGCCTTAACCCTGAGGGACCTGATAACATGCATATTTTACTCATTTTTACCATCATAAGTGTATGCTTTAATAAGCATTTCATTAAAGTATTAATGTATATTTAGTAGTTTTCGAGTATTTGTATGTCCAAGACTCTTTTCAGGAAATCTTAGGAAAAAGAGAGCAAAACAGAGCAAAACTGATATTTTCGGAACATGAGCTTTTTGACAGAAGTTTAGCACAAGACGGAGACCTTCCCACCACAAGATCAAGCTGAATTTTGGTTACAAGATAGCCTGAACTACTACCTTTCACGTCGAAGTGGTTTGAGTCCAATCCCATGGTTGGATCTCAAATTATGAAGGAAGTAAGAAGGCCCGTCAGACACATTCTCAGAAGAAGCCTGGCCGCGCCAGGAAAGCTCAGAAGACCAATGGCCGCCCCATGAACCCACGCTCGCGCGGCCACACCAAGTGACGGTTGCCGAGCCCGTTTTCAAGCGCAATTCAAGCCCGATCGACCCCAAACTCGGTGGAGCCCTAAGTGAACCCTAAGAAGACCTAAAGACCTATAAATACTCCTATTCTACAACCTGATGGAGGCAGCCACGAAAAAACACTAGAAGCCACAAAGAGAGAGCCTCACGGCCGCCTCTTAGCATACTTTTTCTTGTTCTTTGTTCTTTGTTCTTAAGGGAGATAAATCTGTTCTTGAACCCTCGTTCTTCCATCAATCTGATTTCGTTTATGCAATTCTCTTCATCTATGATTCTGATTTTCGTTCTCATGTCTGAGTAATCACTTTCGTTGGGTGTTCTTTTAGGGGATCTATGGGGAATTTCATTAACTGTTCTTAAAACTGGCTTCATTGACCGTTTAGGCCGTAGATTAGGATTTTCTTTCGTGTTAAGCTTGTGATTACTGCATGAATCTATAGTAGCTAACTAGATATCTGATCATAGGGTTTCGAGAACCGCTAACGCGCTGAATCTCGGATACGAACCTAGCTTGGCTGAGCGGACGTTTCTAAGATGCTAGCGCATATCTAAGAAGAAGACGTGAATGTTTATGAACTTGATCCATATTGCGTGTTTGTCTAGGACGTTGGTTACGAAAGTATATCCGCTAATTTTACATAACATAGTCGGTCTAGCTTGAAAGAGTTATAACGTAAAACAGTGATTCCAGTTTAAGGAAAATCGCCTAGTCTCGCTTGCCTGATTTTGATGCGTGTTTAATTTCTAGTTAGAACCCCATAGATTTCCCGAGAAGATCCCCAACGTGTTTCCCCATCTGCTTTTTAATCGAGATTTACGCACTGCCATACTTTCTTTTCCTGCACTGCTTGCTTTGTTTTCCGTCTGATAAAGAGTTGATTGACAATCCGCTCTATATAAACTTGCTTTTCGTTTCCGGCATTCAATGACTACTGAAACCGTGACTCAATCCTACAAACTCCCAATTCTCTGCGTCTTTGCTTGCCCTGATTCTCTGTTTTGCAGTTGACTTCCTCCCTGTGGTTCGATACCCTAAGTACTACAACGCACGCTGTGCACTTGCAGCTAAGGGTCCTACAAATTCAAAGCTCGACGAGTCCCCAAAAAAATCCTCCAATCTCGGACGACTATTTAGATCCCATCAAGCTTTTGGCGCCGTTGCCAGGGAGGCTGCGTTCTGCTGTCCAAAACAAAGGTCAAGATCACAACTCAAAGACATCCTTTTTCTTTTAATTTCGAATTTGTTTCTGTTCTTTCAGAGGCATCCGAGATGAAGAAAGCCCACACCTTGGTCAACAAACTCGATGCGACCATCCGCAACAATTCATGTCAATAATGGGCTCAGCTGTCGAGACGCAACAATACCTCGCTAGACCTTTTGACACTCTTTCGGAAGGAGAGGAAAATGAAAATGTCGATAAGTGGAAAGAAGCCGCTATGGTCATCCATAGGTGTGAAGCTGAAGTTAAAATCAAATTTGGGTTTATAAACGCTACGCCCCCCCCCCCCCCCCCCCCCC
>JAHZTW010000004.1:32766838-32784170 GCA_020283515.1 Alliaria petiolata | reverse complement strand
AATAGAAGATGTCTCAAGCCAACAAGTGCGGAGTGCCGAGAAGCTAAAGGAGCCATGAATCCTTTAGTTGGAGTTGTTCACAACTGAAAACTTCACCAAAGTCTAGCGGCTCAATGGGAGACAACCCATTTTAGGTATCTTCTAACCATACTTATTTTTAGTTTTTGTTTCTTCTTAGTTACAGATTTCATATAAACCCCAAAAACCAAAAAAAAAATCAGAAAACCAAGAAAAACAGAAAAAAATCAGAAAAAACTCAAAAAGACCAAAAATATGAAGAAGGAGACCCGAAGAACATTCACTGGGCGACGAACCGCCAGTGGGCCGGCCAGAGGGAGCCTGGCCGCGCCACGAGCCACGAAGGCGCGGAGGCGAGATGCTTGACCGTGGCCACGACAACGCGTCGCGCGGCCGGCCGTCGTCTGAAACATTCCCCCATCCCGACTTCACCAAACCGGACCTCCTTCAACCCCTTATAATTAGTCTTTCAAGTTTCCTCCTTGATCCAAGGCTTGAACACGTCTTAAAGACCGCAAAGATCACTTCCACAACCACAGAAAGTCGCTGTTGCATCAAAGACGGCGAGACAAGACATGACTCCATCCAAGTCAAGTCAAGTTAATGATCCATGTCTCATTCTACTTCTTCCTGTACGATCAACGGACCTGTATCCATGACGATGAAGAAGAGTACGATGGTTCTGGAGGATGAAAACCGTTGTGCAAGCTCCAGAAGGAAGAAGATGCAACTTCCTTCACCAAACCGCGAAGAGAAAAGTTCCCGAAGACTAACTTCTCTCTTGCGCGACCGAGACCTTTACCGAAGCCAAGTAAGGATTTCATATGGCATTGAAGTTCATGCTAGCAACACCTGTTTTCCGGGATCCAGAACACATCACAGGATAGGCCAGCATAGACCCAAACTTCAAGTTTCTGAGATGATGCAATCTTCAAGACGCAAGGACGGAAGATTTTCCATCTCTCATTCACGGTGTTTTACAAAGGTTAAGAAACCAAGACGAGTACTCAGCAACCGGAGTAGCTGTTCTTCTCAACATAGGCGTGCCCCAATCAACATCATCATCACCAGCCGCCAACATCACCTCAACACGCCCACCACCACCATCCGAAGCAAGGAAGCTCAACCGCGCAACACATTTCCTTTCGAGCTAAGTTTTCGATTTCTTCTGTTCAACTAAATCAATTTTAAGCAAGGACGGAGAATGATCAAGTCCTTAGCTCAATCATACCACACGCCCATCCATCCATACCAAACCAAACGCCACTTTCAAGTAAGTCTTCACAAGCTTGTACTTGAATTTACCTATCTTTTTCACCTTAACTCGATTTAAACAAACTGGGGACAGTTTGATTTAAGTCTTGGGGGGTTTCTTATATTACTAACTATGCTTTGATTTGATGAGTCAAGCATACATGCATCATTTATGAGTCGTTTTATAGAGTCAAAACTTTTTTTTTTCTTTTAGTCGGAAACTATGAACTTTGCTAGGTACTAGTCATTTCGAGCAAGGAACCTTAATGACAATTCTCACGGTTTTAGAAGCAAGGTTTACTATGTTGAACACTGCGAGTGGATCACTCCAACGGAGAAAGTTCTAATCTCTAGAGTACTCGAAGGATCTTGCGTTGACTCCGCACCTAATGAATCAAAACTTCTCGTCAAGGGGCTTGAGGTACTTCGAACTTTGCTCCTCTTTTAAACTCTAGCATGACTAAGTAGATGTAATGCAACCTCTCCTTGATCTTCCATTGTTATAGAAAAGAAAAAAAAATAGAAAGAAAGGCNACTCTAGCATGACTAAGTAGATGCAATGCAACCTCTTCTTGATCTTCCCTTGTTATAGAAAAGAAAAAAAAATATAGAAAGAAAAGCCTTAGTTTGAGGATGGCAACCCGAGTTCCTTAAAGGACCATGACGGTTCGCAGACATCATGAAACTTCAAAGAAGTGATCATTCTCAAACTCAGAAGAAAAGAAAAAAAAAATTGAAAAGAAAATCGATAGAAAAAATAAAATGATACCCTAGAAAAGTAGGGAGAAATCGACTAAGGGAAGATAAAATAGGAGAGTTGTGTCTGAAATGTCTTTGTCCAGATGTTTGGAAGAGAAGAGTATAATGTCTCGTCGACCAATACTCCCTCGATAGAGACCGCACGCCTAAATGAATAAAGGAGACAACAAGAGAGAGCTCGAAATACTCAAAGGGACCATGAAGCGTATCCGGGAAGGGTGAAAAGCTCAAGGTAACTAGACCCAAACGCCTTGAAGCTAGATTCCGAGTTACGTGGCTCAAACCGGTCGATTGCTAGACTTGATGAGTTGCCAAGTATTGGTGAGTTTCCACGTTTTCAAACCTCCTTTCCTTTCTTAGATTTCTGTTTTGTTTGAGGACAAGCAAAGGTTTAAGTCTGGGGGAGTTGATAACATGCATATTTTACCCATTTTTACCATCATAAGTGTATGCTTTAATAAGCATTTCACTAAGGTATTAATGTATATTTAGTAGTTTTCGAGTATTTGTATGTTCAAGACTCTTTTCAGGAAATCTTAGGAAAAAGGGAGCAAAACGGAGCAAAACAGAAATTTTCGGAACATGAGCTTTTTGACAGAAATTTAGCACAAGACTGATAGGGCTCAGGTTTTACCCTAATAAAATTACTGCAAGTGCACATCAAATGCAATTGTAGTATAAGGGGTATCGAAATCCCAAGGGAAGTAGATGCTACACTAAGGTTTCTAAGTTCGAATTATGCTAGGTCGAATAGATAACTAAAAGTAAAAGACAGCGAATAACTAAAAACGGTGTAAGTTCAGGAGACGAAATGCTAGGTTCAGGGAAATTCTCAGGTGATCTAAATTGTAGGTTTAGACAGAATGTTAGGAATTATGAAGATCTATTCTAGAACTCGAAGCACAACAATAAAATCAACCAACTCTCGCTGAGAATATTATCTATGCCTAAACCCTAGAATTCCAAATCTCTTTGCAAATTCTAACAATTCAAACAAGCATTAAAGTTCAGATTCGATTGTTCACAAAATCCCTAAACCAAATCTCTTTGCGAATAGGTATTTTGCTCATCTAACATTAGTTCAGGTAATCAATAATACTATCGCATCTATTAATTAACCTAAGATCAGATTCTAGGTCATGAAGTTAGAATAAACATTAAACACAAATCCAGATGAAGAACCCTAATGATTTTATCCTAACAATTTAATTCGACTTAACAATTCATCAATCACCTTTGAAAAACCCTAAACCTAACAAGCAACCTACTCAGACATGATCAATGAAACAGAAATCATTATTTGAATATAAAGCATAAAAGAAATCAATAGAAGAAAATAAAGGAGTTCCAAATCTGCTCTAAAGGAGTCAAATTCTTCTCTCCAAAAACCTAAACTTCTATGATTCTTAAAGTATGAGATAATGCCTAAACAATGGCTGAAAAACTATATTTATAGGCCTAGGTACGAGTCTTCAATTCCTTGGAAGATTAGAAAAAGTCTTGGAGATTTCCTTTTTTTCAAAAACTGGAAACTTCTCGTTTCTGGAAATTGGAAATCCTGGTGTCGATCGAGACCATTGGTGTCGATCGACACTCATCGTGTTTCTTCAATCCGACTTCATTCCACTAAGCTCCAAAATGTATCCAAATCTCCAATTTATCTCCAATTGTACCTGAACCTGTAAAGACTCTATATAGACTCGAAAATAGCCAAAAGACTCTATAAAAACACTTATATCATGGTCTAAAAATGGGTAAAAACCATGATATATCAACTCCCCCAGACTTAGCTTTTGCTTGCCCTCAAGCAAAACAGAAACTTAGAATGAAGTAGAAGTTTGAAAACAGAAACTTTCGAGTACCTCTTCAGAACGCCACATTGATTAACACTTCTTGAATCCACATGATATAGAGCCAACCTTAGGAAAGTTCAGTGTACTTACCACAAGCTTAGCAATCTCCCAGTTTGAATCCAGATCCTTTCCTTGGTAAAATTTCGAACTCTAACAGTGGTATTGCCACAGAACTTTACAGATTCTTTGCCCTTTCTTAGTGCCTGAACAAGACATTCTTCATACAGCTCTCCTATTTTCTCTTCCCTTAGTCAACTGCTGCCCATTTTCAGGGTGTTCTAAGATCTTTTCATTGACTCTTCTTCTTCTTTTGAAGTCTCGGGAAATAGTGCTACTCTTTACTTGTGTTCCTTGTGAGGAGACAGGCTCATGAGGTTCTTTGCACTATTCCCAGACTTAGGCTCTTTTTTTCTTTCTTTTCTTTCTCAAGGGAAGATCAAGGAGAGACTGCAATGGTCTATCTGTTTAGACTGAAAGAGGAATCAAGTTTTGCGCATACCTAGTTCTTATAAGGGGATCTGAACTCGCCCTGTTAGACTGATTTCATTTGCAGCTTTCTACTTAGTAAGACTTGCAATCAACTCTTATGGCAATGGTCCTTCAAGTGTCAACATTCTGTGGTTAGTTCCAAGAAAAATTGAAAGTTTCAACTGATTTTGACTCAATAAAACAAAGTTTTTGACTAACTCAATTGACTCTCAAAACAAAACACAAAGTCAGTAATCACCTCCCCCAGACTTAAACAACACTGTCCCCAGTCATATCAAGCCCGAAGTTGGTTAAAAGAAGGATTAGAAACGACTTAAAAGACCAATTAGAAGACTTACCTTCGTCTGCGCGTGGTGTCGATCGACACTATAGTGGTGTCGATCGACACTATAGTGGTGTCGATCGACACTGGTCTGTGTCGAGTCCAATATCGCCTTTTTTCAACTGACTGAAACTAGGACTTAGTAAAAGTAAAACAAAATATAAAGAAAAACGTACCTAACAGTGGGTTGCCTCCCACTCAGCGCTCGTTTTCAGTCATTAGCTTGATTGTGTCGGGGATCAGACGTCTGGTGGATCAGAGGGTGGCATCGAATGCTTCCCAGACGAATGTCTTCTCATCCATGGTGGTGTATAGGCAGTAGGTGTATGAAAGCGACCAAGGAATTGAGGAACAACAGTAGGGTGGGACTTGACTTCGGGTGGGACACTTCGTTTTCCTGCAGAATCATCAAAAGAAATGCTAAGCCTTCTACGAGAATCTCGTGGCTTTCCTAAGCGTGAAGCACCATTTGAACATTTGGTATTCTTATTGACAAGATCAGGGGGTTTGGAATTGATTTCAGGGAGTGCGTACCATTGCTTCCTTCGAGGTTTCTGGGCAGAAGGAACATGTGATGGAACTGTATCATTGAAAGCGGTTTCTGGGATGATCTGTGTAGGGTGTCGATCGACACCAACTTTGTAGCTCGAATCTCTGCACTTTTTCTGCAATTCAGCTCCGCAATCTTTGCCTCCATGATGAAAACGTCTTCCTCCATTAGTTTGGCATTGATTAGACCTTCATCTTCGCCCAAAGTCCTGAAGATGTGATTGTTTCCACTCCAATCTTCAAGCTCCAAAGCTTTCTCAAAATTTTCATTCAATGCCTCTTGAACAACCACCTTGTTCACTTGCTCTTTAGAATCCAACTCTTTGTCAAACCTAGCAGTAATGGCATCTGAATGTTCCATGATTGGATCTTGATCCATAGAAATCTCTCCTGAAAAAAATTGACCATTGATGGTGGAAGGTCCCCTTAACTTGTCCATGTCAAAATTCATGACAACATCACCCAAGTCAAGCTCTATTTTCCCTTTTCTCACATTAATAATGGCACCAGCTGAAGTCAAGAATGATCTTCCCAAAATAAGAGGATTTGTAGGTTCTTCATCATATTTCAAAACCACAAAGTCTGTGGGAATCATGCAACCTTCAATCTTCAAGGGAACATCTTCTAGAACACCTTCTGTGATTCTCTTAGATCGATCAGCTAGGACAAGAGAGATTCTGGTTGGCTTGAAATCAGTCATTCCAAGTCGAACAGCAACTGAGTATGGTATCAAGTTAATACTTGAACCTAGATCGCATAGAGAACGAGGAAACCTTCCTGTTGAGATTGAGCAATCTAGCACAAAGTTTCCTGGATCAGGTAGCTTCTCTGGAATCCTCCTCTGAATCACATCACTGACTTGTTCAGAAACCCACACCTTCTTCTTCTTCCTTGGAACTATGTTCAAGAGAATTGCATTCATGTCTCTGGTAAGAAATGCTCCTTCCTCATGACTCACACCATTGACAACCATTCTCTTGACATATCTTCTTAATGCAGGTGAAAGTCTGACTGCATCAACTAGGGGTAGCTCAACCATCAGCTTATCCATAATTTCCTTGCATCTGGCTTCTTCTATATCCTGTTTAGACTTTCTAGGAGGCCTGGGATAAGGTATAAAGGGCTTGTAGACCCTTTCTTCTGCAACCTTTGTTGTTGTGAGCTGTTCTGGTGTAGTCTGTGTAGAGCGTCGATCGACACCCTCCTGGTGTCGATCGACACTCGCCTTTGGTGTCGAGTCCTCCGTTTCGAGTGTGCTCGTTTTGTCTGGTTTCTCCTTGGGTGTCGATCGACACTGGCTCCGCAGCATCTTCCACATCTTCAAACTCCTCGAATTCTTCAACCTCCACAAAATTTTCTGCACTTCCTACCATGATGGCATTGACATGATGTTTGGGGTTTGTATCAGTCTTTCCAGGAAGAAACCCATCTTGTCTCTTCAAAGCTCCAGCAGTTTAAGCAACTTGAACATCCAATTGCTTCATATGAGTGTTCAAGCAATCGATCTTTCCATTCAAGTCTTGGTACAGTGAATCAATCTTCCCATTGAAATCCACTGTCATCTTCTGCTGTCCTTCCAGAATTTGCTCTAGCATAGACTCCATCTTATTGTCTTGTTCAGGATGTTTTTGGTAAGAAGAAGAACCACAAGTTCTCTGGAAGTTGTTGTTCTAAAAAGGCTTATGGTAAGAAGAACCATAGCCTTGCTGATTGTTGAACCTCTGTCCTTGAAAACTAGCACCATTGACATAGTTAACCTCTTCTTCCACAGGCTCGAATGTCTCCACCTCATTAGCAAAGTGAACTTGCTTTTTGCCCACCAAGATGTCTAGCTTCCTGTTAACCTCAGCTATTTGGCTTCCTCCATTTGCACCAGCATGTTGTTTCCTCTCTAAGTCTGCATTCTTGGTGCTGTTGCAAGAGGCCAAATTTTTTATAAGCACCATCGCGTCATCTGGATACCTGGTGTTGAAGTTGCCATTGCTCGCAGCATCTAAGGTCATCTGGTACCTCCAATCGATCCCTCGGTAGAAGATTCCGATAAGTTGCGGCTCGCTGAAACCGTGATGTGGACAATCTCTCTGGTAAGCCTTGAATCTCACCCAAGAAGCTTTGAATGCTTCAGTGGGTCCTTGGGAAAATGCAGTGATCTTTGTCCTCAGCTCTTCGGACCTCGCGTCATCAAAGAAGTTGCATAAAAATGCATTCTTCGTGTCTTCCCAAGTAGTCAGGGATCCAGGATCCAACTGCTTCAGTCAGTATGACGCATCTCCAGCAAGCGAGTAAGGGAAAAGCTTGAAGAAGAGATAGTCATAAGTCACTCCATTAGCCTTAATGATGGATGCCAAGTCCTCGAATCGCTCAATATGGTCCATAGGGTGCTCATTAGGAAGACCATGGAAGGGATGCTGAGCCACCAGTGTGTAGTAGGCAGGCTTCAGCTCGAAGTCGTTCCTCTGAAATGCAGGAGGACGGATCGCAGCTCTATTAGCATAGAACTGGTCTGGGCGGTTGTACTCGCCTAACGTTCTTCCACGTCCAGCTTCTGCAGGGGCGATTTGCATCGCTGGTTCTATGATGACGGCGCCAGCCTCATCAAGTCTCTGGCCTTGGGCGTTCCTTCTATTGCCTTGTAGGTCAACAAAGTCGCCTGCCTCATTGCGTATCATGATCACAGGTTCTGCCATCTCAGTCTGCGCAAGGTGTCGATCGATGCTAGTGGTGTCGTTCGACACTAAGGAAGGGTATCGATCGATGCTATCTGTGTCGATCGACGCTCGGGCAGATTTGCGGTTCGTACGTTCGAGACGGCCTAGTTCCTGGTTCAGTGCGATTAGCTCCTTTTCCTTGTTGCTTCTGGTACTGGGCATGCACCTGAAACAAAAGATAGGAAACTAAATTAGTAACAAAAATAAAAAACAAACCTAGTCAAAATTCTAGTACTAGATTCCGTAGGCAACTATTACTTCCCCGGCAACGGCGCCAAAAACTTGATAGGGCTCAGGTTTTACCCTAATAAAACTACTGCAAGTGCACAGCAAATGCAATCGTAGTATAAGGGGTATCGAAATCCCAAGGGAAGTAGATGCTACACTAAGGTTTCTAAGTTCGAATTATTCTAGGTCGAATAGATAATTAAAAGTAAAAGACAGCGAATAACTAAAAACGGTGTAAGTTCAGGAGACGAAACGCTAGGTTCAGTGAAATTCTCAGGTGATCTAAATTGTAGGTCTAGACAGAATATTAGGAATTATGAAAATCTGTTCTAGAACTCGAAACACAACAATAAAATCAACCAACTCTCGCTGCGAAGATTATCTATGTCTAAACCCTAGAATTCCAAATCTCTTTGCAAATTCTAACAATTCAAACAAGCATTAAAGTTCAGGTTCGATTGTTCACAAAATCCCTAAACCAAATCTCTTTGCGAATTGGTATTTTGCTCATCTAACATTAGTTCAGGTAATCAATAATACTCTCGCATCTATTAATTAACCTAAGATCAGATTCTAGGTCATGAAGTTAGAATAAACATTAAACACAAATCCAGATGAAGAACTCTAATGATTTTATCCTAACAATTTAATTCGACCTAACAATTCATCAATCACCTTTGAAAAACCCTAAACCTAACAAGCAAACTACTCAGACATGATCAATGAAACAGAAATCATTATTTGAATAGAAAGCATAAAAGAAATCAATAGAAGAAAATAAAGGAGTTCCAAATCTGCTCTAAAGGAGTCAAATTCTTCTCTCCAAAAACCTAAACTTCTATGATTCTTAAAGTATGAGATAATGCCTAAACAATGGCTGAAAAACTATATTTATAGGCCTACGTACGAGTCTTCAATTCTTTTGAAGATTAGGAAAAGTCTTGGAGATTTCCTTTTCTTCAAAAACTGGAAACTTCTCGCTTCTGGAAATTGGAAATCCTGGTGTCGATCGACACTCATCGTGTTTCTTCAATCCGACTTCATTCCACTAAGGTCCAAAATGTATCCAAATCTCCAATTTATCTCCAATTGTACCTGAACCTGTAAAGACTCTATATAGACTCGAAAATAGCCAAAAGACTCTATAAAAACACTTATATCATGGTCTAAAAATGGGTAAAAATCATGATATATCAAAGACGGAGACCTTCCCACCACAAGATCAAGCTGAATTTTGGTGACAAGATAGCCTGAACTACTAACTTTCACGTCGAAGTGGTTTGAGTCTAATCCCATGGTTGGATCTCAAGTTATGAAGGAAGGAAGTAAGAAAGCCGGTCAGACACATTCTCAGAAGAAGCCTGGCCGCGCCAGGAAATGCTCAGAAGACCAATGGCCGTCCCATGAACCCACGCTCGCGCGGCCACAACAAGTGACGGTTCCCAAGCCCGTTTTCAAGACCAATTCAAGCCTGATCGACCCCAAACTCGGTGGAGCCCTAAGTGAACCCTACGAAGACCTAAAGACCTATAAATACTCATATTCTACAACCTAATGGAGGCAGCCACGAAAAAACACTAGAAGCCACAAAGAGAGAGCCTCACGGCCGCCTCTTAGCATACTTTTTCTTGTTCTTTGTTCTTTGTTCTTAAGGGAGATAGATCTGTTCTTGAACCCTCGTTCTTTCATTAATCTGATTTCGTTTATGCAATTCTCTTCATCTATGATCCTGATTTTCGTTCTCATGTCTGAGTAATCACTTTCGTTGGGTGTTCTTTAAGGGGATCTATGGGGAATTTCATTAACTGTTATTAAAACTGGCTGCATCGACCGTTTAGGCCGTAGACTAGGATTTTCTTTCGTGTTAACTTGTTCTTACTCCATGAATCTAGAGTAGCTAACTAGATATCTTATCATAGGGTTTCGAGAACCGCTAACGCGCTGAATCTCGGATCCGAACCTTCCTCGGCTGAGCGGAAGCTTCTGGGATGCTAGCGCATATCTAAGAAGAAGATGTGAATGTTTATGAACTTGATATATATTGCGTGTTTGTCTAGGACGTGGGTTAGGAAAGTATATCCGCGAGTTTTACATAACATAGTCGGTCTAGCTTGAAAGAGTTAGAACGTAAAACAGTGATTCCAGTTTGGGGAAAATCGCCTAGTCTCGCTTGCCTGATTTCGATGCGTGTTTAATTTCTAGTTAAAGATCCCCAACGTGTTTCCCCATCTGCTTTTTAATCGAGATTTACGCACTTCCATACTTACTTTTCCTGCACTGCTTGCTTTGATTTCCGTCTGATATAGAGTTGATTGACAACCAGCTCTATATAAACCTGCTTTTCGTTTCCTGCATTCAATAACTACTGAAACCGTGACTCAATCCTACAAACCCCCAATTCTCTGCGTCTTTCCTTGCTCTGATTCTCTGTTTTGCAGTTGACCTCCTCTCTGTGGTTCGATACCCTAAGTATTACAACGCACGCTGTGCACTTGCAGCTCAGGGTCTTACAAATTCAAAGCTCGACGAGTCCCCAAAGAAATCCTCCAATCTCGGACGACTATTTAGACCCCATCAGGACCGTGAAACGTGGAGAAAAATTGATCATCGGGTCAATTTAAATCTAATCGAGACAACGATCGATCCGGACGATCGATTTCAGGCGGGAAAGGCATGAGATCGAGGTCAAGATCGACCAAATTGACTCGATCTCATGCCGAGGTGAGTTTTCAAATTTCTCTCTTTTTCTCTTTCCCTCTCATTTTGAATTTGAATTTCGGTCAAGGCTGACACCTATGACCACAAATTCCCATACCACTTGCATATGTCCAAAAAAAAATTTCTCTTTAAAAACCTTGCCACCACACTCTCTTTTCATTTGTGCTTCCAAACTTGTTTTTCTAAGAAAAAGAGAGAGTGTGTGAGCTTCGGGTTTTTGGCAAGAGAAGAAGCATTTCATTTCATTCCTTGCATCCCATCTTGAAAGGTGCTTCAATTTTATTTTTTATTTTAGGGTTGCTGACAAATAGGGTTTTTGCCCTTTTTAGCAATGTCCCAACACTATCAACCGAAAGCAGTACAATGTATAGGGTATCAAACCATTTTGGGAGCATTAGCAAACAGAACGGTCATATCAGTGTTATAAGTCAAGCTCGAAATAGATAAAGGTCGATACTTTACTACTAAAAACGACTAAAGGATTGATCTTGTGTCACTCAAGACCATAAATAAGAGAACCTTAAAGATGCTAAGCAGGAAATATATACTTAAACGGTAAAAAGATAAACTTTCAAGATAAAAGCAGGATCTTGATGAGCATCATGAACTAGGTGACTATCGGTTTGACTTATCAAGCTAAAGCTTTGTATCTTGTTTCTTAGCAAGTTGGATCGAGATTTATAATAGAAATGATTGAGAAAAGTAGACTTAACACCATCCCAAGTGGTGATAGAACTGAAATAAAAGCAAATGACAAGAAAATAATATTTCTAGAGATGTAAAACTTATGATTTAAAACATTGGGATGACGGGGAATCCTTAGGAGTCATGATTTAGATTATTCATACTTAACAAACTAGAGGCAAACATAAGTTCCACATAGTGTTGGCTGAAAATTGACTTACATCTAACAACTTACATCACATGAGTCAAATGCAACATAGGCAAAACGATGCAGAGATAGATGGACACATTTGATTCTCACTAACGCTTAGAGACAGCGCTAGCGCTCTAAGGATACAACCTATAAATTCTTTTTCAAGATAATCATCAAGTAGTGTGCTGATACAAGAGTTTTCACACTTTTGTAAGCAATTACTCAAGCTTGTTCATGTCATTGCAAAACTTAAGGATCAATCCAATCTGGAATGTTTAGAAGCAATAAGAGTACATGAATCTTATGTTAAGCTAGGTGGAATCGATTTGTTTGTAAAAGATGAACCGTTAAGCCCAAGAAAGTGACAAATAGGGTTTTTGCCCTTTTTAGCAATGTCCCAACACTATCAACCGAAAGTAGTACAGTGCATAGGGTATCAAACCATTTTGGGAGCGTTAGCAAACAGATCGGTCATATCGGTGTTATAAGTCAAGCTCGAAATAGATAAAGGTCGAGACTTTACTACTAAAAACGACTAAAAGATTGATCTTGTGTCACTCAAGACCATAAATAAGAGAACCTTAAAGATGCTAAGCAGGAAATATATACTTAAACGGTAAAAAGACAAACTTTCAAGATAAAAGCAGGATCTTGATGAGCATCATGAACAAGGTGACTATCGGTTTGACTTATCAAGCTAAAGCTTTTGGATCACATCAAGACTTGGTCTTTTGATGGTGATTCTTAGGTAAAGGGATCCTCAAATCGTTTAGCCCATGGCGTTTGGGTCTAAACTCTTTGAATCTATATCACCATAGACTAGCTTTCGCATAGTGGTACAATAGAAGAAACAAGCATCTACAACGTCCCTATTGAACCGTAAGACTCTTAGACAGATGGTTAGTCTTAGCCCTGTCTCTTATACACATCTAGATGTGTATAAGAGACAATATCGGTGTTATAAGTCAAGCTCGAAATAGATAAAGGTCGAGACTTTACTACTAAAAACGACTAAAAGATTGATCTTGTGTCACTCAAGACCATAAATAAGAGAACCTTAAAGATGCTAAGCAGGAAATAAATACTTAAACGGTAAAAAGAAAAACTTTCAAGATAAAAGCAGGATCTTGATGAGCATCATGAACAAGGTGACTATCGGTTTGACTTATCAAGCTAAAGCTTTTGGATCACATCAAGACTTGGTCTTTTGATGGTGATTCTTAGGTAAAGGGATCCTCAAATCGTTTAGCCCATGGCGTTTGGGTCTAAACTCTTTGAATCTCTATCACCATAGACTAGCTTTCGCATAGTGGTACAATAGAAGAAACAAGCATCTACAACGTCCCTATTGAACCGTAAGACCTGTCTCTTATACACATCTAGATGTGTATAAGAGACAGGGTTCGTCGTGCGCTTTTCCATATCGACTTCGGGGTCGTGATCCATGCTAGATATTACCGGCTCGTCCTCCATTTGTGATCTCCCTCCTTGGTTTCTTCTTCAGACCGTCCTGAGCACCTGAGAACACACTCCAAACATGCAAGACTATGCAGAAACCTAACCTAATGCATCTAATCCTAACATGGGTGAAAATGTGATGAAAGCTAAGATGAAAGTGCAAGAATGAAGTCCTAACTAGCATGGAATATGTGTTAAAAACATGCAATTTACAGAGATATCAACACCCCCAAACTTGCCTTTTTGCTTGTCCTCAAGCAAAAGCCAACCGGTGGGGTGAGGTTTTAAAAAAAAAGGTGTAAATTTGGATCCAAAACCCCATTTAAAAGAAATCAACTCAATGTCTAAGTTCAGGTTTCTAGGATGCAAGTCGAATTCTACCCAAAAAACCTTAGCCACATTCATCGCAAAATCGAGCAAAATCAATCCTAACTTAGATGCAAATTCAAATTCCCAATTCTCTTTCACATCCATTAAGAAATTTAAAGCGTGGATCTCATTCATACTTGTCAATCAACTCACTTGGTTCAGGGTAAGGTAACGAGCTAAATATGAACTCGTAGTGCAAACGGGTTAAGTGTTTAAGTGGGATCACTCGTGAAATGAACCTTCTTAATGCAAAATGCTAGGGGTAAAAACCAATGGATGCATACAAGGCTAGACTTCCATCTACCCAGAACTTCTATTTCGTTTCCTACCCTAATCTAAACTGCTCCCTCCTAAGCTACCCTTTATTTTGGCATTTCGCCTTATACCCTATATTACTTCTCGATATTACCTTTCCAGCTCATCTTCGGGGGACTTCTTCTTTGTGGGAGATCGGTTTCGGCTTTCTGGCTCCTTTGTTGCGTTCCTTATGTTTCACCTTTGGTGTTGTTGGCCGGGTTTAGAATTTGTTGATTGACCTTCTTTTTCTTTCTCTTGGAATCGCCTTTTCTTCTTTTGGTTTCGAGCCTCATTTGTTGCCGCCATCTCTTTATTCGTGTCCCCGTCTGACTCAGTGGTTTTCTCCTTTCCCTTTTGTTGATGCATGATCAATCAGAATACACCCTCTTTTCCTAGCCTAACCAGCAATATCGGCCTCTAATTTCGGTATCAAGCCGTTTCAGCATCTATACCACTTAACCTAGTGTTGACTCGAGATGTGAGCCAACGTCTACATGGAAATCTAACCTTGTCGATCTAAACCCAACACTTTTTGCCTAAGAAGATTCGAAAATGGTGCAAAGGCCTCACATGCTCTCACAAAAGTGTTTATGGCTTAAAACAAAGGTTTGGGCTTAGGGTATGGTCTGGTACTTGGACTAGCAGAAGAGTGGTAAAAAGGAAAGAGAGTCCAAGTAAAATCTATGAGTTGATCGACAGACAAGAATGAGATAATTAGATTTTCATTTTAACAGTTCAAGTTCAATAGGGAAACGGTTCAAATCGCAATGCATCAAGCTAAAACCAAATTTCACAAGACAAATTCCAAATGTGGTGCTGCCTTAAGTTCATTCTAATTCCAAATGCATCAAACAAACAAGAACTAAGGCATTGAATTCATAACTTAAAAATGGCTATTTACAAGGATTCATCATACTTAAAAACATATGAGAATGCTTATGAATCCTAAATGAATGCATCTAGACTCAATCCTAATATGGAAATGCAACTACATGAATCTTTTTGTGGGGTAAATTTTCAATTTTTTTCAATTTTTTTGTGTTTTTCTATGCAATTCTGATGAATGCATGATGTCTAATATATCTGAGTGCAGTACTACATACTCCCCCAAACTTAAATCACACAGTCCCTGTGTGATAGAAGAAATGAAGAATATGGTCCTAGGAAAAATGTAAAATTTCAAGCAAAATGCGAAATGCAAAAAGAAAGAAAATGCTTATGTACAGTAGTTTGGAGTGGTACCTCATTGCTCAGTGTGATGTGAGGACGTGGTGTCCTCACTGGTTGAGAGGGAAGGGTTGTCCGATTCCGGTATCGGGGAATTGCTCGCACGTCTCTTCCTCGATATGCCTTCTTCCTAGCAGGAATGCCTTCCTGGATTACTCAGCTCGTGCTCCCTTGGCAGGAACGAGAAGGAATGCCTCTCTTGAAGCATTTGACTGTCTGCTTCGTCAGACTCTTCTTCTCCTTCTTCTCCTGGTTCTCCGGATGACATATCGGCTTCAAGCCGTGGTGATGACGTCGACCCCTTCAGCTTCGAGGTGAGCGACTTGATCTGGCCTTTCAGACCCTTTACGTGTCCTTTAATCCCTTTCACCGTGGAGACCAATTTTCTGATAGAGCAATCTTGCCTTTTGCAGTACCGCTGGAGTACGTTGATCCGATCGTGAGCCGTCTTGAGGGTTTGGTGCGTTGCACTTGTGATTGGGTCGAAATGGTAACGATCCGCTCCGTAGAGAGGGAAACCATACTCGTCCGTAGGGTCCTCGTAATCGTCTTCATCTCCTTCTTCCTCTGGAGCGACCATATCGGCTTCCTCCCAATATTCTTCCTCGTAGTCCCCATAGAAGTCAGCTCCATAGGGAAAAAGATGCTCGTCCTGCGGCTCGAAATCCAGATGCTGAGGTTCCCTTATTGTAGTAAGGTACGGGTTGGGCAGGAACATCACGGCTGCTCTGTTTGAAGGAAGGGTGAACTGATATATGTGTCCATGTCGATATGGCTTCCCGAGAAACTGACACTTCTTCAAATAGTCGGCGTCTATCCAGCGAATCCCGTGCATTGGCTCGTCGAGATCGGCACCACCTGCCTTTAGGATGGTAGATACGACTCCTCCACAGCCTACTTGAGGCCTTTCACTTGGTGTGGAGATCATCCACGTCTTGTAGTGGAGAAGCTCCTTGAGCAATATCGTGATCAAGCCGGTGCTCCGTCTGCTTCCTTTCAGCTCCCTCCCATTTCGGGTCTCTTGAATAATCTCCACCAGGTCGTCATCCATTATATCCAGCTCATTGGTCAGGACAGCTCCACATTCCTTTCTTACAAAGAATGTATGTGCAATGACTCTTTGCACATACCTCAAGGCTGGGTGCCTTATCCTGGTGCTCTTATTAACTACGGGCTTATAAGTGCCTACCCCAATGTGCCCCCACAGTGCCTCCAGCTCCTCCCTTTCGATGTTAAGGGTCATCTCTCGCATATCGCCTTGGCTGAATCCAAATATCGACTCGAGATCCCGAAATGACATTCGGTGTGTCTCGCTTCCATATTTGAAACGGATGTACCCGTCGCCATCTTCCTCTGGAGTCTCCTCTCCAAAGGCATAGAAGGTCACCTCCAGTGTTGCCAGGAACTGGAAAGTTGCTTCGTCGTGAGACGCGTAGGCGTTCTCCATGAATTTCCTCAGACTCATCGCGTTGAAAAGGATCTGACAGTCTTCAAAGATGCCCAGCTCGCCCATTATTTCCTCATGGGGGTAGCGTGTGCCCTTGAACTCCATTCGCCTGAATGTTGCACGCATATCGGCTAGTGTGTGTCGGGATCCAGTACTTCTTCTTCCCGATACACGCGTGGGTGAGCGCACTGTGACGGCTCGGCTTGAACTTCCCACTGGTCTCTTTCCTTGTCTCTTTTCCGTCTGGTATTCCCTTGATCTCCCGAGAATAGCTTCGCTTCTTATTGCTCCTACCATTGAACCTAACAATCAAAAACACTCAAAAGTGTGTAAGCACAAGGAAAAACACAAAGAGTGGAGATTATCTTGCATACATGTGATATGGGTCAAATTTACCCTAAGCAACTCTCTCAAATTAAGAGATCAGTTGTAGTACTTAGGGATCGAATCCACAGAGAAGGGATAGTCACACAGCAGTTTTCTAATTTCGAATTAAGCTAAGAAACAATATGAAATTAAAAGACAGAAAGCAATTAAACGATTTAGATTCAGGAGACGAAAAGCTAGGTTCAGGGAAATTCTCAGGTGATCTAAATTGCAGGTCTAGACAGAATGTTAGGAATTATGAAGAACTGTTCTAGAACTCGAAACACTAATGTAAAATCAACCAACTCTCGCTGCGAAGACTTTCTATGTCTAAACCCTAGAATTCCAAATCTCTTTGCAAATCCTATCAATTCAGACAAGCATTAAAGTTCA
>JAHZTW010000004.1:32713127-32765608 GCA_020283515.1 Alliaria petiolata | reverse complement strand
GCTTGGCAGTAGCACGTTCCCAATCATGAGAGGTAGGTCCAGCAGCTTCCCAATAGTCTTTCTTTCACTCCCATCGGCCAGTGATAACGGCTTCTTGCAGTCGGTATAAGTGTTGTAGCCGAGACGCTCAGCCGTGGCTCGGCTCATCACGTTGATGCTTGCCCCGAGGTCACAAAAACAGTTATCAAAGGTGATTCCTCCGAGTGTGCATGGCAGAGTGAACGATCTTGGATCTTCGAGCTTCTTCACTACTAAGGTTTCTTCCTTAGGTTTCTCTTCACGAGCTGCTGCATTCATTCCTATTGTTGCCATTGCATCAGCGTAGAGCTTATCTTTCAAAGCTACTAGGAAATCTGGAATGGGCTTGGTTTCGTCGGCATTGTTGAAGAGATCTTCCACTTTCTTCGATGTTTCGATTAATTCGGCTTCTTGTTCCTCTATGAGACGCTTCTTATGCTTCTGGGGATATGGCATTGGCGGTTTGTAGATTCACAGGAATGGTGCTCTCTCTTTAGGGATCGCCAAATTTTTAGAACCCCCTCCCCTTCTTAGGATGTCGATGTCCGCATCGACTTGAGCCTGTTTTGGAGAAGTGATATCGGGTAAATCCCGTTTTTCCTCGTCGAAAGTGGTGATCATTTGACAATACTCCTTTGGATTCATGACGGATTTTCCAGGAAGGTTGCTTGTTTGACTTGTGGATGCAATGCCTTTGTTGTTTTCAAGTGTTTTGACACGAGTGGTCAAAGCTTCAATCTTCCCGGATAGCTCCGTGTTGACACCATCAATCTTGTTATGCACTTCAGCAAAACGTTTGTGTATATCCGCCTGGATATGTGTTTGACCTTGGAGAAGTTGCTTGAGAGTTCCTTCCAAGTCAAAGCCAGCTTGAGCATTTGGGCTTCCTTGTTGTTGTGGGAAGCCGGGAGGTGCACCGGCTTGTTGTCGTGGCGGGTAGCCGTTTTGATTATGGAACCGCGGTACAAAGCCTTGTTGATTCGTGTAAGATACGAATTATTTTGCTCCTCCTCCTTGTTGCTGAGGGTAGGTCTGGTCCTGAGAATTTGCGACGTTTGTGCTTCGGTAGGAAAGGTTGTTGTTGGGTCTCCAATTGTTATACCCTCCTTGAGCGTTGATGTAGTTAACATCTTCATACTGAATGTCCTCCCCTTCTTGGACTTGAGTGAGTTCTTCCACAATGAACTTCCTTTTGGGTTTGGACAAGTAGTAACTTGTCAAGCTTCTCATTGAGCTCTTTGATCACTTTTCGGCTTCCATCTACTTCTTCTTTGGAACCACGGTTGGAACTGTCATAGTCTTCGTGGTAGGAGGAGTCACTCTGAGCTAAGTTTTCAACTAACTCGAGACCGTCTTCAACGTCTTTTGCTAAGAAATTTCCATTGCTCGCCGTATCGAGCAGCATCCGAATCTTGGGAATGACACCTCGATATAGTGTACTGAGGAGTGATTCTTTGCTGAATTCATGGTGAGGGCATTGAGTGGTGTAACCCTTGAATCTCTCCCATGCTTCACCAAAAGTCTCGTTGGATTTATGAGTGAAACCACTGATTTCGTTTCTCAATCGGGCTGTCCTCGATGTGGAGAAGAACTTTGTCAGGAGGTAATGGATCCGTGTGGCAGAGTCTTTTCCCATGCGTGTGCTTTGTCTCCCAGTGAGAAGGGAAACAAACGCAGCTTGAATTGATCTTCACTTACTCCGTTGATCTTGGACATGGCGCACACACGGTCGAATTGGTCGAGATGGTCAAGTGGGTCTTCCAGGGGCAGACCAAAGAATCGGTTGTTCTGCACCATGGAGATAAGACCACTCTTGATCTCGAAGTTGTTGTTCTGCACTGGTGGTGGCTGGATACCGTGTCGGCTTGCAGTCGATATCGGTGCATCTCCTGCACCGATTTGCCTCACAGCTCTTGGAGCAGCTGCAACACCAGGCTGTCCTTGAACGCCTTGTGGATCTTGTGGACCTTGTGGTCCCTGGTTGCCTTGTTGTCCTTGTGCACCAGCTGCGCCCGCAGCTCCTTGAGCACCTTGTTAGTTTTCCATCGTCACACGGTTAACTGTTTCGGCTTGTTCCCGATTTCATCTAGCTGATCTTTCAAGCAGGTGAATATTGTCTATTGGGGGAACAAGGTTTGTTGTACCGTGTGAACGTAGGTTCATGTACCTGTTTCAAGACAGAGATACACGAGTAAAAATGTTAAATGACTGGAAAAATTGTAACTTGTCCTTATAACGACCTAGTACCGAAATGACTAAACTTTCTCCCAAACGGCAACGGCGCCAATTGACAAATAGGGTTTTTGCCTTTTTTAGCAATGTCCCAACACTATCAACCGAAAGCAGTACAGTGTATAGGGTATCAAACCATTTTGAGAGCGTTAGCAAACAGATCGGTCATATCGGTGTTATAAGTCAAGCTCGAAATAGATAAAGGTCGAGACTTTGCTACTAAAAACGACTAAAAGATTGATCTTGTGTCACTCAAGACCATAAATAAGAGAACCTTAAAGTTGCTAAGCAGGAAATAGATACTTAAACGGTAAAAAGATAAACTTTCAAGATAAAAGAAGGATCTTGATGAGCATCATGAACTAGGTGACTCTCGGTTTGACTTATCAAGCTAAAGCTTTTCGATCACATCAAGACTTGGTCTTTTGATGGTGATTCTTAGGTAAAGGGATCCTCAAATCGTTTAGCCCATGGCGTTTGGGTCTAAACTCTTTGAATCTCTATCACCATAGACTAGCTTTCGCATAGTGGTACAATAGAAGAAACAAGCATCTACAACGTCCCTATTGAACCGTAAGACTCTTAGACAGATGGTTAGTCTTAGCCTAAGAAATCAAACTCTTGTTCATGGATCCGGCTAAGCAAGCACGTGGCGTTCGTGTCAAGCCGCCTGTGGACTTTAGACTAGATGGCCAGACTAGACTAAGCTTTGGGAATGATAAACAAGAAAGAATCTAACTTTATGTTTTAGCTAAGCAAGAAATATAAATCCGAGAGTCCCTTGGTTCTTTCAACCCATCAAAGTCCTAAAAAGACTACTCACAAGCCATTTGAGAAACCTCAAGATCCGTAAGGATGAGAGGGTAACTCATCGGTTGCAAGATAGTCAAAAACAAGAAAAGGAAGAAGCTTTTAAGAAAATAACACTAAGCTATAAAACTTAAAACTTCAAGATTGCATAAAAATCAAAGCTTTGAACAAGCTTCAATGGTAAAAAATACAAAGTAGTTCTCGGTTTGAAAGAGAAGACATCAAAATAATAGTAGAAAACGTGATAAAAGGATAAGAGTGGGGGAGAGGTATTTATACACAAAAGAGGAAAAACATAAAACGTTGGGACCACTTTCCCGAAATGGTACTATTTTGGACTTTAGCGTTTCGGGCTCAAGTCGTTGTGAGCAAGCCGATATGCTAACTCTTCTGATTCTTCGAGCAGTCTCCATATCGGGCAAGTGTTTCGTGATCATGTCGTGAAGGCTCGCCTTCCTTGTTATTTGAATCGGGTACTTCCCGTTGCCTTGCTCCGATATCCGTCTTCATGGCGTCCTCTTGCTGGATCTTCGCTCTGAGGTGTTCCTTTCGGGACTAAGTCGCTGATACCCGTCGAGGTTCGTCGTGCGCTTGTCCATATCGACTTCGGGGTCGTGATCCATGCTCGATATTACCGGCTCGTCCTCCATTTGTGATCTCCCTCCTTGGTTTCTTCTTCGGACCATCCTGAGCACCTGAGAACACACTCCAAACATGCAAGACTATGCAGAAACCTAACCTAATGCATCTAATCCTAACATGGGTGAAAATGTGATGGAAGCTAAGATGAAAGTGCAAGAATGAAGTCCTAACTAGCATGGAATATGTGTTAAAAACATGCGATTTACAGAGGTATCAGTTGCATTGAAATTCATAGTTTTTAGGAATGGATAGATTTGAATTGTTTGGGAATGATTTTTATTTTTGAAAATATCTAAGTTTGGGGGAAAATTCTGGAATTTGCCATGCTTGAACAAAATTTACTCCTAGATTTAAAGATATATTTTGGAATATTGCCTAAATTTGGAAACATTGTGTAGGGTTTTAAGAGCTTTAATCCTTTTGTTTGCCTCGATTTCCTCTAGCCGTCACTCTCTTCTCATTCTTTTTTCGAGCCTTTGCTTTTCAGACACCATGGCACCAAAGAAGAGGACCAGAACCTTGGCACTTCAAGAAGAAGCTCAACAAATCGTGGAGGAAGTGGTTAGATGGAGCAAGGATTAGAAAAACGCGAGGAAAAGGCTAGAGAGGTTGCAATTTGAACCAACGAAGTTTGCAAGCCGTGAGTTCTTGCAAAGAGCTGGTTTGTTGGGAGGTTTTGATAAGCTGTTAGAGGACATGGGGCTTGCATGCTTGGCAAACATGGACCACCCCACCTATCTCGAGGCAACCCGCGACTTCCTCTCCACCTTGACATTCACTTATGAAGATCCGAGGATCCCGACTCCACAAACGGGTCACTTGACCTTCAAGATCAGGAAGCAAGCCTATCACCTCACCATAGCGGGTATGTGAAGCATACAACCTCAACCCCGGAGCCACAATTGTAGAGTTCCCACAATTCAATTCGGCTAATGCACTTTGGAACGTGATTAGCGATGGGAACTAAAAGGGGAACACGACAAAGGTGAAGAAGGTGCAGAGTCCTTTGATACGTTACACTCACAAGCTCCTCGCCAACACCTTCTCCGGACGAAGCACAACCGGGACAGTGACCAAGAATGAGCTTTGTTTCATCTTCAAAGGACTTAAAAGGATTTTGTGCGACAAGGAGGAGAATTTGAAAGAACCTTTGCTGGATGATCTAGGGGATAACGTGAACTATGGCTGCATCCTAGCCACTTCACTGATGAAGTACAAGGCATGTGCTTTGAGAGCAAAAGCATATTCGGTATTCATTGGTGGTTTTCCCACTCCCTTGTTCATGTACTCCGGAGTGGTCCTTTTGGACTTTGAGGCTTGCACGGAGCGTGCATACATGGATCAGCACTATATGGTGACAATGATATGTCTATATTTTGCATCATTTTAGCATCCATTTAGTATAAGTTTCTCATCATTTAGGAGTCAAATTAAGCATCATTGTGTTGCATTGTATCATTTAGTGTCCTAGAGTGTATTTGCATAGTCTTTACATGTTGTGGTGCATTTGGAGTCTTGATCAGGTAATATGGATGCTGTGGAGGCAACAATGGAGTTGGAGAGGGAAGAGCAAGAAGTTGCCAAAAAGATGGAGCAGAAGATTTTTGAAGATGGTTCGGCGTACCTGTTCGGCGAAGCTGGCCGAACCACTTTTCCAGGGTGACCGTTCGGCGTATCTGTTCGACGAAGGCTGGCCGAACCAAACATCCAGGACGTCCGTTCGGCGAGACGGTTCGACGAAGGTCACCGAAACATTCCTCCAGGGGTTCTGTTCGACGTACCTGTTCGGCGAGTCACACCGAACCATATCCAGACGCAAGAAGACGGATCAAAGCATTGAAGCCCGGTTCGACGACACCGTTCGACGAAGCTCGCCGAACCAAACGTCCAAAAGTTCGGTTCGACGTGTTGGTTCGGTGAAGCTCGTCGAACCATACCCAGACGAATCTTTTTTGTCTACTTTATGGGTCCTTTCTATAAATACTCTTTAGACCTAATTTTTACCTTAACTTTTATTCTCTTTGTTCTTAGTTTAAACTTTTTGCCACTTTGAGAGAAAACCTTGTTTATGCTTTGAATCTTTGAGTTTAATGCAATATCTCTTTTAGATTTCTTGTTTTATCTTTCTCTAATCATGTTTAACCTTTCCCTAATCTTTGATTTGATGGGTTTAAGTATGATTAGTGAGTAGTCCTTTAGGAACTTGGGGATGGGTTAGATTTAGGGATTTCTAATGGTTCAATCTTGCAATCTAGGATAAATTCTTTCATTTCTCTTCTTATTAAGTAGTTCCTAATGCCAAATAGCTAATCTTTGCTATTTTGGATCATAGGCATTTCATACACCCACCAAGTGTTTAATGAAATGCTTGAACCAACTTAATAAGAGATTTACATTTCTAGCCTAAGACATTAGTTGCCGAGAGTGTTTATCATGCCATTTAGACTTGAATTTAATGCTTGTTGATTATCCTTATGCTAAAACATCATTAATTCATTAGGGTGATTAAGAAAGGGATTAGTGCCACACATCATGGTTTAATCTTAATTAAGTGTTCTAGGCATAGAGTTAGCTTGATTAGTTGCTCAAATGATTGCAAGGTTGTCCATTTAGTTTCCCAAATCAATGATTCCATCCCTAGGTTTCGTTTTTAGTTAATTTGATAACCTTGATTAGTGTTTGATTAGTAGTAATTAAGGTTTAGTTTCATATTATTGCTCTAGTAGTGTCTCTTTTAAGTTGTAGTTTGCTTTTAATTGTTGCTTGTCACTTGAATTGCCAATTTAGCTTAGCTTAAACTAAACTTTGCATTCTTATTGAATCATCTCCCAAAATAGATTGATTCAATGATATGAGCAATTGAAAAATTGCTTGCAAGAGATAAAAACTCTTGTTTCAATTTGGCGTCGTTGCCATATTGGGATTGATTGATCATTAAGATTTGAGTTTAGTTTGAGACTAAGTAATCTTTTTGTGTTTATTGACCATCTCATTTTCTAAATTTCAGTTTTCCTTTGAATGCATTTGAGATCACAAGGAGGCAACAACTTTGAAGGCTTTCAAGAGATTGATCAATTGGAAAGGGTTGCTAGGATTGCAAGAAGGGAAGCTGCAAGGTTAGAGAGGTTGAGAATGGAACAACAACAAGGGGAACAACCTCCATACATGGCGCATGCACCACCTCCTCATAATGGAAATGAGCAAGCACCAAGGGGTAATGGAAACCCCTTGCATGCGCCTAGACAAGGGAGGACTATTGGGGCTGGAGATGCTCCAAATATTCATCAAAATATATATGGTATTCAACCTCCACCAGTTCACAACAACACCTTTGAGGTCAAGCCAGCTTTCATCTCCATGGTTCAACAAGACAAGTTTCATGGTTTGCCAATGGAGGATCCACTTGATCACTTGGGTAATTTTGATAGAGTTTGTGGGTTGTTCAAGATGAATGGTGTGAGTGAAGATGCTTTCAAGCTAAGACTCTTTTCCTTCTCTCTTGGGGATAGAGCAAGGCAATGGGAGAAAAACTTTCCTCAAGGTACCTTCACCTCTTGGGATGAATGCAAGAAGGCTTTCTTATCTAAGTTCTTCTCCAACTCAAGGACTACCAAGTTGAGGAATGAAATATCTAGCTTCACTCAAAAGAACAATGAGTCTTTCAATGAAGCATGTGAAAGATTCAAGGGCTACACAATGCAATGCCCTCATCTTGGCTTCACACAAGAGTCTCTACTAAGCACCATCTATAGAGGTGTCCTTCCAAAGATAAGAATGTTTATTGATACCGCAAGCAATGGTAACTTCTTAGGGAAAGAAGTAGAAGATGGATTGGAGCTTGTAGAAAATCTTGCCTTGAGTGATGGTAATTACAATGAAGACTATGATAGAGCTCCAAGGGAAGGTGAGTATGACTCTCACAAGAAAGAAATGAATGCTCTACATGACAAGATGGACAAGCTCATGTCCTCCAACCAAAGGCATGTACATTTTGTTGAAGAGAATCAAGGGGATTGTGATGATCAAGTTGAGTACCAAGAGGGTCAAGAGGTGGTAAATTTCGTGGGTGGTCAAGGTGGCTACAACAACTACTCCAACAACAACTATAAGGGGAATAACAACCTCTCTTATAGAAGTACTAATGTAGCCAATCTCGGAGACCAAGTTTACCCTCCACAAGCTACTCAAGGAAAGCCTTTTGTGTCCTACAACAATCAACAAAAAGGTTATGCACCAAGGTCTAACTACCAAGGAGGAAATCAAGGCAACTTTGGTGGGCAAAAGTTCAACCAAGGCAATGCTCCACCGGGTTTTAATCAAACTTCACAAGGTCCTCCACAAGATAATGTTCAGCTTATGCTTCAACAAATACTTCAAGATCAAGCCAATAGTGATGCTAATATGGGAAAGAAGATTGCTGAAATTAACACAAGGATGTACTCTTAATGAGCTTGCTACTCATTAAGTGAAGTTCAAGCAACTTCAACAAAAGTTCAAGCAACTTGAGAAAGGCAAGGCTTCTAGCTCAAATTCTCAAGGTACTCTACCGGGAAAGTGTGAAGCAAACCCCAAGGTTTCTATAACTTTTGATGATGTGTATATTGCAAAGAAGAGCAAGGAAGTGGTAAAGGAGAAGCCAAGGGAGGACGTGCACAAGAAGGATTCAACATTTGTTCCTCCACCTTACAAGCCTAAACTTCCCTTCCCCAGGAGGTTAAAGAAACAATTGGTGGAGAAATACAAGGCTATGTTTGACAAGCAAATCAAGGACATTGAGCTCAAGATGCCTTTGGTGGATGCCTTTATGATGATTCCTCAATATGCTAAGTTTTTGAAAGATGTGGCACAAAGAGCTAAGGATGTCCAAATAGTCATGCTAGTTTCTCAAGAGTGCAGTGCTATAATCCAAAGCAAGGTGATACCAAAGAAGCTTGGAGACCCCGGTTCTTTCACTATACCATGCGCCCTAGGTCCTCTTGGTTTTGAGAATTGCTTGTGTGATCTTGGAGCTAGTATCAACCTCATGCCTTATTCAATAGCTAAGAAGCTCGGTTTCACTAAGTACAAGGAGTGTGGCATTTCATTAATTCTTGCGGATAGGAGTGTGAGGATGCCAATTGGAGTTCTAGAGGACTTGCCTCTAAAGGTTAGCAATTTCATCATCCCAACTAATTTTATGGTGCTCAAGATGGATGAAGAGCCAAAAGATCCTTTGATTTTGGGGAGACCTTTCTTAGCCACAGCTGGTGCAATCATTGATGTGAAGCATGGGAAGATAGCTTTGCATCTAGGAAAGGGGGTTGAGCTGAAGTTTGACATAAAAGAGACCTTGAGGAAGCCAACTATTGATGGCCAAGTGTTCTACATTGAAACCATGGATGAGTTGGCCGATGAGTTGCTAGAAGAGCTAGCTCAAGAAGACCATCTTAGTGTGGCTCTCACTAAACCACATGGAGAGGATGGCTACTTGGATGAGGAAACACAAGCATACATGCTCATGCTTGATTCACGCAAGGCCCTAGGTGGGGAGGAAGGCTTTACAAGATTGGTAGCTTCATGTGAGGGTGAAGTGGAATTTGACCAAGATAAGGGGTCCATGAGGGTTGAGGTTTCAAGTCAAGGACAAGAGGAAAGGCTAGAGGAGCTTGAGGATAGCGAATTGGCTACGGACCTTGATGAGGATTGGAGTGAACTTAAGGCTCCAAAGGTGGACCTCAAGCCATTTCCCATTGGACTAAGGTATGCTTTCTTAGGCCCTAACTTTACTTACCCCGTAATTGTAAATGATTGCTTAAGTGATGATGAGCTCAACTCTCTCCTTAATGAGTTGAGAAAGTATAGGAGAGCTATTGGTTACTCTTTGAGTGATATCAAGGGCATATCTCCTATGCTTTGTACTCATTGGATTCACCTTGAAAATGAAAACACTTCCTCAATTGAACATCAAAGAAGATTAAACCCAAACCTTAAGGAAGTGGTGAAGAAGGAAATCTTAAAACTTTTGGAAGCTAATGTGATTTACCCTATTAGTGACAGCACTTGGGTTTCTCCCGTGCATGTTGTCCCTAAGAAGGGTGGAATCACTGTGATTAAGAATGATAAAGATGAGCTAATACCAATTAGAACCATCACTGGCCATAGGATGTGTATTGATTACCGAAAACTTAATGCTTCTACTAGAAAATATCATTTCCCTCTTCCTTTTATTGATCAAATGCTTGAGAGATTGGCTAACCATCCCTTCTATTGTTTCCTTGATGGATATAGTGGGTTCTTCCAAATACCCATTCATCCTAATGATCAAGAGAAGACTACTTTCACATGCCCTTATGGTACCTTTGCATATCGAAGGATGCCATTTGGGTTATGTAATGCTCCAGCCACCTTTCAAAGGTGCATGATGAGTATCTTCTCCGATCTTATTGAGGAAATGGTAGAGGTGTTTATGGATGACTTTTCTGTGTATGGTGCCTCTTTTTCTGCTTGTCTTTCTAATCTTTGCAGGGTTCTACAAAGATGTGAAGAGTCTCACTTGGTGCTAAATTGGGAAAAGTGTCACTTCATGGTCAACCAAGGCATTGTGTTGGGTCATAAGATTTCTGAAGATGGTATAGAAGTGGACAAAGCCAAGATAGATGTCATGATCAACTTGGCACCACCATCAAATGTGAAAGGTATAAGGAGTTTCCTTGGGCATGCTGGGTTTTATAGGAGGTTCATCAAGGACTTCTCAAAGATTGCTAGGCCTTTGACAAGACTCCTTTGCAAGGAGGTGGATTTTCAGTTTGATGGAGAGTGCTTGCAAGCTTTTGAGACCATCAAGAAGGCACTTGTGAGTGCCCCCATTGTGCAAGCACCGGATTGGAGTCTACCTTTTGAGATCATGGCTGATGCTAGTGACTATGCCGTTGGAGCTGTGCTTGGGCAAAGGAAAGACAAGAAGCTTCATGTGATTTACTATGCTAGTAGAACACTTGATGATGCTCAAACCAAGTATGCTACAACAGAAAAGGAACTCTTGGCAGTTGTGTTTGCTTTTGAGAAGTTTAGATCTTACTTGGTGGGATCAAAGGTCATAGTGTATACCGATCATGCTGCATTGCGCCATATTTATGCCAAGAAGGAGACCAAGCCAAGGCTCCTTAGATGGATTCTGCTTCTACAAGAGTTTGACATGGAAATAGTGGACAAGAAGGGTGTAGAAAATGGTGTGGCTGATAATTTGTCAAGGATGAGGATTGAAGATGCTTTGCCAATCAATGATTCTTTACCGGAGGAACAAATTATGATGATCAAGAGCATTGCTAGTGTGCATGGAATTGGAAGAAAGCTTGAAGAGATTCAAGGCATGGAAGCAAGGAGTGAGCCTTGGTACGCTGATTTTGTTAACTACTTGGTATGCAATGAGGAGCCCACTCATCTCAACACCTATCACAAAAAGAAGTTCTTGAGAGATGTGTCACACTTCTATTGGGATGAGCCCTACCTCTATAAGAGATGTGCTGATGGGATATATAGAAGATGCTTGGCACAAGAAGAAGTTGAGAGTGTGATCTTCCATTGTCATGGGTCTAAATATGGAGGGCATTTTGCAACTTTCAAAACAGCTACAAAGGTGCTTCAAAGTGGGTTTTGGTGGCCTACATTGTTCAAGGACACTCATGAGTATATCAAGAGATGTGAGCCTTGTCAAAGGAAGGGGAACATTAGCAAAAGAGATGAGATGCCCCAAAACCCTATCTTGGAAGTAGAATTATTTGATGTTTGGGGAATAGACTTCATGGGACCTTTCCCTTCTTCTTTTGGTAACCAATACATCCTAGTGGCTGTTGATTATGTGTCAAAGTGGGTTGAAGCCATTGCAAGTCCCACTAATGACTCCAAGGTTGTGGTCAAATTGTTCAAGAGCATAATCTTCCCAAGGTTTGGTGTACCAAAAGTGGTGATTAGTGATGGAGGAAGCCACTTCATCAACAAGGTTTTTGAAGGGTTATTGAACAAGCATGGTGTCAAGCATAAGGTAGCTACCCCTTACCACCCTCAAACTAGTGGTCAAGTGGAAGTCTCAAACCGTGAGATCAAAGCTATTTTGGAGAAAACTGTGGGTCTAACAAGGAAAGATTGGTCAATCAAGCTTGATGATGCTTTGTGGGCCTATAGGACAGCCTTCAAGACACCAATTGGAAGGTCTCCCTTCAATCTTGTGTATGGGAAAGCTTGTCATTTACCAGTTGAGATTGAGCACAAGGCTTTGTGGGCTGTGAAGCTTCTCAACTACAACATAAAAACTGCCCAAGAGAAGAGGTTAATCCAACTCCAAGAGCTTGAGGAGATTAGGCTTGAGTCTTATGAAAGCTCAAGAATCTACAAGGAGAGGACCAAAGCTTTCCATGACAAGAGGATTGTAAGGAAGGAGCTAAGTGCTGGTGACAAGGTTCTTCTCTACAATTCAAGATTGAAGTTGTTCCCGGGTAAGCTCAAGTCAAGGTGGGGAGGCCCTTTTGAGATTAGAGAAGTGTTGCCATATGGAGCCATCACCTTGATAGGGAAGAATGGTGAGGACTTCACAGTTAACGGTCATAGGGTCAAGCCATTCTTGGTGCATGAGTCAAAGGAGGAGGCAAGCTCAATCCCTCTTCAAAACCCCCCTCTAGCCTAAAAGGTTTGAAAAGTCGAGCTAATGACGTTAAACAAGCGCACTTGGGAGGCATTCCCATGGTTATCCTTGTATATATATTCTTGATTTAGTACTATGATTATGTTTCTATGAGTTTTTGAAAGTTTTAGGTTGAGTATGGAGGACTTAGACTTGAAGAAAAAGGTGTGGAGGAAATTTTTAAAGAAATTTCGGCGAACATTTTCGGCGTAACTCGTCGAAATTCTTTTCCAGGGTGAAATTTCGGTGAACAATTTCGATGAGGGCACGTCGAAATTTTCTTCCAGGGTGACGGTTCGGCCAAAAGTTTCGACGAGACACGCCGAACCACAGTTTCGACGAGGAGTTTCGGTGTATCTCGTCGAAATTTTCCTAAAAATCAGGTTTGCTTGACTTTTCTTCCTTCCTTTGACCGGTTTAATGTTGACTTCTCACACTTATATTGGACCGATTTTTGAGGATTTAAAACCCCTTCTTCCCCATATCTCTCATTCACCACGATTTTTCCCATTTACATAAGGATAAGAACTTGTTTTTCTCTTTTCTCTCTCAATTCTTCATCAAATTCTTTGATTCCAAGTGCATTATTTCCGAAATTGTTGGTCACTCTTGATTCCTTAGTGAATTTCGACCATACCTTTGCGTGGAACCAAGGTTTGTCTTCTCATCCTCTCTTTTAATCTTTGATTTCTCCTAGAGAATGAATTGGAATTTAGGATTGATAGAAGGACTTTGAATGAGTTGATTGAGCTGGGTATAGTTGGATATTGTTATGGGTGATGATTGTTGAAGTTTTTCAAGGAATTACATGGGAAAATTTTGGTTTTTGAACATTTTTTCTTTAGGATTTTGAAAAGTTGCAAAAATTCATGTTTTAGCCTAATTGTTGTTCAAAAATTTGGAATTTGGTTTCTTTAAACTTGTTTTCCCATGTTATATAAGTAATTAAGCTAGAATCCTTTTGAATTTTAATTTATTAACACTTAGAGGATGCTTAATTTGAATAATTCCTTGTTAAATTCTTTGAATGCTAAGAGAGAAATTTTAAAAGGGATTATTTCTTGCTTTTATTTAATTGCCATTGAGTTTTAATTCTTGAAGCCTCCATGGAATTTTTATGATTACATGCTTGTTGCTTTCAAGAATTCTAAATTCACAATGTACTCACTCTTCTCCAAGATTTTTCATTTTTATAGGTGATATGGGGAGAACAAGGAGTGAGGCTAGCAAGAAGCAAGGCAAGAGGCCTGTGGAAGTGGAAGAAGAAGATCCCGAGGAGAGTCCACCGGTCAAAAGAAAGTTGTCCCAAAATAGTGACATTAATAGGGAGAAAGCAAGGGAAAGGCGAGCCGAGAAAGCCATGGCCACTCCTCCAACACCCTCGGAGGTGTACAAGGCCCTTATGGAAAGACCTTTTAGGGGAACCAAGTACCCGGATCATGAACTGCTAGAAGAGTTGGGTCTCTTGGAGGATGTGGCAGCGATTTTTCGAAATTTGGGATGCACAAGGTGGTTCAACAACTCGTACCCGAGCTACCAAGAGGAGACTTGCCAATTCCTCTCTACTTTGAAGGTGGTGACTTCAAGTTCGGAAGGGTTTGATAAAGTAAAGGATGGCTTCGGTTTCATGAAATTCCGGGTTCGCAACAAGCCCTACAAGCTGAGCTTCAAGAAGCTAAGTGAGGTACTTGGATTTGATGAGGGTACCGGTCCGGGATCCCGCTTGGATGTTAGGAAGAGCGAGTTGGAAAAGCTGTGGAAGTTTGTTGCTAATGGGGGTTACAAGGCCGGGAGAGTAAGGAACACCATGATCCGGCATCCCGCTATTCGCTATGCTCACAAGGTGCTAGCTCACACCTTCTTTGCTAAGAAGGAAACAGTGATTGTCACTTCCGAAGAATGGGAAATGCTTGATGCTGGGCTTAAGGACATCATCCGCTACTGTCATGACAACATCCTAATGAGAGGAGATGTTACGGAGAATGGTATGGTGCAACTTTGGGTGGCTCATGCAGCAAGTTACTATGCTCGGGCAACTAGCAAGAAGGACCGCTTGATCCCACTCGCCATTGGAGGTATCATCACTCCGATCCTAGAGGAAGTTGGTATCAACTTGGGAGAATCATCAGCCGAGAGAGAGTTTATAGATTCCTCCTACCTCCTTAAGGGTCAGTTCTTGATTAAGGAAGGAAGTGGATACCGGTACAAGTTCAATGTGGAACAGCTCAAGGAGGCTACAATCCGGCTTCCTTGCATTCACCTCACTAGCCTAAGGGAGAGGTCAAACGCTACCTTCACTCCATCCGACGAAGAGCTGGGCGACATAGAGACCTTCCCGATGGGTTCATGGGACACTTTCCACCAGTCTTATCAAGCTCCCCCGGTCTATGGCAGCGATAGGTACGACTTTGTACCTTATGAAGCAACCAACCAAGGAGAGACTTCTAGACAAGCTCACCAACACATCAAGCTTCTCTAAAGATGGAACAAATGGTAAGACAAGACCATAAGGAAGCTTGTGAAAACGATGAAGGGTTTAAAAGGGCAAATAAAGGAGCTAAAGGCTAAGGTTGGGGGAGCTTCTTCCCAAAGGCATAGAGAGATGCAACAAGAGGGTGATGAGGAAATGCAGCAAGAGGATGATGAAGCGGATAACACAATGGCAGGAAGACGCCATTCCTTCCAAGGAACCCCAAGTGCACCAAGCCATAAAGATGAGCCACACCCCTCTTCCTATGAGACAAGAAGGCGTGAGAAGAGAGTCATGCGATCCTCCACTCCTCAATCCAGCAATCCATCCTACTCCATGGACTCCTACTCCTCCTCCTCCATGCGTTTTTGATCAAGGTACCACACCAATAATTGTAAATACCATCTAGTCTTTTATTTTTGCATATTGAAATCTTCTCCAACCTTAGATTACACAAGAGACTGTGTAATTTAAGTTTGGGGGAGTATGGTGTATTTGATTTTGTGTTTTGTGATCTTATTTTTCTTTCTCATGCATTATTGAGTCTCATGCATACATCTATGGCAAAGAAAAAACCAAAACAAATTGGAAAAATTTCGAAAATTTCAAAAAAAATAGCATGTAGTTGCATTTGCATTTGTCACATAAGTAGGATTGAGTCTAGCTTTCATATAGGATTGCATTCTTGCATAGGGGACAATGATGATTTTTCCTTGTAAGGTGTTTAACTCATAAATTAGTTCAAGGCCCTAGTTAGTAGTTGTTTGATGCTTTGTGTGCAAATTTTGAAAGTTAAAGTTGAACCCTACTTGGACCTTACCATTTGAAATTCAAGTTTTAATTGAAACAAGCTTTGAATAGAAACCAACTCTCTTGAACTTGTACCTAATTTGAACAAGTAATTATCATGGTTATGCATTGCTAGAGAACTTGTGGATACCATATACATATTTGGGTTATCTTCTTTCCTTTTACCACTCTTGTTAACCCAAATATCCGACTCTCATCTTTAGAGCGGTTGAAAACGAACTCCCTAACTAAGCTTCCTTTGAAACCTCTTCCTTATTGAGTGCATTAGGCCTTTTTCTTCTTGTGAACTTAGCAAAAAGTGTTGAGTTTAGAGCGACAAGGATAGGCTTCCATGTAGCTAGCTCGAAAACAATGAGCTAGATGATAGGATATGATTCTTGGGAGAGGATTTTGGCTTGATATTCGATGTGGAACAAGTAAAGTGGGCGAAGTTGAGATGGTGAAAGGGGGAAAACGAAATTATTTTAGAACAAGTGTTGGCATTGTGTATTATGCTCTAAGTGTTAAGAAAAGAAAAAAAATCCTCTAGAAATGAAAAGTAAAAGAGGCAAGAAAAAGAAAAAAATATGGCTAAGATAAGATAAGAAAGAGGATAGCAATTTGTGAATGAAAAGAGAAAGAGCTTTAAGTAAAAGTGTGCCAACACTTGTGGTTGTAGAAGAAGTTTTCCCCAAATGCTTAAAAGAGAAAAGGAGAATGTGGTTTGAGCTTATGGGATTGGCGAATTGCCTTGTAATGGGTAGCTTAGGTTGGACTTGGTGAGTGAGCTTAAAAAAAAATGAGAGTGAAGACAATTGTGTTACAAAGGGTAGATGGAAGTTTGTCCTTGTATGCATAGGTTGCTTTTTACTCTTAGCATTTTGCCAAAGTTCACTTCTTCATTGAGAAATCCCTTGCATTGGAACCCCATGAAGTTGAGATCATTTTTATCTCAAAACCTTACCCAAAAACCAAACAAGTTTGCTAGCATTGCATGATTCATGATCCATGGTTACCAATAATGAATGTTAAAGAGTTGGTAAAAATGAATGCTTGTGTAGGTTAAGGCTTGGGTTAACTTGAATGAGTATGGGTATGGCTAGACCTTTTGGAGTAGAAATTTGCATAAAGAGCATCCTAGAACTACTAACTAGGACCATTGAATTGATTCATTTGCTTGACACCTTTGGATTTGAGTCCCCACTTTCAAACCTCTCTCCTTAGCTTGTGTTTCATTTGCTTGGGGACAAGCAAAAGGCAAGTTTGGGGGAGTTGATATGTCTATATTTTGCATCATTTTAGCATCCATTTAGTATAAGTTTCTCATCATTTAGGAGTCAAATTAAGCATCATTGTGTTGCATTGTATCATTTAGAGTCCTAGAGTGTATTTGCATAGTCTTTGCATGTTCTGGTGCATTTGGAGTCTTGATCAGGTAATATGGATGCTGTGGAGGCAACAATGGAGTTGGAGAGGGATGGCACAGCACTTGGAAGAGCAAGAAGTTGCCAAAAAGATGGAGCAGAAGATTTCTGAAGATGGTTCGGCGTACCCGTTCGGCGAAGCTGGCCGAACCACTTTTCCAGGGTGACCGTTCGGCGTTTCCGTTCGACGAAGGCTGGCCGAACCAAACATCCAGGACGTCCGTTCGGCGAGACAGTTCGACGAAGGTCACCGAAACATTCCTCCAGGGGTTCGGTTCGACGTACCTGTTCGGCGAGTCACACCGAACCAAACGTCCAGGAGTTTGGTTCGACGTGTTGGTTTGGTGAAGCTCGCCGAACCTTACACAGACGAATCTTTTTTTCTACTTTATGGGTCCCTCCTATAAATACTCTTTATACCTAATTTTTACCTTAACTTTTATTCTCTTTGTTCTTAACCTAAACTTTTAGCCACCTTGAGAGAAAAACCTTGTTTATGCTTTGAATCTTTGAGTTTAATGCAATATCTCTTTTAGATTTCTTGTTTTATCTTTCTCTAATCATGTTTAACCTTTCCCTAATCTTTGATTTGATGGGTTTAAGTATGATTAGTGAGTAGTCCTTTAGGAACTTGGGGATGGGTTAGATTTAGGGATTTCTAATGGTTCAATCTTGCAATCTAGGATAAATTCTTTCATTTCTCTTCTTATTAAGTAGTTCCTAATGCCAAATAGCTAATCTTTGCTATTTTGGATCATAGGCATTTCATACACCCACCAAGTGTTTAATGAAATGCTTGAACCAACTTAATAAGAGATTTACATTTCTAGCCTAAGACATTAGTTGCCGAGAGTGTTTATCATGCCATTTAGACTTGAATTTAATGCTTGTTGATTATCCTTATGCTAAAACATCATTAATTCATTAGGGTGATTAAGAAAGGGATTAGTGCCACACATCATGGTTTAATCTTAATTAAGTGTTCTAGGCATAGAGTTAGCTTGATTAGTTGCTCAAATGATTGCAAGGTTGTCCATTTAGTTTCCCAAATCAATGATTCCATCCCTAGGTTTCGTTTTTAGTTAATTTGATAACCTTGATTAGTGTTTGATTAGTAGTAATTAAGGTTTAGTTTCATATTATTGCTCTAGTAGTGTCTCTTTTAAGTTGTAGTTTGCTTTTAATTGTTGCTTGTCACTTGAATTGCCAATTTAGCTTAGCTTAAACTAAACTTTGCATTCTTATTGAATCATCTCCCAAAATGGATTGATATCTCAAGTATTACAATGATATGAGCAATTGAGAAATTGCTTGCAAGAGATAAAAACTCTTGTTTCACACAACAAGCTCTCTAGGGCCAACCCCAACCCCATGATACTTTGGCTACTTGTTCATGACCGAGAAGAATGAGAAGAAGACACATATCTTACCGAACCCCAAAGAGACCACTTTGAATTGCTTCAGGAATATTGAGTTCTTGCCGGATGATCAAGAGTGCTATGCACCACTTGGAGGGACAGCAGCAGCACCAATAGATACGAGGTCTCCCTCTTACTCCCCTCCTTCAGATGCCGACATGCCAACAAGCTTTGATCTCCCCAAGGTAGACTACGAACCAAGAACTAAGGCCGAGAAGTTTCTTGCCTCGGTGGTGGAGATCCAAAGGAAAGTTAACAAGTGGTTAGGCAAGATGATTAAGAAGCTGGTTAAGAAGGTCAAGGATATCCAGAAGGACAGTAACTCTGATATGAGCTTGAGTGATGATCAACCAGCTTCAAGTAGACCCTTTCAAGCAAGACGCTCCATCGGGGGAATAGTGATCCGAGAGATGGACCAGCCACAACTCTTCTCCCTTTAAGAGCGTCCAACTCCAAGAAAGGACAAAGGAGTAGCGCCAGCCGAATCATCACGTAAGAGCAGGAGAACCGGAGCATCCTCAAGCTCCGGTCACACCTAGTCCGAGGTACCACACGATTCAACCTTGTAAATACACTTGCATTTTTTCTTTTTGTTGGATTTTGGTCTTCTCTTGGACTTGTTTGACACCGAGACGTTGTCATTCAAGTTTGGGGGAGAATGTGTGCTTTGGCATGTTTTTATTTGGATCTTATTTTTCATTTTCATCCTTGAGTCTTGCATACATCATTATTTGCATAGAAAAACAAAAACAAAATCAGAAAATTTTGAAAAATTTCACAAAGAAAATTCGTGTAGTTGCATTTACATTTGTAGAATACTTTAAGATTGAGTCTAGATTTTTATCATTTAGGTTGTTTGCATTTGCATAGTGGGCAATGATGTTAACTTCCTTGTAAAGTGTTTAGCTCATGAATTGGTTCAAGACCCTTGTTAGTAGTTCTTTAATGCTTTGTCCAAACTTAGAAAAGCTCTAACCATATTTGGATAATTTGTTTAAATTTTCTTGGCTTTAGTTGAAATAAACATGAATTGAGTCCTTTCCTATCAAGCGAAACCTTAACTTGAATTTTGAATTATCATACTTGTGCATTTGAGAAAGAATACATGGATCACATATATATATTTAGGCTTTCTTATTCCCTTCACCACCCTCTTGTAAGCCTAAATAGAATTCCACACCTTAACCCTTGCCTTATTTCAAGCCAAAATTTCTTGTGTGATTGCAAATTGTGACGCCTTATTTTTGATTGAACTTGGCATAAAGTGTTAGGTTTAGGGCGACATGTTTAGGCTCTCATATGATGCTAGCTTTGCATATTGAAGCTAGTTTTAGGCTTGATTTGGGGTGGGAGTTCAAAGGTGTTGATAAAAATGCTTACCTTGTTTCGGGTTTGAGGAAAGAAATGTGTTTGGGAGTTTGAATTTAAAGAGAAACATAGTTTGAAGTGGTAAGTCTTGATTGCATTGAAAATAATCTCAAGTGTTAAAAGGAAAAGGGTTAGCTCTCTTATAAAAAAAAGAAAAAAAATAATAAAAGAAAAAGAGCCAAAAGGCCAAATAAAAAAAATATATATGTGAAAAAAAAAAAGAGAGAGCTAAACCTCTAAAATGTAAAAAAGAGCTAGAAATAGGACTTTACCACTCACTTGTTGAAAGGTTGGAGAATATTCCCTTGGTAAATTTGGTTTATGATTTTTGTGGGTTTGTTGCTTGGCGTCTTGCCTTGGTTATTTGGGTATTTATAGAGGGTGAGTGAGCTGTAAAAGAAAGTTAATGAGAGGGGAATTAGGTTCATTGTTAGTGTATTTGGGTAGATGAGAGTCTAGCCATGTATGCATTGGTTGCCTTTTACCTTTAGCATTATGCATAAGTTAAATCCTCTTTGAAATAAACCATTGCTTGGAGTATCCACTTGAATGAGATCATTTTTTATCTCATAACCATGTCCCTAGCCAAATGTATTAGGTCTTTACTTGCACAAGTGTGATTCACGGTTTCAAATGTTTAATCAATGTTAAAGGTTAGGATTCTGGAATGGTTTGGAATAGACAAGTCTTGATTTGAGATTCAACATGTGATGAATATGGCTAAGTTCTTTGGATTAGAGTTTGTGTACTGCATCCTAGGATTAAGAACAAGGACCATTGAGTTTAGTTTGACTTTACCTAGCTTGACTTTAGTTTGCTTGAGGGCAAGCAAAAGGCAAGTTTGGGGGAGTTGATACACTCATATATTTCGCATATTCAGCATACATTTAGAATAGATTTTCATGCATATTGCATTCATAATAGTTTACTTTGTATCATTTATCTCATTTTAGATCATAGAACACTTTGCATTAGCATTTGCAAAGTTTCTTGCATATTTGCATCAATATCAGGTTGCTTTGAGTACTTGGAACTATGGTGAATGCTGGGACAAGATGAGGTTCAAGGGGAAGCTTGGGAACACTTGGAGAAGCTCGGACAAGCAATTTTTCGCTGAGATCGAGGAGGAGTTCTAGAAAGGCAGGTCGATCTAGCTAAGATCGACCAGAAGATCGAGGCACTCAGACCGTTTCAAGGACAAGAATGAGGCCTAGGTCGACCAAGTCACTCGTGCGACTGTACGGACCAGTAAACGCTACCAAGGAAGAACGGAGGCAAGATCGAAGTCTTGGATCAATCTAAATCAGAACGAGGCAAAGATCGAGCAATGAGGTCGATTCCGGGATTAGAACGAGCCGAAGATCGAGTGAAGTAAGTCATTCTCGGGACAAGATCGGGCAAGAGATCGACGTCTAAGCTCGATCTTTTTTGCCAGACGCGCCATCCTTATCCGGATAGCTCGCCAATTTTGTCCTCTTGTGAGGTGATCATTCTCCTTGGACTATAAATACTTTATGACCTATTTTATAAGGGATCCGATTTTTATGCTTTTTGTCTTTTTTCTTTGAGCAAAAACACCATTTTTAAGGTTTTAAGCTTTTTCTTTAGTTTGTAATCGAAAATCTTTATCTTTAATATTAAGCACTAGTCTTTTAATCTTGTTCTTAAGGTTAACCATGTTTAGCGCTTCTGATCTTGTGATTTTGGAGTGCCTAAGCATGATTAGCGAGTAGTTGCTTAAGGTTTGAGGCCGAGGGGTTTAGGAGGTTTAAGAGGTTAGATCTTGAGGTTTAACATGTTCTTAACCCTTAATTCTTCTTGGATTTGGAGGGATTAATGCCAAAGAGTCTCGATGGAGATCTTTGTGTCCTTAGAGATTTCCATATCTCATGAGGACTTAGGAATCTCATAAGCCCAACCAAGAAGCTAGCTTGTCCAAACCCACGATGGTGGTTGATTTGGAGACTAGTTAAGCCAAGTGAAGATCTGTGTTTTCATGCACATCAACCATACTTTCCACCATACACCATGGGTTTGGAAGGAAGGTTTGATGAAGAGATCTTTATCATACACCATGGAAAGATATAAATTTGCTTCTTAAGCTTAGAGTTAGCTCATATAATGTGTAGATCCATTTGTATTAACCCAAGATCGAACCTTGAACCTCCCTTATTAAGACCCTCAGCCTTGAATCTCTCTCTGATATTTGATAATCTTGAATCAATCTCTCTTAGTTTCCAAAATTTATTGTTTAAGTTGCTAGAAATCCTTTAGTTTCATTAATAATTGCATTTTGAGTATTAAATCTTTAAACTTTGATTCTTGTCAATTCCATAATTTTAGAAATTGCCTAGGGTAGTGTTTAGTAGCCTAGTTATCATTTAGAAATCATTTAGGTTGCATAAGTAGTTTTTAAAATTCCTTTATTCTCACCTAAATTTGAATATGGCTTAGATTTATTAGGTTCTTGTATTCTTAGTGTCATTTCCTCACAAGTTGGATTGATAACTTCAACTACTACAATGACATTAGTGGTGTTGAGTATTGAAAGAGAAGACTAGCTTCTCTCTTCCGCGACCAAGACCTTTATCGAAGCCAAGTAAGGATTTCATATGGCATTGAAGTTCAAACTAGCAACACCTGTCTTCCGGGATCCCGAACACGTCACCGGATAGGCCAGCATAGACCCAAACTTCAAGTTTTTGAGGTGATGCAATCTTCAAGACGCAAGGACGGAAGATTTTCCATCTCTCATTAAAGGTGTTTCATAAAGGTCAAGGAACCAAGATGAGTACTCAACAACCAAAGTACTTGTTCTTCTCAACAAAGGCAAGCCAATCACCACCACCAAAAGCCTATAACCACCCTCATCCATCATCACCATACGCCCACCATCACAAAACGAAGCATGGAAGCTCAACCGCGCAACACATTTCCTTTCGAGCTAAGTTTTCGATTTCTTTAGTTCAATTAAATCGATTCTAAGCAGGGACATAAGGAGAATGATCAAGTCTTTAGCTCATTCATACCACACGCCCATCCACCCATACCAAACCCAAAGTCACTTTCAAGTAAGTCTTCACAAGCTTGTACTTGAATTTACCTATCTTTTTCACCTCAACTCGATTTAAACAAACTGGGGATATTATTTATCGAGTCGTTTTATAGAGTCAAAACTTTTTTTTTCTTTCAGTCGAAAACTATGAACTTTGCTAGGTACAAGTCATTTCGAACAAGGAACCTTAATGACAATTCTCACGGGTTTTGAAGCAAGGTTTACTAAGTTGAACACTGTGAGTGGATCATTCCAACGGCGAAAGTTCTTGTTACACCCCGACCCGGTTTTCCTAACCAGCAAAAATCCTAGATGGGGTTTAATACATTCCTTCCATCTAACAACTTAACAAAGTCCATTCTCATCGACTATCCACCAACCTACGTAGTCAGAATAATCAATACAAGTTTCGGCTTAGTAAATACCTTGGCCATTCGCAGACTCGGATGCACTGACCCATGCTCCAATTATCTCAGCCACAATGGTGGCCACCCACGAAGCACATCTCCCATCCGTACTTAGTCACTCAACCAACCATCCCCACATGACCAAGTACAGACGAGAGACGGCTCGGATCCCCGATCCATTGCACGTCCAGGCACGATCAACACTGATAGCCAGACACGATCCACACCGACCGCCATATACGATCCACACCGATAGCCAGACACGATCCACACCGATCGCCAGACACGATCAACACTGATCGCCAGACACTCCAGTCACGATCATCCCCGATCGCCAGTCACTCCAGTTCATGGTCCCCTTGACCATATTCAAGTTTCTCATGACCACGATCATAATCTCTTGGCTATCTCTCAGATATAGTCGACTCCTCTTTACTATCTCTCGGTTAACCACTTTCTCACGATGAATCTCACGGCAGAGTGATCCATCTCGATGAATCTCCTGGAATACAACTATTTCACGGTAAAAGTCCGTACTCTCTCGGTGAAACTCCATCAGAACAGAAATCTCACGGATGTAGTCACGCGTCTCAAGGATCCAATCGACTCGTCTCGACAATCGCTCGGATATCGCCTCGCCTGATCAGAATCTCTCGGCTATCTCTCGATCCGGCCAGATTTCCTCGGCACACTCTATCTTTCCCTCGACAAATAGGCTATTCCAAGTCGATTCTCACGGTCAAAATCTCCAGAACCCGAACGGAACACACGATCTCTCGAATGCAGTCGGATCGCTCGGACAATCTCTCGGTCATCTCGATCCAGGCAGAAACCCTTGGCAACAATCGATCCTACCCTCGGTAACTCGGCTATTTTGGATCGATTATCTCGGACATAATTCGCAGAATCGGCACAAAACACGCGATCTCTCGATGGCACTCGGAATCGCTCGGACGAACTCGGCTTTCTCACGGCCGAAACTTCTTTCTCTCGGATAACTCTCGAAAAACTCAGAAGCTCTCGGTTAACATCTCGGATTACTCGAACAACCTTCGGAAACGGTGAGATCTCTCGACTATCTCACGGTGAAATCCATTTCCTCTGTCAATCTCTCGGTGGAACTTCTTTTCTCTCGTGAGAAATCGCACTCTCCTCTTTCTCCTAGATTTTCTCTCGAGAACAGATGCGGCCCCCGTGATAAATCCACCAAATCCATTTTTATACGGCCAAAACCCTAGCTTAACCGTACAACCACGACTTAGCCGACACGGTTTACTTTTCTCTCTGGTAAGGTAAGTCCAAATTAAATTCTCTCGGCCAAACCGGCCAAACTTTCCTTTTCTCTCGGCAATTTCCCAAACTGCTCGACCATTCCCGTGAGAAATCCCTTTCCCACACGAAAAACTCTAACTTTGGCCGACCAAACATACGGCCCATGGCCCAGCCTCTTTTCCTCTCGACACTTAGTCGTTTCTCGACAATTCACGGTTTAACTCGGCTATAGCCACGGTACAGTCCTTAACCTCACATACATAGTCACAGTACATACATTTCTCACAGACACGGACGAATCTCACTCGACCAAAACATAATTACACCGGCCATCCCATGACCCACTCGACCATAATCAGAATTTCTGGTCGCGGATGCTACAATTCTCCCCCACTCAGTTTGGATTTGTCCTCGAATCCGGTTCTTTTTCCGGAAGTTTCTCAAACTATTTCAGGAACTTTCTACTCCTCCTTGACTCTACTTTCGAAGTATTTTGCTCGTCGCCATTACAGTCCCAGAAGACTTTGATCATTTTGACCACTTTACCACGCTTAACCTTTTCTTTTTGGCCAACAACACGGATCGGTCTGCCTTCCACGGTAAGATCCTCTTGCAGCTCCGGAGGCGGTTCAAATATAACATTCTCACGTTCGGTCATGTGCTTTCTCAGCTGTGACACGTGAAACACATTGTGATAAGCACTCATTTCCGGCGGTGAGTCCAACTTATACACCACTGCTCCAATCCTTTCCAGAATCTGGTACAGCCCCATGTACCTCGGAATCAACTTAGCATCAAATGTTTCTTGCCTTTTCCCTTTGAAGGTCATAACCTTCTGATAAACCAGATTGCCTATATCGAACTCTAAGTGCTTACGGCGCTTATCAGCATAACTCTTTTGCCGATATTGAGCCTCTTTCAGCTTAGCCTTCAGAAATGGTATCTTTTCAGTAGTCGTCTCGACAACTACCAGTCACAATACACTCCCCCACTTGGGTTCAACACAACGGTGCTCAATGCAACCCAGCCAAAGGCAGATAACTCTCCCAGTTACCACCCTAATCAAGCACTCCCGCTCTTATATGTCCTACATTAGAACTCTGTGACACCTCATGATCCGTTTCAACATTGACCCGACCAATTCCCTTATCCAGATTGTAATGCAATTTTCTTCCTCCTAGTGTTATTACCATATCCGAGTCCACATCCTCGGACTCTAACCACTCTTAATTTAGCTGTACTAAGCTCTTTTTCCCAATCGCAGCCTTCCCAAGACTCAATTCAAGATACTTGACCACAGACCATCCAAGCCTTGGTCCGGATTTCCACCACCAATCAGAATTCAAGTACGCCACATCTGGCCGAACACTATCTACAGAACAGCCTACACAGCTTCACCACGCAGAGCTCTTGTCCGACCACTTCCAGATCAAACAACTCATATCAGACAGACTTCTCTCTTAACACTAGTCAACTCAAGAGTTACTCCTTTTGTCTTTCAGTCATTCTAAACCATTCCATCCTCTGGACAGTCTCTTGGTCTGCATACATATCTTAGAAAACTTCTCAAGTTTCTAAGTATTTCCACTCGCCCCACCTCAACTTCCTTTTAATTAGAATGCTTAGCATAATCCGTTAGCTTTGGACTTTCTCTAAACGCTCAGTCATCCATGATGATAGGTCATGCTTACGGTCAGTCCATCTTGCCCATCGACTTGCCTTAGCGAACTCCAGAGTTCCTAAGTGTTTTGTCTCATCTTGCCTCAACTACCGTTGACCACCATCATAAGTTAACCAAGATAAATGATCCTTATTAACACAACTAACGAATCACTCTTGATTCCTTACTCGAGTTTTCAAACTCTCTTACGTTCCTCCTTAACTCTTTCCAGTTAGGAACACACACTCAACCCTTCACAATAATCCTCCCATTGTTTGAAGTTTGATATTAAGGTTGGTCATTCTTTGACACCTTGATCGGATTCTCATCCTCCTCTTAAGGTAGTCGGATCCTTGATAACAAATCAGCTTGGTCCGCGACTCCCGAACCCAACGGTTCCACCTTTTCAGTAAAGACATTTAACCGCAATGTCCTCATAGGATTTACCATCCTTAGATCACACATTGATCCTTACAGACATCATTATCTTGGAAAACTTCTCTGGTTTACAAGAAAAATATCACCGTCACGCCATGGCTAATCCGCAGATTCCTACATATGCTAAAATCTAATCGCCTTGGCAACCCGCAGGTTCCTAGCTCACAATTTCAGTCATGCGGTGATGAACTCCTCAGTTCTCACCCACGCAGTCCTAGGTTACTCAACAGTTATCTTACAACCAACATAGGTTACTCAACCGTCATCTTGCAACTAGCATGCAACAGTCATGTCCCATCTATACTCTCGACAAAAAGGATCAATGACTCAGCCAAAACTTGGCACACCATGCCATCAGTCGGCTCACAAGGCCTCGGCTCACACAGCCATTACAAGTTCTCACTTGTATTTTCATTTGGTACCATGCCTTAACCAGCCAGTACCCGGCACACTAGCCAATCGGTTCGTACAATGCTTAACAAGCAAGTACTCGGCACACTAGCCAATCCATTATTATCGTTATACCACATTAATAATCCTACGATGGCGAACTTCCTTAGTCCCCACCGTCACAGTCATCACAACGTATCCGTTGCAAATCCAGTATCACATCATTCACTGGCGAATCCACTGATTCTGATGGATGCTACCACAACCGCGCCTTGGCAAATTTAATGGTTTCCAGAGTCGCCTTCACTTCAGTCATGCATTGGCAAACCCACGGTTTCCTAAAATGCCTCTCAGAAAACATCCGTCTTGGCCAACCCTCTTGGTTCCAAGTACGATTCCCATAAGTATTGGCAAACCCACTTGGTTTCGAATAACAACTCTCAGAAACAGTCACGTCTGGACAACCCACTTGGTTTCCATGGACGCATCTCAAAATCAGTCACGCCTGGACAACCCACCTGGCTTCCATGGTCGTAACGCAGAACAGTCACGCCTTGGCAACCTACCTGGTTCCCAAAGTCGTAACAGAGGACAGTCACCCCTTGGCAAACCTTCCGGGTTTTCAAAGTCGCAAACCATAAACAATCATGCCTTAGCAAACCCGAAGGTTCCCAAGGACGCCAATCAGTACACGGCTTACCAGCCTTCTCATGGCCCAGAAGGCCTTTCACACAAAATGGCCCCGGTCACACAGACCTTATCGGCACACAATGGCCCCGGTCACCCAGACCGTTATCGGCACGCAATGGCCCCGGTCTCCCAGACCCTTATCTCGGCTCCCAGCCTTACTACGCTTAACCAGCAGAACAAAAGAATGCAAGCAATGCATCACAAAAGAGATATGATCATCCACCCTAACTCTGACTCTAGTCTTATGGGCTCGGTTCCGCATTAGCGTGAATCACACATCACCCAGACAAGAGAAACGATCCTGCCTTTAGTCACAAGCCAGTTAGACACCATGTACAATCACAGGAACAAAATGATCATCTACCCTAACTCTGACCATCTAGTCTTATGGACTCAATTCCACACTAGCGTGAATAACTCATCACCTAGGCAAACGAAACGATCCGGCTTCGATCACTAGCTAGTTAGATATCATGTAATCTCACGGTTCTATGATCATCTCGACCACTCGTGAATTTCTCAAGGCCATCGGTTCTACTCCAAGCGAGAATCACACATCCCCTTAAGTTAGCAATACGATCCGGACATCCACATAGCTAGTTAGACACCACGTTTAAACCACGGTATCCAATACCAATCACAATCACAGAAACACATAGACCTTGCTAAGCATAAAACCCTACTTACACAAGCGATCAATAAACACACCAGAATCTAGCAATCAAACGATCCTAAACACCAGCCACAGTCACACACTCACAGAAAATTCAACTAGATAGACTAGATCATTCACAGACCCAGCCACTTAAGCAGATAGACATTTATTCCCTTTAGCATTTTTCCGCGTCTAAGTCATTCTAGACAAGCCTAATTCACGTCAAGACTATGTCCTAGAACCGACCACGCTCTGATACCACTTGTTACACCCCGATCCGGTTTTCCTAACCAGCAGCCGAACCACATGAAATTTTGCCTTTCTAACCGATATCCTAGATGGGGTTTAATACATTCCTTCCATCTAACAACTTAACTCAGCCCATTCTCATCGACTATCCAATAACCTACGCAGTCAGAATAATCAATACAAGTTTCGTCTTAGTAAATACCTTGGCCATTCGCAGACTCGGATGCACTGACCCACGCTCCAATTATCTCAGCCACAATGCTCGCCACCCACGAAGCACATCCCCCCCCCGTACTTAGTCACTCAACCAACCATCCCCACATGACCAAGTACAGAAGAGAGACAGCTCGGATCCCCGATCCATTGCACGTCCAGGCACGATCCACAACGATCGCCAGACATGATCCACACCGATCGCCATATACGATCCACACCGATCGCCAGACCCGATCGCCAGACACGATCAACACTGATCGCCAAACACTCTAGTCACGATCATCCCCGATCGCCAGTAACTCCAGTTCATGGTCCCCTTGACCATATTCAAGTTTCTCATGACCACGGTCATAATCTCTTGGCTATCTCTCAGATATAGTCGACTCCTCTTGACTATCTCTCGATTAACCACTTTCTCACGATGAATCTCACAGCAGAACGATCCATCTCGATGAATCTCCCGGAATATAACTTTCTCACGGTGAAAGTCCGTACTCTCTGATAGGGCTCAGGTTTTACCCAAATAATCAACTACTACAAGTGCACAGCAATGCAGGTGAAGTATAAGGGGTATCGAATCCTCAGGGAAGTAGATGCTACACTAATGGTTTTTTAGGTTTAGATTATGCTAGGCGATTTATAATTAAGTAAACTAAAGACTTAAGCGAAATAAATAAACTAGTTTAAAAGCGATGTAAGTTCAGAGACAAAGGCGCTAGGCAGGGGTAATTATCAGGTTTGAATCCAAGATTGCATAATCTAAGTTTATTAGGGATTTATTAAGAACAGTCTAGAACTCGAAACTCTAAGTTAAAACCAATCAACTCTCGTTGCAGAAGTTATCTATGCCTAGATTCCTAAATGCCAAAACTCTTTGCGAATTTAAAAAATAAAGGCAAGCAATAAGAACAGGTTCGATTTGTTCACAAAATACCTAAATCAAATCTCTTTGCGAATAGCTATTTTCCTCACCTATGATTAGATCAAGTTACTAATAATGCTCTCGCATCTATTAAATAACCTAAGGTTTGATTTCTAAGTGATCAATTCAGAAAATCAAGTTAAGCACAAATCAAGGTGAAGATCCAATTGATTTCCCTAATAATTCTAGTGATTCTACAAACTCTTCATCAAACCCTAAATCACCCTAACCTAACTAGCAAACTACTTAGACATAATTATGCAAACACAAATCATGGCTGAAATAAATTGCATAAAAGAATATAGAATGATACAGGGGTTCGAAATCTGGCTCAGATGAGTTAGAATTGTCTCCCCAAAAGCTCAGGATCAATCTCTCTCTAAGTCTCAAAAACAGAAAATAATGATAAGGTATTAGGCTAAACAATGCCTGAAAACTATTTATAGAAGAGGATTTTTCGTCCAGGGGCAGACTTGTAATTCTTCAAGACTTGGGTGATTTCCTTTTTCTGATGAAAATCGGGAAACTTGGCCGACCTTCATTGGTGTCGATCAACACTGATGGTGTCGATCGACACTCAGCACGTAAATCCAGCCTTTTGACTTCATCACTTCGGCTGCTTCTCCAAAATGCTCCAAAATGTTCCATATTCTCCCATTTAGCTCCAAATGCTCTCCATCCTGTAAGGATTCTAAAAAGACTCCAAAACTAGCAAAAGACTCTATAAAAACACTTATATCATGGTCTAAAAACGGATAAAAACCATGATATATCAACTCCCCCAGACTTAGCCTTTGCTTGTCCTCAAGCAAAACAGAAACTTAGAATGAAGTAGAAGTTTGAAAACAGGAACTTCGAGTACTTCTTCAAAACGCCACATTGATTAACACTTCTTGAATCCACTTGATATAAAGCCAACCTTAGAAAATGTTCAATGTACTTACCACAAGCTTAGCAATCTCCCAGTTCAAATCCAGATCCTTTCCTTGGTAAAAGTTTCGAACTCTAACAGTGGTAATGCCACAGAACTTTCCTTATCCTTTTCCCTTTCTTAGTGCCTGAACAAGACATTCTCATACAGCTCCCCTATTTTCTCTTCCCTTAGTCAACTTCTGCCCATTTTCAGGGTGTTCTAAGATCTTTTCATTGGCTCTTCTTTTTCTTATGAAATCTCTGGAAATAGTGCTACTCTCTACTTGTGTTCCTTGTGAGGAGACGTGTTCAAGAGCATCACTAATATTGTTCCTTGTGAGGAGACAGACTCATGACAAAGGCACTATTCCCAGACTTAGACTATTTTTTTTTCTTTTCTTTTTCTTTTCTCAAGGGAAGATCAAGGAGAGACTGCAATTACCTATATGTTCGGACTGAAAGAGGAATCAAGTTCTGCGCATACCTAGTTCTTTGTAAGGGGATCTGAACTCGTCCTGTTAGATTGATTCCACTTGCAGCTTTCTACTTAGTAAGTCCTGCAATCAACTCTTATAGCAATGGTTCTTCAAGTGTTAACTTTCTGTAGTTAGTTCCTAGAAAAACTGAAAATTCCAACTAATTTTGACTCAATAAAACAAATTTTGAAAACTTTTGACTCAAGACAAACTCTCAAAACAAAACACAATGTTAGCAACCACCTCCCCCAGACTTGAATAACACTGTCCCCAGTGTTACTAAGAATGAGTTTGGATAGAAAAAATTTGTGTTAAAACTGTTACAGATGAAAGAGAAAAAATCGGATTACCTGACTCTGCTTGTGGCGTCGATCGAAACAGATGGTGTCGATCGTGGCCGTGTGAGATGGTCGTGTCGATCGTCACTGGATGGTATCGATCGACACTCTGTCCGAAGACAGAGTTCAGCCACTCGAACATGAATGTTGTTAAGTCAGATTGTTGTTAGAATCTTCCAAGCTGTTAGAAAACTCAACAAAAGGGTTTAAAGCACAAGATAATCCAATAAGCTCAATAAATGCAACAAGTTAGAAACAAAGTACTGAAGCAAATGAAGCAAATGCAGAATCAAGAGAAAAAGAAAAACTGACTCAAAGTACTAAAAAGGATGGAAAAGTCACTCGTCATCATCAGCACGTGGTGGAGAAGATCGTGGTGGTGTAGCAGGTCGAACGCAGCCACAGTTAGACACAGTAGAAATGGCGTTCCAGATGGCCTGAAAGCTCTGAACCACATATCTCTGAAATGCAGCTTGCTCCATAGGAATCTCGGGAGCGTTTGGAAGGTGATGAGGTCCAATATGTGCCAAAGTTGTCTGTGCTCTGCGCCTAGAACAAGAAGGACGTGGCAGATCCTCAGCTAGTCGGGAGGATGTGCCTCTGCGTCTAGCAACGGGAGCAGTCCTAAGCTTGCTCGGACAAGGGTGAAACGCGAGGCGGCCTGGATCGGTTGTAATGTGAGTGAGGTCTCAGTCAGGTAGCTGAACCAAACGCTGCACTCTCTGCTCGTCGCTGAAAGCCCACATCCGCTCTCCCGTGACCCAATGAGTCCTCTTCAAATACTCCATATCGACCAAGGCACGCGATGTAATAATGGAGCAGCTGGAAGTGTCTATCCCGCAATGATGGAAGATAGGAGTGAGAAGACTCCTTATAGTCTCTGGCTTAAGCTTCGTTCCACTAAAAGGCTTGGTCTTCAAAGAAGCCAAGTGATGAGCAAATACTGCGCCTAGGTTCGCGCCAGCTGGCGTGTCTGAATCCTCATAAATCTCAGACCAAATACCATGATAAAGCAGAACCAACTCAGACACTCGCATCTTCCCTGGCTCATGCTTACACAGAAGTGTAGTAGAGAATAGGCGGACCAAGTAGCGCAGGATGGGATGGCGAATGTCGGTGTGAGTGGAGGTCTTAGAGTCATACCTCCCATTCCTGATGTGTGACCAGCAATCCTGGTTATCTGGGAGCTGTGTCTGAAGAGAGACCTCAGTGGCATGCTCATCGGGGAACCCATAGATCCCGCAAAGATCTGAAAGTGAAATGCGGTAGCGGATCCCGCGGATGAGGAAGGTCAATGTGCCTTCCAGAGAATTTCGGACTATCTTGTTCCAGTAGTAGACTCTAGCTGTGGCAATGAACAAGCGGACTAGATCGGGATACAAGTCGTACTGCCGCGTCGCAATAGTGCCCATCCCAATTCTGTTCATCAATGACAGGATGTCATCCTTAATGCCAAGCTCCCTCATCGTCGACTCACAAGCAAAACGAGTTGGAGCGATCTCTACTCGCAGCCACGCATTGTAGAACAGCGTGTCATAATCGTCCCATGTCTCGCTGAGATCTCTGTAAATACATGCGTCCTTTGCAACCTCCTCAGCTGGTGAATCGTCCCAACGTTGTGTAACCCGAATCTTTGCCTTTTCAGGCCTAGGGCATGGAGGAAGAGACGGAATTGCCTCATCATTGGCAGTTCCTGAGGCTGAGGCATCACCATCTCGTGTTCTCTTAGGCATCTGCCATGAAAAAGGAAAACAAAATCAAACCCAAAGTCCAACAAATGAATAACAATGTGTCTGTCCTTGTCGGGTGTCGATCGACACCATGCGCGGATTTCGAATCCGAACCAGAATTGACTAGTACAAAGGCATGCAACAATAATTAGCAAACCCAACAATCCCAATATCACTAGTCGACTAAGTCTAGACCATAAAACCCAAAGAAGAAGCCAAATTTGCAAAATGCATCATCAATTTCCAAAAATTCCGAAAATTTCAAATTTTGCAATTTAGAGGATGAAAAACGGTTGGGGAGTGATCTTAATCATGTTATACAACCTAAACAAGCATCATTCAACAAAGAAATCAAGCTAAAGAGGTTGAATTCGAAAATTTTCACCTTAGGTCCGAAAATGAAATTGGGAGATTTGAAGGACATACCTTTGTAGATCGAATGAATGGACAATGGATTATGAAAGAGTGACGAAATCCGCAAGGATTAGAGCTTTGAATCACTCAATTTGGTCAAGAAATGAGAAAGTTGGATTTGGGAGAAAATCTCTCTAGCTCACGGTTTTTTAAAAAATTATGAGAAAGAAGAGAAAGTGTCGGGTTTTGAAGAACTTACCTGTATCCCCGAGGGGTGTCGATCGACACAGGTGGTGTCGATCGACACTGACCATGAGCCCAATAGTGTTTCACTCGCTGCCCATTCACAGTGAACTCCTCTCCTTTGGAGTTTGTCAAGACAATTGCTCCATAAGGTCTGATCTCTTTGATGGTGAAAGGACCTGACCAACGTGAACGCAATTTACCAGGAAATAATTGCAAACGAGAGTTCTACAGAAGTACCTGGTCATTTGGCTCGAATTGTCTGGAGACAATCTTCTTATCATGATATGCTTTAGTTCTCTCTTTGTAGAGCTTTAAGTTCTCATAAGCATGATAACGAAGTTCATCCAATTCGTGGAGCTGAAGTAGGTGCCTCTCTGCAGCAGGTTTCAGGTCGAAATTCATCTTCTTGATATCCCAATGCGCCTTGTGTTCCAACTCTACTGGAAGATGGCAAGCTTTGCCATAGAGCAGCTGGAAAGGTGTAGTTCCAAGAGGCGTTTTGTAGGCAGTCCTGTAGGCCCAAAGTGCATCATCTAACTTTGCTGCCCAATACTTCCTTGTCTTGCCCACTGTCTTCTCCAGAATTTGCTTTATCTGTCTGTTGGAGGCTTCTACTTGTCCACTTGTCTGGGGATGATAAGGAGTCGCTACGCGATGCTGAACACCATGCTTCTTCAGCAGTTTGTTGAAAACCTTGTTGATAAAGTGAGAACCACCATCACTTATAACAATCCTAGGTACTACGAATCTTGGAAAAATAATGGTCTGAAATAGCTTGAGAACCACTGCAGCATCATTGGTCTTAGAAGCAATTGCTTCCACCCACTTAGAGACATAGTCCACAGCCACCAAGATGTATTGCATTCCATAGGATGGAGGAAAAGGGCCCATGAAATCAATGCCCCAACAATCAAAGACCTCAACTTCAAGGATGAAGTTCTGTGGCATCTCATTCCTCTTACTGATCTTCCCTCTCCTCTGACAAACATCACATTGAGTGATGAACAGCTGCACATCCTTGAACATAGTAGGCCACCAAAAGCCTGCTTGAAGAACCTTGGACACTGTCTTNACCTCAACTTCAAGGATGAAGTTCTGTGGCATCTCATTCCTCTTACTGATCTTCCCTCTCCTCTGACAAACATCACATTGAGTGATGAACAGCTGCACATCCTTGAACATAGTAGGCCACCAAAAGCCTGCTTGAAGAACCTTGGACACTGTCTTGAAGGTTGCGAAATGTCCAGCATGCTCAGAACCATGACAATGGAACATCACATCACGAACCTCACTCTCTGCAATGCTTCTTCTGTAAACATTGTCCGAACAATGTTTGTACAAGTGTGGTTCATCTCATAACCCTTGAGATGGTTTGGCTCAATGTCAGCAGCAAGGAAGTTCACTATGTCAGCATACCATGGTCGAGTTGCATCATTAATGGCAAAGATTGTCTGTCGAAACACCTCATCCAAGATCCTGCGAATTAATGAAGGTCCCTGGTGTCGATCGACACTGTTGGTGTCGATCGACACTCGTGAAGTTGGCAAACTTCGAAGTGTTGAATCACGACTCGTTCTCATCCTTTTGGACGGGGTGTCGATCGACACTCCCTTAGTGTCGATCGACACTCCCTTAGTGTCGATCGACACTCCCTTAGTGTCGATCGACACTAGGCGTATCTGCTTCGAGATCATACTTTGCAAACGACTCTCAACAAGGTAAACATTCTCTTCAGGCAGAAAGTCATCAATTGGCACGTCATCTTCAATCCTGATCCTTGAGAGATGATCAGCTACTCCATTTTCAACTCCTTTCTTGTCTTTGATTTCTATGTCGAACTCTTGAAGAAGTAGAATCCATCTTAGCAACCTTGGCATTGCATCCTTCTTCTGCATCAAATACTTCAACGCAGAATGATCTGTGTGAACAATTACCTTCGAGCCAACAAGGTATTGTCGAAATTTCTCAAAGGCAAAAACCACAGCTAGCAATTCCTTCTCCGTGGTTGCATAGTTCTTCTGAGCATCATCCAATGTTCTGCTGGCATAATAGATGGCATGAAGCTTCTTGTCCTTTTTCTGTCCCAACATCGCGCCTACTGCGAAGTCACTGGCGTCACACATCACCTCGAAAGGCAAATCCTAGTCTGGAGGTTGAACTATTGGAGCACTCACTAAGGCTTACTTGATCTGTTCAAAGGCTGAATGACATTCTGCAGTGAACTCGAATTTTACATCTTTGCAGAGAAGAGTTGTGAGTGGTCTTGCAATCTTGCTGAAGTCCTTGATGAATCTTCTGTTGAACCCAACATGGCCTAGAAAACTTCTCACTGACTTCACAGAATCAGGTGCTTGCAAAGTCATCATCACTTCAATCTTGGCGCGATCCACTGCAATCCCTTTTGCTGACACCTTATATCCAAGTACAATCCCATCTGTGACCATGAAATGACACTTTTCCCAGTTCAGGACCAAGTGCTTCTCTTCACATCGCTGCAACACTGCACATAAGTTGTCCAGACAGTCTTTGAAGGATGACCCATAAACAGAGAAGTCATCCATAAAGACTTCCATAAACTTCTCAATCATGTCCGTGAATATCGCCATCATGCATCTCTGGAAGGTCGCAGGAGCATTACAAAGTCCAAATGGCATCCTGCGATATGCAAAAGTACCATAAGGACATATAAACGTGGTCTTCTTCTGATCATCTGGATGGATTGGAATCTGGAAGAATCTTGAATATTCATCAAGGAAACAGTAATATGGATGATTCGCCAATCTCTCCAGCATCTGGTCGATGAAAGGCAAAGGAAAGTGATCCTTTCTGGTCGCAGCATTCAGCTTTCTGTTGTCTATGCACATCCTGTGTCCAGTCACAGTCCTTGTAGGAATCAGCTCATTCTTCTCATTCTTCACCATTGTGACTCCTCCTTTCTTAGGAACCACGTGAACCGGACTGACCCAAGCACTGTCTGAAATGGGATAGATGATCCCTGCTTCTAAGAGCTTCATTATCTCCTTCTTGACTACTTCCTTCAGGTTCGGATTCAGCCTTCTTTGATGCTCAACTGATGATTTCGTCTCATCCTCAAGGTGAATCCGATGCATGCACAAGTCTGGTGAGATACCTGAAATATCATCAAGAGAATAGTCAAGAGCTTTGCGAAATTTGAGCAGCTTGCTTAGCAATAACGTGAGCTCTGCATTGTTCAAAGAAGCATTTACAATGACAGGATAAGTCGAATTAGGACCAAGAAATGCGTACCTTAGCCCGGCAGGGAGCTGTTTAAGCTCAACTTTAGGTGCCTTAGCCTCATCCCAATCGGCGAGTGTGGCTGCTTTCGTTGTTCGCGAAGGGTGTCGATCAACACTGGTTGGTGTCGATCGACACAAGTCTTCCTGAGCGACTAGTTGCATGACTTGCTCACTTGCGTCCAGCATCTTCGCATATCCCGCAGCTGCATCGTCCAAGTGTTCAATGTCCTTTGTAGAAGTGGTCAATGCGCGCTCCAAGGGGTCTGTAGGGTGGTCCTCTTGGAATATTTCTTCAGCAAGGTTGGTGAGTGAATCGACATAGAAGGTTTGTCCATCAATTGTTGGTCTCTTCATCAGCTTCTCCATGTCGAAATTCATCACTAAGTCACCAATGTTCAGCGCGATCCTACCCTTCCTCACATCAATGATTGCTCCAGCTGTAGCCAAGAATGGTCTACAAAGTATGAGAGGGTCTTTGGGTTACTCATCATATGCCAATACCACAAAGTCTGTGGGAATCAAACAATCTCCCACTTTGATAGGAACATCTTCCAAGACACCTTCAGGGATTCTGACAGAACGATCAGCAAGTACTAGGGAGATTCTTGTGGCTTTGAAATTCGTCATATCCAGCCTTAGAGCAACTGAAAGAGGCATCAAGTTGACACTTGATCCTAAATCACACAGAGATCTCCCAAACTTGTTTGAAAAGATGGAGCAATTTAGAACAAAGCTTCCCGGGTCGGAGAGTTTCTCTAGAAGCCTGTTCTGAATGACAGCACTAACTTGCTCTGATATCATCATTGCTCCTTCCTCCATATCTATGTTATTTGTCATCATCCACTTCAAGTATCTCTTTATCACTGGAGTAGTTCTAATGGCATCCATCAAGAGGATTTCAACCACTAGTCTATCCATGATAGCCTTGCATCTAGCGTCTAGCAGCTCCTTCTTAGACTTCTTTGTTATCAAGGGGAAAGGGATCTTCGGTTTGTAGACCCTTTCTTCAGCAACGATCTTGGTCTTGGCTTGATCTGGTGCAGTCCGTGGTGGGTGTCGATCGACACTCTTCGTTGAAGTTGTGTCTTTCGCGTCAGGTTCAGGTTCAGGATCGTCTGATTTATCTTTCATCTCCGTGGGTGTCGATCGAGACTGGCTCCGCAGCATCATCCACATCTTCGAGCTCTTCGAACTCTTCAATGCTAAGTCCTCTCTTCTGTACAGGCTGAAGGTTCTTCCCACTCCTCAATGTGACAGCGTTCACTTGGCGTTTGGGATTGGTATCAGTCTTCCCTGGAAGGAATCCTTCTTGCCTGTTAACAGCTTCTGCAGTTTGAGCAACTTGAACATCCAGCTTCTTCATATGAGAGTTCAAGCTCTCAATCTTTCCATTCAGGTCCTGGTANACTAGTCTATCCATGATAGCCTTGCATCTAGCGTCTAGCAGCTCCTTCTTAGACTTCTTTGTTATCAAGGGGAAAGGGATCTTCGGTTTGTAGACCCTTTCTTCAGCAACGATCTTGGTCTTGGCTTGATCTGGTGCAGTCCGTGGTGGGTGTCGATCGACACTCTTCGTTGAAGTTGTGTCTTTCGCGTCAGGTTCAGGTTCAGGATCGTCTGATTTATCTTTCATCTCCGTGGGTGTCGATCGAGACTGGCTCCGCAGCATCATCCACATCTTCGAGCTCTTCGAACTCTTCAATGCTAAGTCCTCTCTTCTGTACAGGCTGAAGGTTCTTCCCACTCCTCAATGTGACAGCGTTCACTTGGCGTTTGGGATTGGTATCAGTCTTCCCTGGAAGGAATCCTTCTTGCCTGTTAACAGCTTCTGCAGTTTGAGCAACTTGAACATCCAGCTTCTTCATATGAGAGTTCAAGCTCTCAATCTTTCCATTCAGGTCCTGGTACAGTGAATCAATCTTGCCATTGAAATTCACTGTCAACTTCTGCTGTCCTTCCAAGAGTTGCTTTAGCATAGCCTCCATTTTGTTGTCTTGAGCAGGAGGTTTTTGGTAAGAAGAATTTCCATAGCTCCTTGTGTAGCCACTATTGCTGTTCTGGAATGGGGGCTTTTGAGTATAACCAGAAGAGTTCTGATTTCCTGTGAAGGAGCTCTTCTGATAATTCCCATTAAAGCTCATGTTCCCTTGCTGGTTCCCATAACGTTGGCCTTGAAATCCACCTTCGTTGATGTAGTTCACATCCTCCTCGTCACAATCCTCATTTGGTTCGAATGACTCCACTTCATTGGCAAAGTGGACCTGCTTCTTTCCCACCAAGAGATCTAGCTTCCTGTTGACTTCAGCGATTTGGCCTCCTCTTCTTTCGAAGTCTGCATTCTTGATGCTGTTACAAGAGGCCAAATTCTCTATAAGCACCATTACGTCGTCGGGGCATCTGGTGTTGAAGTTGCCATTGCTCGCTGTGTCCAAAGCCATCTGGTACCTCCAGTCAATTTCGCGGTAAAAGATACCGAGAAGCTGCGGTTCGCTGAAACCGTGATGTGGGCAATCCCTCTGGTATGATCTGAATCGCACCCAAGAAGCTTTAAATGCTTCAGTAGGTCCTTGGGAAAATGCAGTGATCTTAGTCCTCAGCACCTTAGACCTCGCGTCATCAAAGAAATTGCAAAGGAATGCATTTTTTGTGTCTTCCCATGTAGTTAAGGATCCTGGATCCAACTGCTTCAGCCAATACGATGCATCTCCTGAAAGCGAGTAAGGGAACAGCTTGCAGAAGAGATAATCATAAACACCCCCATTAGCCTTGATGCTTGATGCGAGGTCCTCAAATCTCTCTATGTGGTCCATAGGATGCTCATTAGGAAGACCATGAAATGGATGTTGCCTCACCAATGTGAAGTAGACAGGCTTCAGCTCGAAGTCATTCCTCTGAAATGCAGGAGGACGGATCGCAGCTCTATTAGCATAGAACTGGTCTGGGCGGTTGTACTCGCCTAGTGTTATTCCACGTCCAGCTTCTACGTTTTGTATTGCTGGTTCGACGATGACGGCGCCAGCCTCATCAAGTCGCTGTCCTTGGGCGTTCATTTTGTTGTCCTGTAGGTCGGTTAAGTTGCCTTCCGCGTCGCGTATCACAACCAAAGTGTCAGCCATTGTTGATTGCGCGTGGTGTCGATCGACGCTCGAGCTGATCGACGGTTCGTACGTTCCAAACGGCCGAGTTCTTGGTTCAGTGCGACAAGTTCCTTCTCCTTGTTGCTTCTAGAACTGGGCATGCACCTGAAACCAAAGGTAAGAAACTAAATTAGTAACCAAAATAAAAACAAAACCTAGTCAAAATCCTAGAAAATGCTTAAGGAATTAAAAACTTAAAAACTATTTTAAGTTGATATACTGAACTTAAAAACTATTTTAAAATCCCGACCAAGGGGTTAAACAACTAGAAAGTTACTTCTAAGGAATTAAAAGGCACGATTACTAATTTTAGAAAATGCAAAACTAAAGATTGACGAAACAGGAAATTATCTAAGACTTGGGACGAATTTTAAAAACTAGAAATAAAAATCTACTGACTCTTAAACTCTACCAGGGTGCGAAACACGACACTAGAGAATTTCTAAAATACTAACAAGACCAAGAATGCAACTTTCTGAATTTAAAAAGCTTTAGAGCAAGAAATTAACAACTAGAAGGTTTTAAGATAAAATATTAAAACTTTAAACTAAAGGAAGATGATTTTTATGTTTTCAGATGATAAGAAATGGATTCACGGTTTGAGGATCAACTTAGAGGGTTCGAGATTCAAGCTTTGGGTTTTAAAACATAGATCTACACTTTTTGTGCTTTCTCTAAGCCTAGAGAAACTTAAGCTAGCTTCATCCATGGCGTGTGGTATGAAGCCTTCCTCATCCCTGGCCTCCTTACCCATTGATCATGGAGGAAAGAAAGGATGAGAAGCATGATGCATAGATCTCAAAAAGAGGCTTAACTAATCCCCTAAGCAACCATGGCGTTTGGGAAATGAAAGATTAGTCTCTTGGATTTGGATTTAAGGGATCTCCTAGATCTGTCTAGGACAAGGAAATCCCTGGATCAAAGATGTCTCTCTCGAGATCCTCTAGGCCTTAAACGCCCAAATCCAAGAAGAGAATGGTTTTAAGAACAAGAAAAGTCCAAAGCTTAAATCCCTAAACCCTTAATCACCTCAAACCGAAAACCCACAAGATTACTACTCACTATGCATGATTAAGATGCTGGAAAACGTAGAAGAAGGAAAGCTAAACATGATTAAACGATTAAGCAAGGAAATTAACAAAGTACTTAACATAAATTTAAAGATTAAGGTTTTCTAAAATATGAAAAGCTTGAAAGACTAACAATGGAGGTTTTGCTCAAAGAAGGAGGAGACAAAACGCAAGTTTCGGATCCTTTGCCAAAAATAGGTCAAAGACCTTTTATACAAAAAGGGTAATGGTCCCCTCACTAAGCTCCAAAATGTGAGCTGTCCGGATAAGGTTAGAGGTCGACCTTGGTCGTCGATCTCTTACTCGATCTTGACAGTATAACTCCTTCCTTTGCTCGATCGCCTAGTCGTTCCAACTGCAGAGATCGGGTGCCTTTGTCGATCGTCTACTCGATCTTCGGATGATCGAGTCTTGGGCTCGATCTGGCTCTCATTCTATACTCGCGTCCGTGCTTGGGCTCGATCATCTTAGTCGATCCTTGACATCGATCTTCTTCCACCGAATGGCTTCGTGACTCGATCTTGTGGTCGATCTTCTCAAGATCGACCTGCCTTTCTCGATCCTTAGCTCGATCTCGGATCCCCTACTTGATGCCCGAGTTCTCCCAAGTATCCATAGACTCCATTTTGATCCTCAGCTTGTCCACGCACTCTCCCAAGTTCCAGTGTATCCAAAACAACCTGAATATGATGCAAGAATGCAAGAAACATGCAAATGCTAATGCAAAAAGCCTTAGGACCTAAAATGGAACAAAAGCTTCAATTTCCCTAAGTATGAATGCAATATGTATGCAACTTATGCCCTAAATGCAAGATAAATGTATGAAATATAGGGACACATCAACTCCCCCAAACTTGCCTTTTGCTTGCCCTCAAGCAAACAAATTCCGAGTAAGGGAGAGAGGTTTAAGAGTGGGAGCTCAATATCCAAGGTTGCTAACAATAATGATCAACTCAACATCCTTGTTACTAATTCTAAGATGCATGTGAATCTATTCTACTCCAAAAGAGTTAGCCATGCCCATTTCAACATTCAAATGCACTACGAGTACATTTCAACAAAGGTGATGATTGGCTCGCCTTTGTTGAGAAGAACAGGTACTCTGAGTGTTGAGTACTTGTCTTGGTTCTTTGACCTATGTAAAACACCTTGAATGAGAGATGGAAAATCTTCCGTCCTTGCGTCTTGAAGATTGCATCACCTCAGAAACTTGAAGTTTGGGTCGATGCTGGCCTATCCGGTGATGTGTTCGGGATCCCGGAAGACAGGTGTTGCTAGTTTGAACAGCAATGCCATATGAAAGTATTACTTGGCTTCGGTAAAGGTCTTGGTCGCGGAAGAGAGAAGCTAGTCTTCAGGAACTATTCTCTCCGCGGTTTGGTGAACGAAGTTGCATCTTCTTCCTTCTGAAGCTTGCACAACGGTTCTGGAGGATGCGAATGTTGTATTCTTGTTCGTCTTCGTGGATACAGGTCTATTGAACGTGCTGGAAGAAGTATGTAGAGAGATGGATCATTGACTTGACTTGACTTGGATGGAGTCTTGTCTTGTCCCGCCGTCTCTGATGCAACAGCGGCATGCCGTAGTTGTGGAAGTTGTCTTTGCGGTCTTCAAGACGTGTTCAAGTCTAGAAACAAGATGGAAACTTGCAAGACTTGAAAGAGGTTGAAGGAGGATCGGTTTGGTGAAGTTTTGGATGGAAGAAGTTGCAGAGGAAGGCTGGCCGCGCGGCGGGTTGTCGCGACCGCGGCCAGGCACGTCTTCTCCACGCCATCGTGGCTCATGGCGCGGCCAGGCTCCTTCTGGCCGGCCGACGGGCAGTTCGTCGCCCGGTGAGTGTTCTTCGAAACTCCTTCATATTTTTGGTCTTTTTTGTTTTTCTGATTTTCTTGTGTTTTTCTTGGTTTTCTGATTTTTTTGTCTTTTGGAGTTTTTGTAAATGCTGTAAAGTAAGAAGAAACCAAAACTAAAAAATAGTATGGTTAAAGAGATGAGAAAGAGATACCTAAAATGGGTTGTCTCCCATTGAGCCGCTCTTGTTTAGAGTCTTTTAGCTAGACTTTGGTAGTTTGGGAGCTTAGTTGGAGGGTGAGCTCGACCTTAGGCAAGGTCTCTTTGCCTTCTGTGCAGCGCCTTCTGTTGAAGACTCTTCGAGTCTCTCCATGATGGCATCTTCATCCCTTTGAAGAAGATGTTCCTCCATGATGTATGGTATCGTGGGATAGAACTTTTTACCATCGATATTGGCTAATGAGACTCGCCTATTAGGGCCAATCCATGATAGCTCCTACAGTGGCTAATAATGGCCATCCCAAGATGAGAGGTGCAACTTTATCTTGACGAGTTTTAACTATGTAAAAGTCCATCGGAATTCTACAATCGCCAATGATGATGGGAGATCATAAATGACTCCTTTCGGGGTAGTGAGTGATTGATCCGCCAAACCAATTATCACTTCAGTCGGGTAGGAGTGCCTGATCCCAAGTTCTCGTACTGCATAGCTTGGTAACACGCTGATTGTCGAGTCGGGATCACACAAAGCATTTCTAACATTGATCCCCTTGATTTCACACGTGATGAGAAACCGCCCGAGGTGTCGGGTTTTGTGCAAGCTGCTGAGTAGCCTTCCATATCTCGCACGCGTGAAGAGATCTTGTATCTCTAGCATGGTTTCGTTGCTTTCGCAGAAATAATGGCCGATAAGGTGTTCTGTCCATCCTTCAACGAAGGTGGTATCGGGAGGAAGACCTCGAACTACCTTGTTAAACTCGTCTAGATTCTCTCGAGTGATCATGTTGGTGTAGCTCTCGTATTTCTCGGCGCGGAAGAAGTAGGCGGCTCTGGCTGAGGTAATCGAACGTCTGGCCTAACCAAAGTGAACCTTAATCTTGTTTCTACTCTCTAAGGTGTCTTCAAAGTATTCTTTTAGACCGTAGCTTTCCCATGCTTCATCGAATTTCACACTTGTTGGAATATTCTCTACTTTCTTGTAGAATTCCACCAAACTTTCTCTTTTGATGTGCAGCGTGAGAGGTCTCTCCACGTCTGTCGTGATGTTCGCCGTAGGTCCTTCTTCTCCAGGCTCGGGAGACGTCTCTCCAGGAGCTTTGGTCGGGGCTGTTGTCTCGCGCTCTAGTTGGGGCTGAATGAAAAAGCAATGTGCTTTCTCGGTTCCTGCGACTGGGGTTTTGTGTTCGAACTTGTCTCCTATAAATTTGTTAACGACCCCGTCGAGCCGTTTTTGTTCCTTGGATAGTTTTGCTAGGCTGGCTTCGTTCTTCTTCTGAGCTTTCGCCATGTTCTGAATCTCGTCTCTCAAGTGCTCGACTTGCGATTCAGCCTTATGTTGGGCGTCTTCCATCTCCTGGATGTTTTTCTCCATTCGGCCCATGATGTTGTATGTGGCTCCGCGAGTTTCCTCAAACTCGTACTTCAGGGGGCGGATATCTCCTAGTCCGCGGTTCTGGACACCTTTGTTGTCCGCCAAGTCCTCGGAAGTTCTGCACAGTTTGTTGACGTTACCAAAAGTGTGATTCTCCAACATCTTCATATTGTTGGCGACTTCCTGGAGCTTGTGGAAGACTTAACCCTAGATGGAGTCCATCCGGGCATGTAAGGATCTCTCAGAATTTTCTTGATAATCAGTCATCACTGTTATCACCTCAATAAGGTTCTCCGCTTGCTGATTTCAGGGAGCAGGTGCGATCCTCTGATCGTTATGGGCAGGAGGTGACGTCTGGAGGTGAAGACTTTCGCTTCCGTGGATAACAGGAGGTGGGAAACCTCCTTGAGGTCGAGGCATGATGTGATCGTGTGGCAGCAGCGTTGGAGGTGGTCTCCGAGAATTGCGCAGAGATTCTGCAGGTGGGCGTGTGTTTGGAGGGATACAAGGGTCAATCCTTGCGTTCTCCATAGTGTGGTAGTTCCTGAAACTCATAGAAGAAGATCTAGTAGTTAGAGAAAAAGAATGTCTTTGAGTTGTGATCCTGACCTTTGTTTTGGATAACGAAAAGCTTGATGGGGTCTAAATAGTCGTCCGAGATTGGAGGATTTCTTTGGGGACTCGTCGAGCTTTGAATTTGTACGACCCTAAGCTGTAAGTGCACATCGTGCGTTGTAGTACTTAGGGTATCGAACCACAGGAGGAGGTCAACTGCAAAACAGGAAATCAGGGAAACCAAAGACGCAGAGAATTGAGTTTTTGGGGTAAGTGTCACGATTCTTGCAGAAAAGAAAGAAGGAAGAGCAACGTCTTATGGTGTCAACCAATTCTAAAACCAACGGGAAAAGGAAAATTAACTTAAGTGCTTGTAAAAAGGAAATCAGGTGAGCAGTGCAGAAAAAGTAAATATTGAAGTGCGTAAATCTCGAGTTGTAAAGCAGATGGGGGAAACATGTTGGGGATCTTCTCGGGAAATCTATGGGGTTCTAACTAGAAATCAAACTCAGAAAAGTTCAGACGAACGAGACTAGGCGATTTTCCCTAAACTGGAATCACTGATTTTAACGACCTAAACTATCTCGAGCAAGGTCGATCTATGTTATGTCAAGTGCGCAGGAATACTCTCGTATCCAACGGCCAAGGAAAACACGCAGTAATGATTGGGACAATAAACGTTCACGACTTCTCCTTAGGTATGCATGAGCATTCCAGAAGTGTTGCGCTCCACCAAACTAGGTTCGAATCTGAAATTAAGCAGGTTAATGGTTTTCAAAGACCCTAAAATCAGACTCTAGTTCATGACGCTAGATTCATACAATAAGAACAAGTTTGATAAGAAAGAAAACCCTAATCTACGGTTTAAACAATTGGTTCAAGAACAATTAATAAAATTCCCCATAGATCCCCTTAAAGAACACCCAACGAAAATAAACTACTCCGACATGAAAGAAGGAGTAGAAAACGAGATTGAGTAATGCATAACTTGTATAAATGGATGAGAAAGAAAGAGGGTTCAAGAAGAAATCAATCTCCCTCGAAGAACAAAGTGAAACCGCGAATAAGAGATTCACGGCCACCGAAAGAGTTGTGTGACTTAGTGATTTTCGTGATCCGTCCTCCCTCAAAAAACCCTAAACAATGAGTATATATAGGTCTCCAAGTCCCCTTGGTCGTCAATTACGTCTTGGCTTGCTTAAGACGGCTGCGCGTTTAAGTTGGGCTTCAAATGGGCCCGGGAATCGTCAAGTAGCTGGCCGGCCGAGCGACTGGTCGTGGCGCGGCCTCTGGTCGTGTTGTCAGGCTGTGGCGCGGCCAGGTTGGTCTTCCGGGTGTTTGGCAGACCTTCTTACTTCTTCCATAACTTTAGATCCAACCTTGTTATTGTCCTCACACCATTTCGAGGTGAAAAACAGCTGATTAGGCTACCTTATCTCCATATATGAGCTTGATCTTGTGGTGGGAAGACCTTTGTCTTATGTTGAACTTATATCCTCGAGCACTGTTTTCGGAAATATCCATTTTACTCCAAAATATGTGTCTTTTGCTAAGATTACCTGAAAAGAGTCTTGAACAACCAAATACTCGAAATCTAGTGTTTATGCATTAAAACCTTAGTGAAATGCTTATTAAAGCACTTACTTATTATAGTAAAAACGGGTAAAATATGCATGTTATCAACTATGGGGGTATATGCCTAAGGTCCAAGATGGGGAGGAGCCATTTCTGAGTCTGGAATATGAGAAAAAGGGGCTGAGGTTGGGTACATTGAAGATTTGGATTCACGACATGAAGGGTATGAAGAGAAATGGTCCAACGCGAGTAGTTCACGGGAGCTGTCAAAACGCGTCTGTCTGGGCTTAAAAGATGATCTGAAGAGCTACGTGATCAACCAACGCGATTGTCCTAGCCGCGTCGGAACTCAAGGCACGTAAGGTGGAGCTCAAGGCACTTCCTCAAGGGCTATGGTACGCTTTTTTAGGATCTAATTCTACTTACCGTGTGATTGTTAATGACGGTGTAAGTGATTATGAACTTGACTTGCTTCAAAAGGTGTTTATGGATGACTTCTCGCTATATGGTTCCTCTTTTGGTGTTTGTTTGTCAAATCTATACAAGGTCTTAAAGAGGTGCGAGGAAACAAATCTAGTGCTTAATTGTGAAAAACACCACTTCATGGTCAAGGAGGGAATTGTTCTCAGGCACAAGATTTCAGATAGAGGCATAGAAGTGGATAAAGCCAAGATCGAGGTCATGATAGATTTAGCTCCACTGAGCAACGTCAATGGCATAAGGAGTTTCCTAGGGCATGCGAGTTTCTACCGAAGGTTTATCAAGGATTTCTCCCAGATTGCAAGGCCTCTCACAAGGCTACTGTGCAAGGAAATTTACTTTGAGTTCGATGGAGAATGCTTGAAGGCCTTTGAGACCATCAGAGAAGCTCTTGTGAGCACGCCAGTTGTTCAAACGCTGGATTGGGATGTGATGCAAGTGACTATGTCGTGGGAGTTGTGCTTGGTCAAAGGAGAGACAAGAAGCTCTTTGACATCTATTATGCTAGTCGTACCTTGGATGACGCCCAAGTGAAGTACGCGACCACCGAGAAAGAGCTCCTTGTCGTGGTGTTTGCGCTTGAGAAGTTAATGTCCTATCTTGTGGGGTCCAAGGTCATTGTGTACATGGACCATGCGGCTCTGAGGTATATCTATGACAAGAAGGACACAAAGCTGATGTTGCTAAGGTGGATCCTTCTCTTGCAAGAGTTTGATATGGAAATTGTTGATAAGAAGGGAATAGAGAATGGTGTGGCGGATCACTTGTCACTTGTTGATTCCCTTGATTCCCTACCTGAAGAAGAGCTCATGATGATCGAGACAGTGGCAAATGCTGAAGAAGTTTGCAAGAAGCTTGAAGAAGCTCAAGAGATAAAGGAGGAGAAGCTCCCATGGGACGCGGACTTCGTGAACTACTTAGTGTGTTGAGAGGAGCCAACTAATCTTGAAAATTATCATAGGAAGAAGCTCTTAAGAGATGTGGCACACTACTATTGGTATAAGCCTTGCCTCTACAAGAGATGTCAAGATAGCCTCTTTAGAAGTTGTATAGCAAGCGATGAAGCTAAGAGTGTTCTCTACCATTGCCACAGTTCAAGCTACGGAGGACATTTTGCTACAGTGAAGACAACAACTAAGGTGTTGCAAGCTGGGTTTTGGTGGCCATTGATAGTAGGATTTTTTAGGTTCAAACAATCAATTCCTAAAACTCTACCATTCTTGTCATTGTAGTATTTTAGGTATCAATCCAAAGGGGTAGAGATTAAAAACACTAGGGATGCATAAATCTATTTAATCTAAGCACAATCAAAGAGAGAAGTTTCTAACAACCTAATTGAAATGGAAACAATGCATAAAAAAATAAAACCTTGCACAAGTAATAATCTAGAAGACTTTAAATAAGCTATAAGCAAAACTAAACTCAAGGAAAGAAACCTAAATTCGAAATGTGCAAGAAATAAATACAAGAATTCAAAGATGGGGTAATTGAATAAGAAGATTAAGATGTCTAACTTGATGTTCATACTCCAACAATTCTCATTTTTAGACATAAGGATCACAATTAGATTTTCCCATCTTTGGTGGTACTAATCCTATTTGCAAACCTAGACTTTTCCAACTTAGGTGGTACTAATCTAGTGTTAATCCTCAACCCAATACCTAATTTTCATTAGTAAAGGGGAAGAATTGTAAAGGTGGAGAACCTAATCCTAAATGACAAGTACTTAAATTAAAATCAAGGTTTTTTACAAGAAATGAAAGCTTAAAGTTTCTCTACAATGGAGATAGATCTAAAATGGAGAACAAAATCCCAAAATTTTGTGGCTCTCCTACACAAAAGTAGGTTAAAATGTTTATATAGGACCACACACAAATGGTCCCCTCACTAAAAGACAAAACGTGAGGAAGGAAGGAAGGAAAACAGATAAAGAAGATCGACCATTTGGATCGATCTATGGGTCGATCTAGTCCTTGAAACGGCCATGGAGCTCGATCTAGGGTCGATCTTCACTTATATACTTCAAACAGCCAGCACTGGTCGATGTTCAGCTCGATCTAGACCTTGAAACGGGCTGGGCTGGTCGATCTTCTGGTCGACCTCGGATTGAAATGGGCGAACCAGCTCAATCTTAGGGTCGATCTCAGCTTCTTTTCCTTTGTCCAAGCTTTCCTTTGACTCCCATCAACTTCTAAGCTCTTCTTTCATCCTCTTGTCCATGCTCAGCATCTAACACAGCTCCATGTACACCATATAACCTGAAAATGATACATATATGCAAGAATTATGCAAATTATAATGCAAACATGTCTAAAACTTAAAATGGGACAAAAGATACAGTTAATCTAAATATGAATGCAATAGTGAATGCAAAAATATCATAAATGAGTGCTAAAACATGCTAAATTATGAGTCTATCAGCCATCTCTCTTCGAGGACATGCATGAGTACATAAAGGCTTCTGAAGCATGCCAAAGAGCCAGGAATATTATTTAGAGAAACGAGATTCCTCAAAACCCAATTTTTGAGGTGGAGATCTTTGACGTGTGGGCGATTGATTTCATGGGATTTCTACTTTCTTCTTATGGCAACAAGTATATACTTGTGGCAGCGGATTATGTGTCTAAGTGGGTAGAAGCCATAGCATCTGATAGACTCATAATTTAGCATGTTTCAGCACTCATTTAGGATAGTTTTGCATTCACTTATGCATTTATTTAGTCACTTTTGGTCTCATTTGCATTCATATTAGAGTTTAGTGAGTCTTAGCCTAGCTTGTTGCATATTTGTACATTTGGAGTCTGATATACTCATATATTTCACATATTTAGCATGCATTTAGAATAGGTTTTGCATCCATATTGCATTCATAATAGGTTAGTTTGCATGTTTTATCTCATTTTAGGTCCTAGAGCACTTTGCATTAGTTTCTTGAATAATTGCATCAAATCAGGTTGTTTTGAGTGCATTGGAGCTATGGTGGATGCTGAGACATGGTGAGGTGATATATCATGGTTTTTACCCGTTTTTGGACCATGATATAAGTCTTTTTATAGAGTCTTTTGATATTTTTAGAGTCCTATTAGAGTCTTTGCAGATTAGACTACGTTTGGAGCATAATTGGAGATTTTGGATCATTCTGGAGCATTGTGGAAGAAACTGCAAAGTGATGAAGTCAGAGAGCCAGATTTTTGAATGAGTGTCGATCGACACTACATTGGTGTCGATCGACACCAATCGTGGATTCCTAAAGCCGCTTGATTTTACAAGTCTTGAAGAAAAAGGAAATTTGCCCAGAAGATTTTCTTATTTACAAAAGTGCTCCAGCTCGTGTTTTAGCCTATAAATATAGTTTTTCAGCCATTATTTAGGCTACACAATATTTTAGAGAGAGATTTTAGAGAGCTTTTGGGGAGATAGATCCTATACTCTGTTCTTGAGAGATTTTGAACCCCTTTTATTTCTTCTGTTGATTTCTCTTATGCTTTCTATTCAAATTATGATTTATGTTTCCTTAATCATGTCTGAGTAGTTTGCTTGTTAGGTTTAGGGTTTTTCAAAGGTGGTTGATGAATTGTTAGGTCGAATTAAATTGTTTGGATAAAATCATTAGAGTTCTTTATCTGGATTTGTGTTTAATGCTTATTCTAGCTTCATGACCTAGAATCTGATCTTAGATTAATTCATAGATGCGAGAGTATTATTGATTACCTGAACTAATGTTAGATGAGCAAAATACCTATTCGCAAAGAGAGTTGGTTTAGGGATTTTGTGAACAATCGAACCTGAACTTTAATGCTTGTCTAAATTGATAGGATTTGCAAAGAGATTTGGAATTCTAGGGTTTAGACATAGAAAGTCTTCGCAGCGAGAGTTGGTTGATTTTATTATTGTGTTTCGAGTTCGTGAACGGATCTTCATTATTCCTAAAATTATGTCTAGACCTGCAATTAGGATTCACCCGAGAATTTTCCTGAACCTAGCGTTTCGTCTCCTGATTTTAAGAACCTATTTCGTGATACTCGTTTATTTCTTGCTTTTGTTTTACTTTATTTCAATTCTGATCTAGCATAATATGAACTTAGAAACCTTAGTGTAGCATCTACTTCCCTTGGGATTTCGATACCCCTTATACTACGATTGCATTTGCTGTGCAGTTGCAGTAGTTTTATTAGGGTAAAACCTGAGCCCTATCAAGTTTTTGGCGCCGTTGCCGGGGAAGTAATAGCTACCTAACGGAATCTAGTACTAGGATTTTGACTAGGTTTTGTTTTTTTATTTTGGTTACTAATTTAGTTTCTTATCTTTGGTTTCAGGTGCATGCCCAGTACCAGAAGCAACAAAGAGAAGGAACTTGTCGCACTGAACCAGGAGCTCGGCCGTTTGGAACGTACGAACCGTCGATCTGCACGAGTGTCGATCGACACCAATAGCATCGATCGACACCTTGCGCAGACGACAATGGCTGAGGCTGTGGTTGTGGTACGCGACACATAAGGCAACCTATTCGACCTACAAGGCAATAGAAGGAACGCACAAGGACAGAGCCTTGATGAAGCTGGCAACCTATTCGACCTACAAGGCAACCTATTCGACGCTGTCATCATTGAGGCACCAGTACGAGCCGCATATGCAGAAGCTGGACGTGGAAGAAGATTAGGCGAGTACAATCGCCCAGACCAGTTCTATGCCAATAGAGCTGCGATCCGTCCTCCTGCATTTCAGAGGAATGACTTTGAGCTGAAGCCCGCTTACTTCACTTTGGTGGCTCAGCATCCTTTTCATGGTCTTCCTAATGAGCATCCTATGGATCACATTGAGAGATTCAAGGATTTAGCTTCAAGCATCAAGGCTAATGGAGTGACTTATGATTATTGATGTATCCCTATATTTCATACATTTAGCTTGCATTTAGGGCATAAATTGCATACATAGTGCATTCATACTTAGGGAAATTGTAGCTTTTGTTCCATTTTAGGTCCTAAGGCTTTTTGCATTAGCATTTGCATGTTTCTTGCATTCTTGCATCATATTCAAGTTGTTTTGGATACACTGGAGTTTTGGGGAGTGCGTGGACAAACTGAAGATCAAAATGGAGTCTATGGACACTTGGGAGAACTCGGGCATCAAGTAGGGGAACCGAGATCGAGCTAAGGATCGAGACAGGCAGGTCGATCTTGAGAAGATC
>JAHZTW010000004.1:32674692-32699030 GCA_020283515.1 Alliaria petiolata | reverse complement strand
TACTAAGCAATAATACTTAAAAACTTCAAGATTGCATAAAAATCAAAGCTTTGAACAAGCTTCAATGGTGGAAAATACAAAGGTCTCGGTTCTTGAAAGAGAAAACAGAAATTACAAAAGTAGAAAAACGTGATAGAGAGATAAGGGAGGGGAGTAGGTATTTATACACAAAAGAGGAAAAACATAAAACGTTGGGACCACTTTCCCGAAATGGTACTATTTAGGACTTTAGCGTATCGGGCTCAAGTCGTTGCGAGCAAGCCGATATGCTAACTCTTCTGATTCTTCGGGCAGTCTCCATATCGGGCAAGTGTTTCGGGATCACGTCGTGAAGGCTCGCCTTACTTGTTACTCAAATCGGGTACTTCCCGTTGCCTTGCTCCGATATCCGACTTCGTAGCATCCTCTTGCTGGATCTTCGCCTCGGGATGTTCCTTTCGGGACTGAGTCGCTGCTACTCGTCTAAATCGGCCTCTAGGTCGTGATCCATGCTCTATACTGCCGGCTCGTCCTTTATTTGTGATCTCCTTCCTTGATTTCTTCTTCGGACCATCCTAAGCACCTGAGAACACACCCCAAACATGCAATACTATGCAGAAACCTAACCTAATGCATCTAATCCTATCATGGGTGAAAATATGATGAAAGCTAAGATGAAAGTGCAAGAATGAAGTCTTAACTAGCATGAAATATGTGTTAAAAATCATGCAATTTACAGAGATATCAACAACTTCGAGCAAGTGTGTTGAATGATCAAGATAACGGTATATCGGAGGATAGCTTCAAGCTAAGGCTTTTCCCATTTTCTCTTGGGGACAAGGCTAGGCAGTGGGAGAAGACACTACCTCAGGGCACAATCACCACATGGGCTGATTGCAAGAAGGCATTTTTATCCAAGTTCTTCTCAAGTACAAGGACAGCTCGCCTAAGGAGTTAAATTAGCGGTTTTACAAAAAAGCAAAATGAGACCTTTAGTGAAGCAATGGAGCGGTTCAAGGACTGCACTATTCAGTGTCCTCACCATGGCTTCACTGAGGAGACACTCTTGAGCACAATATACCGTGGAGCCTTACCAAAAATTCGCATGTTACTTGACACGGCAAGTAAAGGGAATTTTCTTGGACAAGATGTGCAAGAGGGTATGGAGTTGATTGAGAACTTGACTTTGAGTGATGGAAATTATTCTGAGGAGTATGATAGAGCACCAAGGGGTCATGAGCTTGAAGCACACAAGAAAGAGCTGAAGTCACTCCATGAGAAAATAGAGAAGATGATGCTTGCTAGCCAAAAACAAGTCCACTTTGTTGGTGAAGCATCGGATTTGTTCCAAGAGGGAAATGAAAAGGAGTTTGAGGAAGCAAATTGGGTTGGTGGCCAAGATTATCCTAAGTCACAGGGCTATGCTCAAAGGTACCAAGAGCAAGGCAACAACAATTTGTCTTATAGAAGCACAAATGTGGAAAATCCAAAGGACCAAATGTACCCTCCACAACAAGGCAATCAAGGCAAACTTGTTGTTCCTTACAACTATCAAGGACAACAACCGCAAGGAAAAAAGAGTTACCCTCCTGGTTTCGTGCCACAACAACAACAAGTCCAAGCTCCACCTCAAGATCCGGTACAAGCTATGTTCCAACAAATCCTTCAAGGCCAAACATCTAACAACCAGAAATTTGTTGAAATGAACAATAGGCTGGACTCTTCTCTCACTGAGGTCTCCACACAGATAAGCAACATCAACAACAAGATTCGTCAGTTAGAGAAAGGCAAAGCAAGTTCAAGTGGACAAGGTAGCCTACCCGGAAAGTGTGAGACAAATCCGAAAGAATATGCAAACGTGATCACTCTAAGGAGTGGAAAGGAGGTTGCACGGATATGTCTATATTTTGCATCATTTTAGCATCCATTTAGTGTAAGTTTCTCATCATTTAGAAGTTCAATTAAGCATCATTGTGTTGCATAGTATCATTTAGAGTCCTAGAGTGTATTTGCATAGTCCTTGCATGTATTGGTGCATTTGGAGTCTTGATCAGGTAATATGGATGATGTGGAGGCAACAATGGAGTTGGAGAGGGATGGCACAGCACTTGGAAGAGCAAGAAGTTGCAAAAAAGATGGAGCCGAAGATTTCTGAAGATGGTTCGGCGAGTTGGTTCGACGAAGCTCGCCGAACCACTTTCCCAGGGTGATCGTTCGGCATACCGGTTCGACGAAGCTCGCCGAACCACTTTCCCAGGGTGACCGTTCGGCATACCCGTTCGACGAAGGCTGGCGGAACCACTTTCCCAGGGTGACCGTTCGGCGTACCCGTTCGACGAAGGCTGGCCGAACCACTTTCCCAGGGTGACCGTTCGGCGTACCCGTTCGACGAAGGCTGGCCGAACCGTATCCAGACGCGAAGAAACGAACCAAGGCTTGAAGAACCGTTCGACGAAGCGGTTCGACGACGCTCGCCGAACCAAACGTCCAGGGGTTCGGTTCGACGTGTTGGTTCGGTGAAGCTCGCCGAACCGAACCCAGACGAATCTTTTTTGTCTACTTTATGGGTCCCTCCTATAAATACTCTTTAGACCTAATTTTTACCTTAACTTTTATTCTCTTTGTTCTTAGCCTAAACTTTTAGCCACTTTGAGAAAAACCTTGTTTATGCTTTGAATCTTTGAGTTTAATGCAATATCTCTTTTAGATTTTTTGTTTTATCTTTCTCTAATCATGTTTAACCTTTCCCTAATCTTTGATTTGATGGGTTTAAGTATGATTAGTGAGTAGTTCTTTAGGAACTTGGGGATGGGTTAGATTTAGGGATTTCTAATGGTTCAATCTTGCAATCTAGGATAGATTCTTTCATTTCTCTTCTTATTAAGTAGTTCTTAATGCCAAATAGCCAATCTTTGCTATTTTGGATCATAGGCATTTCATACACCCACCAAGTGTTTGATGAAATGCTTGAACCAACTTAATAAGAGATTTACATTTCTAGCCTAAGACATTAGTTGCCTAGAGTGTTTATCATGCCATTTAGACTTGAATTTAATGCTTGTTGATTATCCTAATGCTAAAACATCATTAGTTCATTAGGGTGATTAAGAAAGGGATTAATGCCACACATCATGGTTTAATCTTGTTTAAGTGTTCTAGGCATAGAGTTAGCTTGATTAGTTGCTTAAATGATTGCAAGGTTGTCCATTTAGTTTCCCAAATCAATGATTCCATCCCTAGGTTTCGATTTAGTTAATTGATAATCTTGCTTAGTAGTAATCCTTGCTTAGTATCTTGATTAGTAGTGATTAAGGCTTAGTTTCATAGTATTGCTCTAGTAGTATCTCTTTTAGTTTGTGTTTAGCTTTCAATACTTGTTTGTGACTTGCTTTTATCATTTTAGCTTAGCTTAGACTTAACTTTGTATTCTTATTGCATCATCTCCCAAGATGGATTGATACCTCAATATATTGCAATGATATGAGCAATTGAGGAATTGCTTGCAAGAGTAAAAACTCTTGTTTCAATTTGGCGCCGTTGCCATATTGGGATTGATTGATCATTAAGATTTGAGTTTTGTTTGAGACTAAGTGATCTTTTTGCTTATTGACCATCTACTTTTCTAGATTTCAGTTTTTCCTTGAATGCATTTGAGATCACAAGGAGACAACAACTTCCAAGGTTTTCAAGACATTGATCAATTGGAAAGGGTTGCAAGGATTGCAAGAAGGGAAGCTGCAAGGTTAGAGAGGTTGAGAATGGAAGAACAACAAAGAGATCAAGCTCCTCCAATGAACTTGGCGCAAGCACCAAGGGGGAATGGAAACCCCTTACATGCGCCAAGACTAGGGAGGACTATTGGGGCTGGAGATGCTCCAAATACACATCAAAATCGCTATGGTATCAATCCTCCACCGGTTCAAAACAATACTTTTGAAGTGAAGCCAGCTTTCATCTCTATGGTTCAACAAGACAAGTTCCATGGGTTGCCAATGGAGGATCCTCTAGATCACTTGGACAACTTTGATAGAGTTTGTGGCTTATTCAAGATGAATGGTGTGAGTGAAGATGCCTTCAAGCTAAGACTATTTCCCTTCTCTCTTGGGGATAGAGCAAGGCAATGGGAGAAAACTTTGCCTCAAGGTACTATCACTACATGGGATGAGTGCAAGAAAGCCTTTCTATCTAAGTTCTTCTCCAACTCTAGGACCGCCAAGTTGAGGAATGAGATCTCTAGCTTCACTCAAAAGAGCAATGAGTCCTTCAATGAAGCATGGGAAAGATTCAAGGGCTACACAATGCAATGCCCTCATCATGGCTTCACACAAGAGTCTCTACTAAGCACCATCTATAGAGGTGTTCTACCAAAGATAAGAATGCTTCTTGATACCGCAAGCAATGGGAATTTCTTGGGCAAAGATGTTGAAGATGGTTTGGAGCTTGTAGAGAATCTTGCCTTGAGTGATGGTAATTACAATGAAGACTATGATAGAGCTCCAAGGGGAGGTGATTTTGATGCTCACAAGAGGGAAATGAAGTCTCTACATGACAAGATGGACAAGCTCATGTCCTCAAACCAAAGGCATGTACATTTTGTTGAAGATAATGTGGAGGATTGTGATGATCAAGTTGAATACCAAGAGGGTCAAGAGGAGGTAAATTTCGTGGGAGGCCAAGGAGGATACAACAACAACTATAACAACAACTATAAGGGGAACAACAACCTCTCTTATAGGAGTACTAATGTGGCTAACCCCCAAGACCAAGTTTACCCTCCACAAGCTACTCAAGGAAAGCCTTTTGTGCCCTACAACAATCAACAAAAAGGTTATGCACCAAGGTCTAACTACCAAGGAGGAAACCAAGGCAACTTTGGTGGGCAAAGGTTCAACCAAGGCAATGCTCCACCGGGTTTTAATCAAGCTTCACAAGGTCCACCACAAGACAATGTTCAGCTTATGCTTCAACAAATCCTACAAGGTCAAGCCAATAGTGATGCTAATATGGGAAAGAAGATTGCTGAAATCAACACAAGGATGGACTCCTCACTCAATGAGCTTGCTACTCAAATTGGGGGTCTTCAACAAAAGTTCAAGCAGCTAGAGAAAGGCAAGGCTTCTAGCTCCAACTCTCAAGGTACTCTACCGGGAAAGTGTGAAGCAAATCCCAAGGAGTACATCAATGCCATTACTTTGAGAAGTGGAAAGGAGTTGCCTCCAAGGTCAAGTCCTTTGATCAATGAGGACATTGAAATTCAAGATGGGGAGGATAGCTTTGAAAAAGCTCAAGATGCTATAACTTTTGATGATGTATATATTGCAAAGAAGAGTAAGGAAGTGGTAAAGGAGAAGCCAAAGGAGGATTTGCACAAGAAGGAGTCAAGATTTGTTCCTCCACCCTACAAGCCTAAGCTTCCTTTTCCCGGGAGGTTTAAGAAACAATTGGTGGAGAAATACAAGGCTATGTTTGACAAGCAAATCAAAGACATTGAGCTCAAGATGCCTTTGGTGGATGCCTTTATGATGATTCCACAATATGCTAAGTTCTTGAAGGATACCGTGGCACAAAGAGCAAGGGATATCCAAGGAGTTATGCTAGTTTCTCAAGAGTGTAGTGCCATAATCCAAAGCAATGTGATACCAAAGAAGCTAGGAGACCCCGGATCTTTCACAATACCATGCGCCCTAGGTCCTCTTAGTTTTGAAAATTGCTTGTGTGATCTTGGAGCTAGCATCAACCTTATGCCCTATTCAATTGCAAAGAAGCTTGGTTTCACCAAGTACAAAGAGTGTGGAATCTCCTTGATACTTGCGGATAGAAGTGTGAGGTTACCTATTGGAGTTCTTGAAGATTTGCCTATCAAGGTTAGTAACTTCATCATCCCCACGGATTTCATGGTGCTCAAGATGGATGAAGAGCCAAAGGATCCTTTGATTTTGGGAAGACCCTTCCTAGCTACAGCTGGTGCTATTATAGATGTTAAGCATGGAAAGATTGGCTTACATCTTGGAAAAGGGATTGAGTTGAAGTTTGACATAAAGAAGACTTTGAGGAAGCCCACCATTGATGGTCAAGTATTCTACATTGAGACTATGGATGAGCTAGCCGATGAGTTGCTAGAGGAACTAGCTCAAGAGGACCATCTTGGTGTTGCTCTCACCAAACCACATGGAGAGAATGGGTACTTGGATGAGGAAACACAAGCATACATGCAAATGCTTGATTCGCGCAAGGCTCTAGATGGGGAGGAAGTTTTTACACGATTGGTAGCTTCATGTGAGGGTGAAGTGGAATGTGACCAAGACAAGAGGTCCATGGAAGTTGAGGTTTCAAGTCAAGGGCAAGAGGAAAAGCTAGAGGAGCTTGAGGATAGCGAATGGGCTAAGGACCTTGATGAGGATTGGAGCGAACTTAAGGCCCCAAAGGTGGACCTCAAACCACTTCCCATTGGACTAAGGTATGCTTTCTTAGGCCCTAACTCTACTTACCCCGTAATTGTGAATGATTGCTTGAGTGATGATGAGCTCAACTCTCTCCTTAATGAGTTGAGAAAGTATAGGAGAGCTATTGGTTACTCTTTGAGTGATATCAAAGGCATATCTCCTATGCTTTGTACTCATAGGATTCACCTTGAAAATGAAAACACTTCCTCAATTGAACACCAAAGAAGATTAAACCCAAACCTTAAGGAGGTGGTGAAGAAGGAAATTTTAAAACTTTTGGAAGCTAATGTGATTTACCCTATTAGTGATAGCACTTGGGTGTCTCCCGTGCATGTTGTCCCTAAGAAGGGTGGAATCACTGTGATTAAGAATGATAAGGATGAATTAATACCAACTAGAACCATCACCGGCCATAGGATGTGTATTGATTATCGAAAACTCAATGCTTCTACTAGGAAAGATCATTTCCCTCTTCCTTTTATTGATCAAATGCTTGAGAGATTGGCTAACCATCCCTTCTATTGTTTCCTTGATGGATATAGTGGGTTCTTCCAAATACCCATTCATCCTAATGATCAAGAGAAGACTACTTTCACATGCCCTTATGGTACCTTTGCATATCGAAGGATGCCATTTGGGTTATGTAATGCTCCAGCCACCTTTCAAAGGTGCATGATGAGTATCTTCTCCGATCTTATTGAGGAGATGGTAGAAGTGTTTATGGATGACTTTTCTGTGTATGGTGCCTCTTTTTATGCATGTCTCTCTAATCTTTGCAGGGTTTTACAAAGATGTGAAGAGTCTCACTTGGTGCTTAATTGGGAAAAGTGTCACTTCATGGTCAATCAAGGGATTGTGTTGGGTCATAAGATTTCTGAAGATAGTATAGAAGTGGACAAGGGCAAGATAGATGTCATGATCAACTTGGCGCCACCATCAAATGTGAAAGGCATAAGGAGTTTCCTTGGGCATGATGGGTTTTATAGGAGGTTCATAAAGGACTTCTCAAAGATTGCTAGGTCTTTGACAAGACTCCTTTGCAAGGAAGTGGATTTTCAGTTTGATGAAGAGTGCTTGCAAGCCTTTGAAACAATCAAGAAAGCACTTGTGAGTGCTCCTATTGTGCAAGCACCGGATTGGAGTTTACCATTTGAGATTATGGCTGATGCTAGTGACTATGCTGTGGGAGCGGTTCTTGGGCAAAGGAAAGACCAGAAGCTTCATGTGATCTTTTATGCAAGTAGGACACTTGATGAAGCTCAAACAAAGTATGCTACAACTGAAAAGGAACTCTTGGCTGTGGTGTTTGCTTTTGAGAAGTTTAGATCTTATTTGGTGGGATCAAAGGTGATAGTATACACGGATCATGCTGCTTTGCGCCATATCTATGCCAAGAAGGAGACCAAGCCAAGGCTCCTTAGATGGATTTTGCTTCTTCAAGAGTTTGACATGGAGATAGTTGACAAGAAGGGTGTAGAGAATGGTGTAGCTGATAATTTATCAAGGATGAGGATTGAGGATGCTCTGCCAATCAATGATTCCTTACCGGAAGAGCAAATTATGATGATCAAGAGTGTTGCTAGTGCACATGGATTTGGCAAAAAGCTTCAAGAGATTCAAGGTATAGAGGCAAAGAGTGAGCCTTGGTATGCTGATTTTGTTAACTACTTGGTGTGCAAAGAAGAACCAACACATCTCAACAATTATCACAAGAAGAAGTTTATGAGAGATGTGTCACACTTCTATTGGGATGAGCCTTACCTCTACAAGAGATGTGCTGATGGGATTTATAGGAGATGCTTGGCACAAGAAGAGGTTGAGAGTGTGATTTTTCATTGCCATGGGTCTAAGTATGGAGGGCATTTCGCCACATTCAAGACAATTACAAAGGTGCTTCAAAATGGGTTTTGGTGGCCTACATTGTTCAAGGATACTCATGAGTTCAGTAAGAGATGTGAGCCTTGTCAAAGAAAGGAGAACATAAGAAAGAGAGATGAGATGCCCCAAAACCCAATCTTAGAAGTGGAATTGTTTGATGTTTGGGGCATAGACTTCATGGGACCTTTCCCATATTCTTATGTTAACCAATACATCTTAGTGGCTGTTGATTATGTCTCAAAGTGGGTTGAAGCCATTGCAAGTCCTACTAATGACTCCAAGGTCGTGGTTAAGATGTTTAAGAGCATAATCTTCCCAAGGTTTGGTGTGCAAAAAGTTGTGATTAGTGATGGGGGAAGCCACTTCATCAACAAGGTCTTTGAAGGATTATTGAACAAGCATGGTGTCAAGCATAAGGTAGCTACTCCTTACCACCCTCAAACTAGTGGTCAAGTGGATGTCTCAAACCATGAGATAAAGGCTATTCTTGAGAAAACTGTAGGTATAACAAGAAAGGATTGGTCAATCAAGCTTGATGATGCTTTGTGGGCTTATAGGACAGCTTTCAAGACACCAATTGGGAGGTCTCCTTTCAACCTTGTGTATGGAAAATCTTGTCATCTACCAGTAAAGATTGAACACAAGGCTTTATGTACTGTGAAGCTTCTCAACTACAACATAAAAACTGCCCAAGAAAAGAGATTGGTTCAACTCCAAGAGCTTGAGAAGATTAGGCTTGAGTCTTATGAAAGCTCAAGAATCTACAAGGAGAGGACCAAAGCTTTTTATGACAAGAGGATTGTGAAGAAGGAGCTAAGTGTTGGTGACAAAGTTCTTCTCTAAAATTCAAGATTGAAGTTGTTCCCGGGTAAGCTCAAGTCAAGGTGGGGAGGACCTTTTGAGATTCAAGAAGTGTTGCCTTATGGAGCCATCACCTTGATTGGAAAGAATGGGGAGAGTTTCACGGTCAACGGTCATAGGGTCAAGCCATACTTGGTGAATGAGTCTAAGGAAGAGGCAAGCTCAATTCCTCTTCAAGATCCCCCTCTAGCCTAAAAAGGTTTGAAAAGTCGAGCTAATGACGTTAAACAAGCGCACTTGGGAGGCATTCCCATGGTTATCCATGTATATATTCTTGATTTAGTTCTATGATTATGTTTCTTTGAGTTTTTGAAAGTTTTAGGTTGAGTATGGAGGACTTAGACTCGAAGAAAAGGTGTGGAGGAATTTTTTAAAAGAGTTTCGGCGAAGTGGTTCGGTGAAACACGCCGAACCAAAACTCTAGGGTGACGGTTCGACGTACTGGTTTGATGAAGGGAGGCCGAACCACTTTCCCAGGGTGACCGTTCGACGAATTGGTTCGGTGAAGGACGCCGAAATATTTTTCCAGGAGTTCGGTTCGGTGAACGAGTTCGACGAAACACGCCGAACCAAAACTCCAGGGTGACGGTTCGATGAACTGGTTCGGTGAAACTCGTCGAACCGTTCCCAAAATCAGGTTTGCTTGATTTTTCTTCCTTCCTTTGACCGGTTTAATGATGACCTCTCCCACTTATATTGAACTGATTTTAGAGGATTAAAGCCTTCTTCTTCCCCATATCTCTCATTCACCACGAAAATTTCCCATTGCATAAAGATAAGAACTTTTTTTTCTCTTTTCTCTCTCAATTCTTCATCAAATTCTTTGATTCCAAGTGCATTATTTCCGAAATTGTTGGTCACTCTTGATTCCTTAGTGAATTTCGACCATACCTTTGCGTGGAACCAAGGTTTGTCTTCTCATCCTCTCTTTTAATCTTTGATTTCTCCTAGAGAATGAATTGAAATTTAGGATTGATAGAAGGACTTTGAATGAGTTGATTGAGCTGGGTATAGTTGGATATTGTTATGGGTGATGATTGTTGAAGTTTTTCAAGGAATTACATGGGAAAATTTTGATTTTTGAACATTTTTTCTTTAGGATTTTGAAAAGTTGCGAAAATTCATGTTTTAACCTAATTGTTGTTCAAAAATTTGGAATTTGGTTTCTTTAAACTTGTTTTCCCATGTTATATAAGTAATTAAGCTAGTAGAATCCTTTTGAATTTTAATTTATTAACACTTAGAGGATGCGTAATTTGAATAATTCCTTGTTAAATTTTTTGAATGCTAAGAGAGAAATTTTAAAAGGGATTATTTCTTGCTTTTATTTAATTGCCATTGAGTTTTAATTCTTGAAGCCTCCATGGAATTTTTATGATTACATGCTTGTTGCTTTCAAGAATTCTAAATTCACAATGTACTCACTCTTCTCCAAGATTTTTTATTTTTATAGGTGATATGGGGAGAACAAGGAGTGAGGCTAACAAGAAGCAAGGCAAGAGGCCTGTGGAAGTGGAAGAAGAAGATCCCGAGGAGATTCCACCGGTCAAAAGGAAGTTGTCCCAAAAAAGTGACATTAAAAGGGAGAAAGCAAGAGAAAGGCGAGCCGAGAAAGCCGTGGCCACTCCTCCAACACCCTCGGAGGTGTACAAGGCCCTTATGGAAAGACCTTTTAGGGGAACCAAGTACCCGGATCATGAACTGCTAGAAGAGTTGGGTCTCTTGGAGGATGTGGCAGCGATTTTTCGAAATTTGGGATGCACAAGGTGGTTCAACAACTCGTACCCGAGCTACCAAGAGGAGACTTGCCAATTCCTCTCTACTTTGAAGGTGGCAACTTCAAGTTCGGAAGGGTTTGATAAAGTAAAAGATGGCTTCGGTTTCATCAAATTCCGGGTTCGCAACAAGCCCTACAAGATGAGCTTCAAGAAGCTAAGTGAGGTGCTTGGATTTGATGAGGGTACCGGTCCGGGATCCCGCTTGGATGTTAGGAAGAGCGAGTTGGAAAAGCTGTGGAAGATTGATGCTAATGGGGTTTACAAGGCCGGGAGAGTGAGGAACACCATGATCCGGCATCCCGCTATTCGCTATGCTCACAAGGTGCTAGCTCACACCTTCTTTGATAAGAAAGAAACTGTGATTGTCACTTCCGAAGAATGGGAAATGCTTGATGCTGGGCTTAAGGACATCATCCGCTACAGTCATGACAACATCCTAATGAGAGGAGATATTACAGGGAATGGTATGGTGCAGCTTTGGGTGGCTTATGCAGCAAGTTACTATGCTCGGGCAACTAGCAAGAAGGACAAGTTGATCCCACTCGCCATTGGAAGTATGATCACTCCGATCCTAGAGGAAGTTGGCATCAACTTGGGAGAACCATCAGCCGAGAGAGAATTTATAGATTCCTCCTACCTCCTTAAGGGTCAGTTCTTGATTAAGGAAGGAAGTGGCTACCGGTACAAGTTCAATGTAGAACAGCTCAAGGAGGCTACAATACGGCTTCCTTGCATTCACCTCACTAGCCTAAAGGAGAGGTCAAAAGATACCTTCACTCCATCCGACGAAGAGCTGGGCGACATAGAGACCTTCCCGATGGGTTCATGGGACACTTCCCACCAGCCTTATCAAGATCCCCCGGTCTATGGCAGAGATAGGTACGACTTTGTACCTTATGAAGCAACCAACCAAGGAGAGACTTCTAGACAAGCTCACCAACACATCAAGCTTCTCCAAAGATGGAACAAATGGCAAGACAAGACCATAAGGAAGCTTGTGAAAACGGTGAAGAGTTTAAAATGGCAAATCAAGGAGCTAAACGCTAAGGTTGGGGGAGCTTCTTCCCAAAGGCATGGAGAGATGCAACAAGAGGGTGATGAGGAAATGCAGCAAGAGGATGATGAAGCGGATAGCACAATGGCGGGAAGACGCCATTCCTTCCAAGGAACCCCAAGTGCACCAAGCCATGAGGATGAGCCACGCCCCTCTTCCTATGAGACAAGAAGGCGTGAGAAGAGAGTCATGTGATCCCCCACTCCTCAATCCAGCAATCCATCCTACTCCATGGACTCTTACTCCTCCTCCTCCATGCGTTTTTGATCAAGGTACCACACCAATCATTGTAAATACCATCTAGTCTTTTATTTTTGCATATTGAAATCTTTTCCAAACTTGGATTACACAAGAGTCTGTGTAATTTAAGTTTGGGGGAGTATGGTGTATTTGATCTTGTGTTTTATGATCTTATTTTTCTTCCTCATGCATTCTTGAGTCTCATGCATACATCTATGACATAGAAAAAACCAAAAAAATTGGAAAAATTTCGAAAATTTCAAAAAAAAAAATAGCATGTAGTTGCATTTGCATTTGTCACATAAGTAGGTTTGAGTCTAGCTTTCATATAGGATTGCATTCTTGCATAGGGGACAATGATGATTTTTCCTTGTAAGGTGTTTAGCTCATGAATTAGTTCAAGGCCTAGTTAGTAGTTGTTTGATGCTTTGCGTGCAAATTTTGAAAGTTAAAGTTGAACCCTACTTGGACCTTACCATTTGAAATTCAAGTTTTAATTGAAGCAAGCTTTGAATAGAAACCAACTCTCTTGAACTTGAACCTAATTTGAACAAGTAATTATCATGGTTATGCATTTCTAGAGAACTTGTGGATACCATATACATATTTGGGTTATCTTCTTTCCTTTTACCACTCTTGTTAACCCAAATAGCCGACTCTCATCTTTAGAGCGGTTGAAAACGAACTCCCTTACTAAGCTTCCTTTGAAACCTCTTCCTTATTGAGTGCATTAGGCCTTTTTCTTCTTGTGAACTTAGCAAAAAGTGTTGAGTTTAGAGCGACAAGGATAGGCTTCCATGTAGCTAGCTCGAAAACAATGAGCTGGATGATAGGATAGGATTCTTGGGTGGGGATTTTGGCTTGATATTCGATGTGGAACAAGTAAAGTGGGCGAAGTTGAGATGGTGAAAGGGGGAATACGAAAATATTTTGGAACAAGTGTTGGCATTGTGTATTATGCTCTAAGTGTTAAGAAAAGAAAAGAAATCCTCAAGAAATGAAAAGTAAAAGAGCCAAGAAAAAGAAAAAAATATGGCTAAGATATGACAAGAAAGAGGATAGCATTTTGTGAATGAAAAAAGAAGGAGCTTGAAGTAAAAGTGTGCCAACACTTGTGGTTGTAGAAGAAGTTTTCCCCAAGTGCTTAAGGAGAAAGTGGTTTGAGCTTATGGGTTTGGCGAATTGCCTTGTAATGGGTAGCTTAGGTTGGACTTGGTGAGTGAGCTTAAAAGAAAATGAGAGTGAAGACAATTGTGTTACAAAGGGTAGATGGAAGTTTGTCCTTGTATGCATAGGTTGCTTTTTACTCTTAGCATTTTGCCAAAGTTCACTTGTTCATTGAGAGATCCCTTGCATTGGAACCCCATGAAGTTGAGATCATTTTTATCTCAAAACCTTACCCAAAAACCAAACAAGTTTTCTAGCATTGTATGATTCATGATCCATGGTTACTACTTAATGAATGTTAAAGAGTTGGTGAAAATGAATGCTTGTGTAGGTTGAGGCTTGGGTTCACTTGAATGAGTATGGGTATGGCTAGACCTTTTGGAGTAGAAGTTTGCATTAGGGCATCCTAGAATTAAGAACAAGGACCATTGAATTGATTTATTTGCTTGACACCTTTGGATTTGAGTCCCCACTTTCAAACCTCTCTCCTTAGCTTGTGTTTCATTTGCTTGGGGACAAGCAAAAGGCAAGTTTGGGGGAGTTGATATGTCTATATTTTGCATCATATTCTCACCCATTTAGTGTAAGTTTCTCATCATCTAGGAGTATATTTAAGCATCATTGTGTTGCATTTTGATCATTTAGAGTCTAGGGTGTCTTTGCATAGTCTTTGCATATTTGCTGCATTTGGAGTGTTTCTCAGGTACATTTGGAGCTAAAGAAACCATTTGGAGTTTTGGGGATGAGTTCGGATCAAAGAAGAGTCGAAACAAAGATTGACAGAAGTTGTCTGTCACTGCCTCGGTTAGGAGCACCTCGGACTGCAAACCGAGACGGATCCACCAGAGAATGCCTCGGTCTAGCTGCATCGGTGTGGACGTGCGGAGCAAACCGAGACTGAGTCACCAGAGTTCTCATCGGTTTGGCCAACTCGGATGAGCAAACCGAGACGGAGCCACCAGAGTTCTCATCGGTCTGGTCACCTCGGACAGCAAACCGAGACGGACACTCCAGAACTCGCCTCGGTCAAGCTACCTCGGACAGACAAGCCGAGACGTGTCCGACGAAGTCCGTTTTCTCACCTCGGATTGGAGCCCATCGATTTGCCAAACCGATGCGGCCACTTTATCAAGCCAAAAACCGGGTCAATACCCGGTTTGTTCCGGGTTGACCCGGTCCGATCACTATTCACTATAAATACTATTTAGACCTAATTTTTGCCTTAACTTTTATTCTCTTTGTTCTTAGCCTAAACTTTTAGCCACTTTGAGAAAAACCTTGTTTATGCTTTGAATCTTTGAGTTTAATGCAATATCTCTTTTAGATTTCTTGTTTTATCTTTCTCTAATCATGTTTAACCTTTCCCTAATCTTTGATTTGATGGGTTTAAGTATGATTAGTGAGTAGTTCTTTAGGAACTTGGGGATGGGTTAGATTTAGGGATTTCTAATGGTTCAATCTTGCAATCTAGGATAGATTCTTTCATTTCTCTTCTTATTAAGTAGTTCTTAATGCCAAATAGCCAATCTTTGCTATTTTGGATCATAGGCATTTCATACACCCACCAAGTGTTTGATGAAATGCTTGAACCAACTTAATAAGAGATTTACATTTCTAGCCTAAGACATTAGTTGCCTAGAGTGTTTATCATGCCATTTAGACTTGAAATTAATGCTTGTTGATTATCCTAATGCTAAAACATCATTAGTTCATTAGGGTGATTAAGAAAGGGATTAGTGCCACACATCATGGTTTAATCTTAATTAAGTGTTCTAGGCATAGAGTTAGCTTGATTAGTTGCTTAAATGATTGCAAGGTTGTCCATTTAGTTTCCCAAATCAATGATTCCATCCCTAGGTTTCGTTTTTAGCCAATTGATAATCTTGATTAGTAGTAATTGCTTGATTAGTGTTTGATTTGTGTTAATTAAGGCTTAGTTTCATAATATTGCTCTAGTAGTGTTCCTTTTAGTTTGTGTTTAGCTTTTAATTGTTGCTTGTTACTTGAATTCCCAATTTAGCTTAGCTTAAACAAAACTTTGTATTCTTATTGAATCATCTCCCAAAATGGATTGATATCTCAAGTATTGCAATGATATGAGCAATTGAGAAATTGCTTGCAAGAGATAAAAACTCTTGTTTCATGCACCACGGTCTACAGCTAAGGTCAATGAGGACATTGTGATTCAAGAGGGAGAGAGTAATTTTTCAAATGATCAAGAGATCACATTTGACAATGTCTATATTGCAAGGCCAAAGAAAGGTAAGCTAGCAAAGAGAAAGAAGTGTTCGTGCCTCCACCTTACAAACCAAAGCTCCCCTTCCCTGGACGTTTCAAGAAGCAGTTGGTTGAGAAGCATAGAGCTTTGTTTGAGAAGCACTTGAGGAATGTTTAGCTGAAATTGCCGTTGCTTGATTGTTTGGCTATGGTACCGAAGTATGCAAAGTTCTTGAAGGATACATGAAAACATGCATATTTTACATGTTTTTACTATCATAAGTGAGTGCTTTAGTAAGTATTTCACTAAGGTTTTAATGCATAAACACTAGATTTCGAGTATTTGGTTGTTCAAGACTCTTTTCAGGTAAACTTAGCAAAAAAGCATATTTTGGAGCAAAATGGACAATTCCGGAAACAGTGCTCGAGGACAGAAGTTCAACATGAGATCAATCTCATATTTGGAGACAAAGTAGCCCTATCAGTTGTCTTTCACCTCGAAGTGGTTTGAGAACAATCCCACGGTTGGATCTCATGTTATGGAAGAAGCAAGTAGGTCCGTCAAGCATCTGGAAGGACGAACTGGCCGCGCCACGGCCAAGCCAGACGACCAGTGGCCGCGCCACGGCCGGTCGCTCGCGCGGCCAGGCCACTCACGGATTTCCGAGCCCATTTGAAGTCCAACTTAAACCCGCAACCGTCTTATGCAAGCCAAGACCTAATCCACGACCTAGGGCACTTGAAGACCTATATATACTCGTCGTTTAGGGTTTTTCTAGATATCAACTTTTGCTTCACAAAATACTCTAGTTACAGACTTCTTTTGCCGGCCGCGAATCTCTGATTAGTGGTCTTCACTTTGTTCTTTGAGGGAGATTGATTTGTTCTTTAACCCTCTTTCCTTTTCATCGATTTATACAAGTTATGCATTCATCAATCACGTTTTCTACTTCTTTTTTTTTTGTCTGAGTAGTTTATTTTCGTTGGGTATTCTTTAAGGGGATCTATGGGGAATTTCATTAACTGTTTTTAAACAGATTGTTTAGGCCGAAGATTAGGGTTTTCTGTCTCACCATATTCGTTCTTATTGCATGAGTCTAGCGTCATGAACTATATTCTGATCGCAGGGTCTTGAGAGCGACGAACGTTCTGAATCTCAGATCTAGACCAAAATAGGGTAGAGAGCATCCTTTAAAAGATGTCTGAATGTTTATCGTCCCGATCTTATTGCGTGTTCGTCTAGGACGCAAGATACGAGAGTATACCTGCGAAATAGATGATCGCATATCGACCTTGCTTGATAGAGTTAGGTTGTTAAAACCAGTGAATCAGTTTAGGGAAAATCGCCTAGTATCGTTTGCCTGACTTTTGTGTGTTTGATTTTTAGTTAGAACCCCATAGATTTCCCGAGAAGATCCCCAACATGTTCGCCCCATCTGCATTTACATCAAGATTTACGCACTTCAATATTTACTTTTCCTGCACTACTTACCTGATTTCCTTTTTACAAGTCTTTAAATTTATTTTCCTTTTCCCGTTGGTTATAGAAAATATTGACAACCTTCTCTATATAAGGCGTGGTACTGCTTCCTTTATTTCCTGCAAAAACCGTGACACTTACCCCAAAACCCCAGTTCCATGCGTCTTTGGTTGTCCTGTCTTCTGTTTTGCAGTTGACCTCCTCCCTGTGGATCGATACCCTAAGTACTACACCGCACGCTGTGCACTTGCAGCTTAGGGTCCTACAAATTCAAAGCTCGACGAGTCCCCAAATCCTCCAATCTTGGACGACTATTTAGACCCCATCAAGCTTTTGGCGCCGTTGCCGGAGAAGTTGCGTTTCGCTGTCCAAAGCAAAGGTCAGGATCACAACTCAAAGACATTCTTTTTCTCTCACTTCTAGATTTCTTTCTATGAGTTTCAAGAACTACCATACCATGGAGCACGCAAGGAACAATCCTTACATGCCCCCGAACTCACGCCCACATGCAGAACTCCTACACCATTCTCGGAGACCACCGCCGAGGCTGCTACCACACGAGCGCTTCACGCCTCGCCCACAAGGAGGGTTCCCACCTCCTATTATCCACGGAAGCGAGAGTCTCCACCTCCAGACGCCACCTCCGGCCTAGAACGATCAGAGAATCACACCTGCTCCCTTATATCAGCTAGTGGAGAACCTTATCGAGGCAATAACAGTGATGACTGATTATCAAACTAAGTCTGAAAGATCTTTACACGCCCGGATGAACTCTATCCAGGGTGAAGTCTTCCACAAGCTCCAAGAAGCCGCCAACAACGTGAAGGTATTGGAGAACCGCACTTTTGGCAACATCAACAAACTATCCAGAACTTCCGAAGACTTGGCGGATCACAGAGGGATCCTAAACCGCGGATTAGGCGATGTCCGCGCCCGGAGATACGAATTCGAGGAGACTCGCGGGACCACCTACAGCATCATGGGCCGAATGGAGAAGGACATCCAGGAGATGGAACACGTCCAGCACAAGGTTGAGTCACAAGTCGAGGACTTGAGAGACGAGGTTCAGAACATGGTGAAGGCTCAAAAGAAGGACGGGTCCATCTTGGCTAGAGTGTCCAAGGAACAGAGGCGGCTCGACGGGCTCATCATTAAGCTTATAGGAGAAAGGGGAGGACACGAAGCCCTATCCGTTGGGGTCGAGAAAGCGCCTTGTTGCTTCATCCAGCCACACCCAACGAGCGAACCTACCCCTCGGGAAGAGGCGTTGTGTGACCCAAGCTCGACTATCAGCGTGCTACCTAGCTACGCAGTTCGAGAACTCGGGATCAGGCATTTCCGCACGACGGAAGTGGTGATTGGATTGGCGGACCAATCATTTACAGCCCCGAAAGGAGTCATTTATGATCTCCCGGTCATCATTGGCGATTGTAGAATCCCGGTAGACTTCTACATAGTCAAAACTCGCAAGGAATAAGCTGCACCTCTCATCTTGGGATGGCCGTTCTTAGCTACTGCAGGAGCCATCATGGATTGGCCAAACAGGCGAGTCTCGTTCGCCAATATCGACGAGAAGAAGTTTTATCCCGCGGTACCTTACACCATGGAGAAACATCTTCTTGAGAAGGACGAATATCCTATCATGGAGAGACTCGAGGAGCCTTTAGCAGAAGAGGCCGCGCAGAAGGCAAAGAGACCTTGCCTAAGGTCGAACTCCACCTCCAACTAAGCTCCCAAACTACCAAAGTCTAGCTAAAAGACTCTAAACAAGAGCGGCTCAATGGGAGACAACCCGTTTTAGGTACTCTCTCTCTCATCTCCTTAACCATACTAATCTTTAGTTTTGGTTTCTTCTTAGTTTACAGCATTTTCATAAACTCCAAAAGCAAAAAAAAATCAGAAAACCAAGAAAAGCACAAAAAAATCAGAAAAATCAGAAAAGACCAAAAATATGAAGAAGGAGACCCGAAGAACACTCACCAGGCGACGAACCGCCCGTGGGCCGGCCAGAAGGAGCCTGGCCGCACCACGAGCCAACGATGGGCCGGAGAAGACACCCCTGGCCGCGGCCGCGACAACCCGTCGCGCGGCCGGCCTTCTTCTGCAATGTTTTCCACCCGAACATCACCAAGCCGGATCTCCTTCAACTTGTCTCAAGCCTTTCAACCATCCTCCTTGATTCAATAGCGTGAACACGTCCTAAAGACCGCAAAAATCACTACCACGACCGCGGCACATTGCTGTTGCATCAAAGACGGCGAAACAAGACAAAACTTCATCCAAGTCAAGTTAAGTCAATGATCCATCTCTCTACTCACTTCTTCCAGTACGTTCAACGGACCTGTATCCATGAAGAAGAAGAAGAATACAACGGTTCTAGAGGATGAAAACCGTTGTGCAAGCTCCAGAAGGAAGAAGATGCAACTTCCTTCACCAAACCGCGAAGAGGAAAGTTCCCGAAGACTAGCTTCTCTCTTCCGCGACCAAGACCTTTACCGAAGCCAAGTAAGGATTTCATAGGGCATTGAAGCTCATACTAGCAACACCTGTCTTCCGGGATCACGAACATATCACTGGATAGGCCAGCATAGACCCAAACTTCAAGTCAAGTTTCTGAGGTGACGCAATCTTCAAGGCGCAAGGACGGAAGATTTTCCATCTCTCATTCACGGTGTTCTACCAAGGTCAAGGAACAAAGACGAGTACTCAACAACCGGAGTACATGTTCTTCTCAACATAGGTGTGCCCCAATCATCATCTTCCTCATCAGCCGCCAGCATCACCACCACACGCCCATCACCACCATCCGAAGCAAGGAAGCTCAACCGCGCAACACATTTCCCTTCCGAGCTCAGTTTTCGATTTATTTAGTTCAATTAAATCTATTCTAAGCAATGACATAAGGAGAATGATCAAGTCCTTAGCTCGATCATACCACACGCCCATCTACCCATACCAAACCCAACGCCACTTTCAAGTAAGTCTTCACGAGCTTGTACTTGAATTTACCTATCTTTTTCACCTCAACTCGATTTAAACAAACTGGGGACAGTTTGATTTAAGTCTGGGGGGGTTTCTTATATTACTAACTATGCTTTGATTTGATGAGTCTTATGCATACTTACATCATTTATCGAGTCGTTTTATAGAGCCAAAACTTTTTTTTCTTTTAGTCGAAAACTATGAACTTTGCTAGGTACAAGTCATTTCGAACAAGGAACCTTAATGACCATTCTCACGGATTTAGAGGCAAGGTTTACTAAGTTGAACACTGCGAGTGGATCGTTCCAACGGAGAAAGTTCTAATCTCTAGTGTACTCGAACGATCTTGCGTTGACTCCGCACCTAATGAATCAAAACTTATCGTCAAAGGGGTTGAGGTACTTCGAATTTTGCTCCTCTCCTTGATCTTCCCTTGTTATAGAAAAGGAAAAAAAAATAGAAAGAAAAGTCTTAGTTTGAGGATGGCAACCCGAGTTCCTTAAAGGACTATGACGGTTCGCAGCAATCATGAAAACTTCAAAGAAGTGATCATTCTCAAGCTAAAAAGAAAAAAAAATAGAAAATAGGAGAGTTGTGTCTGAAATGTCTTTGTCTAGATGTTTGGAAGAGAAGAGTATAATGTCTCGTCGACCAATACTCCCTCGATAGAGACCGCACGCCTAAATGAATAAAGGGGTCAACAAGAGAAAGCTTGAAATACTCAAAGGGACCATGAAGCGTATCCGGGAAGGGTGAAAAGATCAAGGTGACTAGACCCAAACGCCTTGAAGCTAAATTCCGAGATACGTGGCTCAAACAGGTCGATTGCTAGACTTGAGGAGTTCCCAAGTATTGGTGAGTTTCCACGTTTTCAAACCTCTTTTCCTTACTTAGATTTCTGTTTTGTTTGAGGACAAACAAAGTTTAAGTCTGGGGGAGTTGATAACATGCATATTTTACCCGTTTTTACTATCATAAGTGAGTTCTTTAATAAGCATTTCACTAAGGTTCTAATGCATAAACATTAGATTTCGAGTATTTGGTTGTTCAAGATTCTTTTCAGGTAAAATTAGCAAAAGACGCATATTTTGGAGCAAAATGGACAATTCCGGAAATAGTGCTCGAGGACAGAAGTTCAACATCAAATGAAGGCCTTCCCACCACGAGATCAAGCTCATATTTGGAGACAAGGTAGCCCTATCAGCTGTCTTTCACCTCGAAGTAGTTTGAGAACAATCCCACGGTTGGATCTCAAGTTATGGAAGAAGCAAGAAGGTCCGTCAAGCACCCGAAAGGACGAGCTGGCCGCGCCACGGCCAAGCCAGACAACCAGTGGCCGCGCCACGGCCGGTCGCTCGCGCGGCCAGACCACTCACGGATTCCCGAGCCCATTTGAAGTCCAACTTAAACCCGCAGCCGTCTTATGCAAGCCAAGACCTAATGCACGACCTAGGACGCTTGAAGACCTATATATACTCGTCGTTTAGGGTTTTTCTAGATATCAACTTTTGCTTCACAAAATACTCTAGTTACAGACTTCCTTTGGCGGCCGCGAATCTCGGATTCGTGGTCTTCACTTTGTTCTTTGAGGGAGATTGATTTGTTCTTGAACCATCTTTCCTTTTCATCGATTTATACAAGTTATGCATTCATCAATCACGTTTTTTACTTCTTCTTTTATGTCTGAGTACTTTATTTTCGTTGGGTATTCTTTCAGGGGATCTATGGGGAATTTCATTAACTATTTTTAAACCGATTGTTTAGGCCGAAGATTAGGATTTTCTGTCTCACCATATTCGTTATTATTGCATGAGTCTAGCATCATGAACTATATTATGATCGCAGGGTCTTGAGAGCGACGAACGTCCTGAATCTCAGATCTAGACCAAAATAGGGTAGAAAGCATCCTTTAAAGGATGTCTGAATGTTTATCGTCCCGATCTTATTGCGTGTTCGTCTAGGACGCATGATACGAGAGTATACCTGCGAAATAGATGATCGCAGATCGACCTTGCTTGATAGAGTTAGGTTGTTAAAACCAGTGAATCAGTTTAGAGAAAACCGCCTAGTCTCGTTTGCCTGACTTTTGTGTGTTTGATTTCTAGTTAGAACCCCATAGATTTCCGAGAAGATCCCCAACGTGTATGCCCCATCTGCTTTTACATCGAGATTTACACACTTCAATATTTACTTTTCCTGCACTGCTTACCTGATTTCCTTTTTACAAGTCTTTAAGTTTATTTTCTTTTTCCCGTTGGTTATAGAAAATATTGACAACCTTCTCTATATAAGGCGTGGTACTGCTTCCTTTATTTCCTGCAAAAACTGTGACACTTACCCCAAAACCCCAGTTCCCTGCGTCTTTGGTTGCCCTGATTCTTCTGTTTTGCAGTTGGCCTCCTCCCTGTGGATCGATACCCTAAGTACTACAACGCACGCTGTGCACTTGTAGCTTAGGGTCCTACAAATTCAAAACTCGACGAATCCCCAAAGAAATCCTCCAATCTCGGACGACTATTTAGACCCTATCAATACACTTGCTAAGAGGGTCAAAGAGGGTGAAGAGGTCATGGTATTGAGTCAAGAGTGCAGTGCCATCATTCACAAAGAGATAGCACCAAAAAAGCTAGGAGATCCGGGCTCATTCACCATACCTTGTGCTCTAGGTCCATTGAAGTTTGATAATTGCTTAAGTGATCTTGGAGCGAGTATAAATCTCATGCCTCACTCCATTGCCAAGAAGCTCGGCTTTACAAAGTTTAAGGAGTGTAGGATATCTCTCATCCTAGCTGATCGAAGTATAAGACTCCCTGTGGGCATGCTTGAAGACCTACCCGTGAGGATTAGTAATGTGAATGTGCCAACCGATTTTGTATTTTTGGAAATGGATGAAGAGCCTAAGGATCCTCTAATCCTTGGTAGACCATTTTTGGGAACTGCTGGAGCCATCATAGACGTGAAGAATGGCAAGATTTCTCTGCACTTGGGCAAAGAAATCAAGCTAAACTTTGATATCAACGAAGTGTTGAAGAAACCAACGATTGGTGGACAAGTTTTCTACATAGAAGCTATGGATGCTTTGGCTGATGAATTGCTAGAGGAATTGGGACAAGAGGATCATCTACAGCTGGCATTGACAAAGCAGTGTGGGGAGTATGGTTATCTAAGTGAACAAACTCAAGAGTATGTTTGTATCCTTGATTGTCGCAAGATTGTGAAAGAAGATGAGGCACATTACCTAGAGATCGACAGGGAAATCGACCAGATTGCCCGATCTATGAGCAAAATCGACGTGACGATCGATCAGGAGAACTCGATCTACCCATAAATCGACCTTGTGAATCGATCTCCTGCTCGATCATTATTAGAACGACCAAGTGAATCGAGGGAGAACACTCGATCCAGACTAGATCGAGGGGGCGATCGACCATCTGACTCGATCTCTGCGGTGAAGGCGGTTCAAGGCAGTAGTTTAAAGGCTCATGACTCGGGTTCAAGAGGGGCTAATGAGGACAGCGACCTCAACACAAGTCAAGAGGAGGACTGGAGTGAGCTGCTAGCCCCAAAGGTGGACCTAAAGCAGCTTCCAAATGGGCTAAGGTATGCTTTCTTAGGACCAAATGATACATACCTGAAACAAGAGTTTTTGCTCTTGTAAGCAATTTCTCAATTGCTCATATCATTGCAATACTTGAGATATCAATCCATTTTAGGAGATGATTCAATAAGAATGCAAAGTTTGGTCTAAGCTAAGCTAAATTAACAAATTCAAGTCACAAACAACAATTAAAAGCAAAACACAAACTAAGAGGAACACTACTAGAGCATTATTATGAAACTAAGCCTTAATTAACACTAATCAAGCACTAATCAAGCAATTACTACTAATCAAGATTATCAATTGGCTAAAAACGAAACCTAGGGATGGAATCATTGACTTGGGAAACTAAATGGACAACCTTGCAATCATTTAAGCAACTAATCAAGCTAACTCTATGCCTAGAACACTTAATTAAGTTTAAACCATGATGTGTGGCACTAATCCCTTTCTTAATCACCCTAATGAACTAATGATGTTTTAGCATTAGGATAATCAACAAACATTAATTTCAAGTCTAAATGGCATGATAAACACTCTAGGCAACTAATGTCTTAGGCTAGAAATGTAAATCTCTTATTAAGTTGGTTCAAGCATTTCATCAAACACTTGGTGGGTGTATGAAATGCCTATGATCCAAAATAGCAAAGATTGGCTATTT
>JAHZTW010000004.1:32556094-32673127 GCA_020283515.1 Alliaria petiolata | reverse complement strand
GGCGATTCCAAGAGAAAGCAAAAGAAGGCCAATCAACAAAGTCTAAATCCGGCCAAAAACACCAAAGGTGAAACACAAGGAACGCAACAAAGGAGCCAGAGAGCCGAATCCGATCTTCAACAAAGAAGAAGTTCCCCGAAGATGACCAGGAAAGGTAATATCGAGAAGTGATATCGGGTGTAAGGCGAAATGCCAAGACAAAGGGTAGCTTAGGAGGGTGCAGTTTAGATTAGGGTAGGAAACGAAATAGATGTTCTGGATAGATGGGAATCTAGCCTTGTATGCATCCATTGGTTTTTACCCTTAGCATTTTGCATTAAGAAGGTTCCTTTCATGAGTGATCCCACTTAAACACTTAACCCGATCGCGCTATGAGTTCATATTTAGCTCGTTACCTTACCCTGAACCAAGTGAGTTGATTGGCAGGTATGGATGAGATCCATGTTTTAAATTTCTTAATTAATGTGAAAGGGAATTGGGAATTTGAATTTGCATCTAAGTTAGGATTGATTTTGCTGGATTTTGAGATGAATGTGGCTAAGGCTTTTTGGATAGGTAGAATTCGACTTGCATCCTAGAAACCTGAACTTAGACATTGAGTTGATTTCTTTTAAATGGCGTTTTGGATTCAAACTTACACCTTTTCTTTTAAAACTTCACCACTCCGGTTGGCTTTTACTTGAGGACAAGCAAAAAGGCAAGTTTGGGGGTGTTGATATCTCTGTAAATTGCATGATTTTTAACACATATTTCATGCTAGTTAGGACTTCATTCTTGCACTTTCATCTTAGCTTTCATCACATTTTCACCCATGATAGGATTAGATGCATTAGGTTAGGTTTCTGCATAGTCTTGCATGTTTGGGATGTGTTCTCAGGTGCTTAGGATGGTCCGAAGAAGAAATCAAGGAAGGAGATCACAAATAAAGGACGAGCCGGTAGTATAGAGCATGGATCACGACCTAGAGGCCGATTTAGACGAGTAGCAGCGACTCAGCCCCGAAAGGAACATCCCGAGGCGAAGATCCAGCAAGAGGATGCTACGAAGTCGGATATCGGAGCAAGGCAACGGGAAGTACCCGATTCGAGTAACAAGTAAGGCGAGCCTTCACGACGTGATCCCGAAACACTTGCCCGATATGGAAACTGCCCGAAGAATCAGAAGAGTTAGCATATCGGCTTGCTCGCAACGACTTGAGCCCGATACGCTAAAGTCCTAAATAGTACCATTTCGGGAAAGTGGTCCCAACGTTTTATGTTTTTCCTCTTTTGTGTATAAATACCTACTCCCCTCCCTTATCTCTCTATCACGTTTTTCTACTTTTGTAATTTCTGTTTTCTCTTTCAAGAACCGAGACCTTTGTATTTTCCACCTTTGAAGCTTGTTCAAAGCTTTGATTTTTATGCAATCTTGAAGTTTTTAAGTATTATTGCTTAGTATATTTCAAGAAAGCTTCTTCCTTTTCTCGTTTTTAACTGTCTCGCAGCCTATGAGTTACCCTCTCATCCTCATGGATCTTGAGGTTTCTCAAATGGCTTGTGAGTAGTCTTTTTAGGACGTTGATGGATTGAAAGGACCAAGGGACTCTCGGATTTGTATTTCTTGCTTAGCCAAAACATAAAGTTAGATTCTTTCTTATTTATCATTCTCAAAGCTTAGTCTAGTTTGGCCATCTAGGCTAAAGTTCACAGGCGGCTTGACACGAACACCACGTGCTTGCTTAGCCGGATCCATGAACAAGAGTTTGATTTCTTAGGCTAAGACTAACCATCTGTCTAAGAGTCTTACGGTTGAATAGGGACGTTGTGGATGCTTGTTTCTTCTATTGTACCACTATGCGAGAGCTAGTCTATGGTGCTAGAGATTCAAAGAGTTTAGACCCAAATGCCATGGGCTAAACGATTTGAGGATCCCTTTACCTAAGAATCACCATCAAAAGACCAAGTCTTGATGTGATCCAAAAGCTTTAGCTTGATAAGTTGAACCGAGAGTTACCTAGTCCATGATACTCATCAAGATCCTTCTTTTATCTTGGAAGTTTATCTTTTTACAGTTTAAGTATCTATTTCATGCTTAGAATCTTTAAGGTTCTCTTATTTGTGGTCTTGAGTGACACAAGGTCAATCCTTTAGTGGTTTTTAGTAGTGAAGTCTCGACCTTTATCTATTTCGAACTTGACTTATGACACCGATATGACCGATCTGTTTACTAACGCTCTCAAAATGGTTTGATACCCCATACGCTGTACTACTTTCGGTTGATAATGTTGGGACATTGCTAAAAAAGGCATTAAAAACCTATTTGTCAATTGGCGCCGTTGCCGTTTGGGAGAAAGTTTAGTCATTTCGGTACTAGGTCGTTATAAGGACAAGTTTAAATTTTTTCCAGTCATTTAACATTTTTACTCGTCTATCTCTGTGTTGAAACTGGTACATGAACCTACGTTCACACGGTACAACAAACCTTGTTCCCCCAATAGACTATATTCACCTGCTCGAAAGATCAGCTAGACGAAATCGGGAACAAGCCGAAACAATTAACCGTGTGACGATGGAACATCAACAAGGTGCTCAAGGAGCTGCGGGCGCAGCCAGTGCACAAGGCCAACAAGGCAACCAGGGACCACAAGGTCCACAAGGTCCACAAGGTCCACAAGGCGTTCAAGGACAGCCTGGTGTTGCAGCTGCTCCAAGAGCTGTGAGGCAAATCGGTGCCAGAGATGCACCGATATCGACTGCAAGCCGAGACGGTATCCAGCCACCACCAGTGCAGGACAACAACTTCGAGATCAAAAGTGGTCTCATCTCCATGTGCAGAAAACCGATTCTTTCGGTCTGCCCTTGGAATACCCACTTGACCATCTCGACCAGTTCGACCGTGTGTGCGCCATGACCAAGATCAATGGAGTAAGCGAAGATGTATTCAAGTTGCGTTTGTTTCCCTTCTCACTGGGAGACAAAGCACACGCATGGGAAAAGACACTGCCACACGGATCCATTACCTCGTGGGCAGATTGCAAGAAAGCTTTCCTGACGAAGTTCTTCTCCACATCGAGGACAGCCCGATTAAGAAACGAAATCAGTGGTTTCACTCAAAAATCCAACGAGACTTTTGGTGAAACATGGGAAAGATTCAAGGGTTACATCACTCAGTGCCCTCACCATGGATTCAGCCAAGAATCACTCCTCAGTACACTATATCGGGGTGTCATTCCCAAGATTCGGATGCTGCTCGATACGGCGAGCAATGGAAATTTCCTAGCTAAAGACGTTGAAGACGGTCTGGAGTTAGTTGAAAACTTAGCTCAGAGTGACTCCTCTTACCACGAAGACTATGACAGATCCAACCGTGGTTCCAAAGAAGAAATAGATGGAAGCCAGAAGGTGATCAAAGAGCTCAATGAGAAGCTTGACAAGTTACTACTTGTCCAAACTCAAAAGGAAGCCCATTTCGTGGAAGAACTCACTCAAGTCCAAGAAGGGGAGGACATTCAGTATGAAGATGTTAACTATATTAACGCTCAAGGAGGGTATAACAATTGGAGACCCAACAACAACCTTTCCTACCGAAGTACGAACGTCGCTAATCCTCAGGACCAGACCTACCCTCAGCAACAAGGAGGAGGAGCAAAACAATTCGTGCCTTACATGAATCATCAAGGCTTTGTACCGCGGTTCCAGAACCAAAACGGCTATCCGCCACGACAACAAGCCGNGTGTTACGGCTTTGGGAACTGGATATGTTCGCCAAGCGTGACTGGTTTTGTGTTACGGCTTTGGGAACTGGATATGTTCGCCAAGCGTGACTGGTTTTGTGTTACGACTTGGGAACCAGGTATGTTTGCCAAGGCGTGATTGTCTGTGTTCCGACTTTGGGACCGGGGTTGGTTGCCAAAGCATGACTGTGTCTGAGATGCGTCAATGGAAACCAAGTGGGTTGTCCAGACGTGATTGTTTTGGGATGCGTCCGTGGAAATCAAGTGGGTTGTCCATGCGCGACTGTTTCTAAGATGAGTGCTTGGAAACCAAGTGGGTTGTCCAAGCGTGACTATTTCTGCAAGGTGTTATTGGAAGTCAAGTGAGTTTGCTAATACTTCTGGGATTCTTTCTTGGAACCAAGAGGGTTGGCCAAGACGGATGTTTTCTGAGATGCATTTTTGGAAACCGTGGGTTGCCAATGCATGACTGAAGTGAAGGCGACGTTGGAAACTATTAAGTTTGTCAAGGCGCGGTTGTGGTAGCATCTGTGGTAATCAGTGGATTCGCCAATGAATGATGTGATACTGAATTTGTAACGGATATGTTGTGATGACTGTATCGGTGGGGGACTAAGGAAGTTCGCCATCGTAGGATTAGTAATGTGGCGTGACATTACTAATGGATAGGCTAGTGTGTCGAGTATTTGCCGGTTAAGGCATGATACCAACTGAAAATACAAGTGAGGACTTGTAATGGCCGTGTGAGCCGAGGCCTATTGGGCTGACTGATGGCCTAGTGTGCCAAGTACTGGCTGAGTCGTTGATCCCTTTTTCTAGATGGGACATGACTGTGGCATGCTGGTTGCAATATGACTGTTGAGTAACCTATGCTGGTTGCAAGATGACTGTTGTGTAACCTAGGACTGCATGGGTGAGAACTGAGGAGTTCATCACTGCATGACTGAAATCGTGAGCTAGGAACCTGCGGGTTGCCAAGGCGATTAGAGCGCTTGTGGGAATCTGCGGATTAGCCAAGGTGTGACCGTGAGATTCTTCTTGGAAACTAGGTGAGTTTGCCAAGATAATATTATCTGTAAGGATCAATGTTTGTTCCGGGATCGAGGAGTGATCCGGGGATCGAAGTGTGATCGGAGGATCAAAGGCTGCTCCGAGAATCTGAGGCAATGTAGATGGAGTGGTAAATCTACTAAGGAGATTGGGGTTAAATGTCTTTACTGGAGAGTTGGAACCGTTAGGTTCGAGAGCCTCGGATTAAGCTGATTTGTTATCAAAGATCCGACTGGCTTAAGAGGAGGATGAGATCCGATCAAGGTGTCAGAGAATGACAAAAAAAAAAAAAAAAATGTTAAACTTCAAGCAATGGGATTGTTGTGAATAGATGAGTGTGTGTTTCTAACTGGAAAGAGTTAAAGAGGAACTTAAGAGAGTTTTGGAAACTCGAGTAATACAATCAAGAGTGATTCGTTAGTTGTGTTAATAAGGATCAATGTATCTTGGTTAACAATTATGATGGGGGTCAACGGCAGTTGAGGCAAGGATGAGGCAAACGCTTAGGAACTCGGGATTTCGCTAAGGCATGTTATTGGGCCAAGATAGACTGACCGTAAGTATGACCTATCATCATAGACAACTGAGCTTTTGGAGAAAGTCCAAAGCTAACTGATTATGCTAAGCATTCTAATTAAAAGGAAGTTGCGGTGGGGGCGAGTGGAAATACTTAGAAACTTGAAGATTTTTCTAAGATATGTACGCACACCAAGACACTGTCCAGAGAATGGAAGGCTTTAGCATAATGGAAAGACAAAAGGAGTAAGTCTCGAGTTGACTAGTGTTAAAAGAGAAGTCTGTCTGATAAGAGTTTGTTCGATCTGGAAGTGGTCGGATAAGAGCTTTGCGTGATGAAGCTGTGTAGGCTGTTCTGTAGACTAGTGTACGGCCAGATGTGGCGTACATGAATTCTGATTGTCAGTGGAAATCTGGACCAAGGCCGAGATGGTCTAAGGTCAAGTATCTGGAATCGAGTCTTGAGAAGGCTGTGATTGGGAAAAAGAGTTAGTACAACTGAATTAAGAGTGGATAGAGTCCGGGGATAGGGACTCGGATATGGTAACGACACTAGGTGGATAAAGTGTTATGTTACAATCTGGATAAGGGCATTGGCCGGGTAAACGTTAGAATTGGTCGTGAGGCATCACGAAGTTCTAATGGACAGTCCGTGAGGAAGAAAAGAACTCTGGATTTTTACATAAGAGCATGTGTGCTCGATTATGGGGTAACTGGGAGAGTTATCTGCCTTTGACTGTGTTGCATAGAGCCCCGTTATGTTGGACCCAAGTGTGGGGGGGGGCGGAGTGAGTTAGGACCCGCGATAGTTGAGGAGACTACTGAAAAGATTCGTTTCAGAAAGTTAAACTGAAAGAGGCTCAAGACCGGCAAAAAAGTTATGCCGATAAGCGCCGTAAGGACTTAGAGTTCAGTGTGGGCGATCTGGTTTATCGGAAGGCTGTGACTTATAAAGGGAAAAGCCGAGCAACGTTTGATGCTAAGCTGAGTCCGAGGTACATGGGGCCGTACCGGATTCTGGAAAGGATTGAGGCAGCGGCGTATAAATTGGACTTACCGCCGGAAATGAGTGCGTACCACAATGTGTTTCACGTGTCGCAGCTGAGAATGTGATATCTGAACCACTTCCGGAGTTGCAAGAGGATCTTACCGAGGTAGGTAGACCGATCGGTGTAGACGGCCGGAAGGAAAAGGTTAAGCGTGGTAAAGTGGCCAAGATGATCAAAGTTGTCTGGGACTGTAATGGCGATGAACAAACTACTTGGGAAGTAGATTCAAGGATGAGTACAAAGTTCCCGAAATGGTTTGAGAAACTTCCGGAAGAAGTACCGGATTCGAGGATGAATCCAAACTGAGTGGGGGAGAATTGTAGCATCCGCGACCAGAAATTCCGAGTACGGTCGTGCGGGTCATGGGATGGCCATTGTTTATACGTTCTGATTCGAGTGAGGTTAGTCCATGTCTGTGATTAATGTATGTACAGTGACTGTGTCCGTGAGAGATGGACAGTACCGTGGCTATTGCCGAGTGAAAATGGACTATAGCCGAGTAAAACTCTGAATATGGCCGAGAATTTAACTAAGTGTCGAGATGGGCCATGGGCCGTGTGTTTGGTCGGGAAAAAGTGGAATCTAGCCAAGCGTTTTGGGTTTTAGCCGAGCGGTTTAGGTTTTGGCCGAGAGAATTTAAAACCGACCGGCTATAGACGAGACATAACCGACGCGCATCGACTATAACCGGGATACCTAGGTTTTATCGAGTATAAAAGGTGTTTTCTTCGACTATTCTCGGGGGGCCGCATTATTCTGCAGAAATAGAGCGAGAGAGAGAGTTTGGCCGAGAGATGGTCGAGAGAATCTGAGTATTTCGCGAGTTAGTCGAGGGTGCTTGACCGTAGCCGAGTGATATCCGACTGTGGCCTAGGGATTATCCGAGTGATTCGATTGCCACCGAGAGATCATGCGATCCGTAGGGTTTCTGGGAGTTATGTCCGAGGAAGAACGACCGTAGCCAAAGGAATCATGACCGTAGGCGAGAGGATTCGACTGCGTCCGAGGGATTGTCTGAACGTTCCGACTATCGTAGAGAGATCGCGAGTTCTGTTCGATCTGATCCGACTAATAGTTCAGAATTGGTGGTTTTCCGAGGGAATAACCGAGTTTATCCCAGAGTTTCCGACCGGATCGTGAGATATCCGAGAGGGAGGAGTTTATGTCGAGCTATAGTCGAGAGTGATCGACTGTAGTCGAGAGATCGTCGAATCCGTTCAAGGTAATCTATCCGACTAGGCGAGTTGTTCGGGTATTCCGAGAGTTGTCCGAGAGAATCCGATTGTGGCTGTGCGATAGCCGAGGCGATCCAATAGTGTTCGAGAGCTAGTCGAGAGCGAGTCGACTATATCCGAGAGATGCGTGACTGCCACCGAGAGATTTATGTTTTGATCGGGTTATACCGAGGGGGAATCGTTCTGTCTAGACATTCATCGAGGGAAAGTGGTTCTGCCGAGAGATAACCGAGAGAATTCGACTATATCCGAGAGATAGCCCAGAGGAGCTGAAAATAGTCGAGAGGGATCTAACTATAGCCGAGAGGATCTGACCATAGCCGAGAAATAGTCGAGCAGTTCGACTATATCCGAGAGGAAGCTGACTGGATCAGGTTTCTACCGAGTAGATCATGACCGTGGTCATGAGAAACGTGGACATGATCTGGGAGATCATGAACTGAGCTGACTGGCGATCACGTTTGATCGTGACTGGAGTGTTCTGGCGATCGGGTTGATCGTTTCTGGCGATCGAGTGGATCGTGTCTGGACGTGCAAGGGATCGGGGATCCGACCCATCTCTCTTCTGTACTTGGTCATGTGGGGATGGTTGGTTGAGTGACTAAGTACGGGGGAGGAGATGTGTTCGTGGGTTGGCTGGTACTTTGGATGGGTCAGCATGAGCGTGGATTGGTAGCTGTGAAGCAGGTACATGCGGTATAGGACGTTCAAGGGGTCGTGCAGCAGTTTGGCCGGTACGTCCGAAGCTGAGAGTGGCCAATGTATGGTTTAGCTGACGCTTGATGTTGTGATTCTAATGCGTAGCTAGTTAAGCCGGGAATGAGTAAGACCATGGGATGGACTTTGTTAAGTTGTTAGATGGAAGTAATGTATTAAACTTTATCTAGGTTATCGGTTAGAAAGGCAAAAATTTACTTTGATCCGGCTGCGGGTTAGGAAATCTGGGTCGGGGTGCTACAGTAACTCTCGTTTCTGCTCGCCTTAATCAAGTTAGAATAGATATGTGGGTTGGTTAAGACGATCACCGATTTTCTTCATTTAATTGTCTTGTTCTCGATCTCATACATGATTTGAATAAGTGGCTTATGAATTGCTTAGCCATATTTTAGGATTTTCTTTGGGCTTAAACTTGTTCTTATTGCATGAATCTAGCGACAAGAACTAGTCTAATCTTAGGATTGTTGAGAAGTGCTAATGTGCTGAATTTCACGTCCGATCCTAGTTTAACCGGGCGAATGTCTCTAGGATGCTAACGCATATGTATGAGGGGGACGTGAACGTTTATGAACTTGATCTTTATTGCATGTTTGTTTACGAAGTAGGATGCTAACGCATACCTTGGAGTTTGCATAACATAGTCAATCTAGCTTGAAAGAGTTAGGTCGTAAAACCAATGATTTCAGTTTAGAGAAATTAGGCCTAGTCTTGTTTGCTTTTCATTGATTCTTATTTGATATGTTTGAACCTCTGGAGATTAGTCAAAAAACACAACGTTTTGATTGCATGTTTGTAGTTTATCTACATTCCTGCTTGCCACCGTCCGCGAAACACCCTTCTCCAAACCCCCGTCTTTGTCTTTGGAACGTTTTCTAACCGTCATTGATTCTGTAGTTAGTCGTACACTCTTTGTGATACGATCCTCCCAAGGATTATTGTACTCTATAGTTGGTAGATGGATAAGCCTAGATTCAACGCACTGCAGAGCCATGAAGAACAAGGTGGTGAATCGAATGGTCGCACATAAGATGTGGAAGACTCCTGATATTCTACCAGACCCCTTGGATATGACGCACCAAGACGGATCAAGTTGTGAAAGTTTAGATATTACACACCAAACAATCGGTTTGTTCAAAGAGAACAAGTGAGAATCAGTTTTATAAGATTGATAAAAAGGAGATTCTGATTATTTTGATGGCTTTACAAGAGTATTTATAAGCAATACTTTGTAGAAAACAAGACAAAATATGTTAAAAACAATGCAACATTAACTAAGAAATACCAAGATCGAAAATAAATGAGTTGAATGATTCTTAACTTCAAGATGACCCTTGAGATCATTCAGCTTCTAAATCCTTGTCTGCTGGTCGTACTTGACTATGTAGATGACGTGATAGATTGACTATATAGCATGAATCATAGTCGAAGATATGTCTTGACTATATAGCTTAACTATATAGATTAATCATAGTCGATGATATGGCTTCACTATATAGTTGCATTCCCTTGCTTAAGTGTGTGAATCAATTTTCTCATTATAACCTTTTCCTGAAAATTCCAATGGGAAAAACCAAGGATAAGAAAAAAGAGTACAAATGATCACAAATCCTTTTATAAGCTTTGAATAAATTAGAATGGTTTTATCTTAGTTTCCTTGTTGAGTGATCTTCTGATTGAGCAATCCTTCAATTCCTTCTTTTAATCTTTTAAGCCTCGCACGAGACATATGTCTGGATGGTATCACCATGTCTTCAACGATTTCTAGTACATGTTCAAGCTCAGCTACAAGATCATTCTCCTTTGTGCTATCCATGATCGCACCATCCCCCCCCCCCTCTTGAAAAAGATTTGTCCTCAAATCTGGACAATCTGCAACAAAAGGCACTAGATCAGAAACGTTAAAGCTTGAACTAACGTTGTACTTACCTTGACAATCGAGTTGGTAAGAATTTTCATTGATCCTTTTGACTATCTTGAATGGACCATCAAATCTTGGCATAAGTTTCGACTTTCTTTCTGGTGGACACCTTTCTTTTCTCAAGTGAATTCACACGAGATCTCCAACTTCAAACACCATCTTGCGTCTACCCTTGTTTGCTTTTCTTTTATACTGCTTAGTCCTCTATTCAATGTTCTTTCTTGCTTTCTCATGGATCTGTTTGACAAGATCAGCTTTCTTTCTCATCCACACTAATTCTTTCACTCAAAGGCAATGGGATTAGATCTAATGGAGATAAAGGATTAAAACCATAAACGATTTGAAATGGAGAAAATTTATTAGCAGGATGGATCGAATGATTATATGAAAACTCTACATGTGGCAAACATTCCTCCCAAGTTCTCAAGTTTTTTTTAATCAATGCACGCAACAAGGTGGACAAGTTTCGATTAACTACTTTAGTTTGACCATTTGTTTGTGGATGACAAGTAGTTGAAAACAACAACCTAGTTTCAAATTTACACTAAAGCGTTTTCCAGAAGTAACCAAAGAATTTACTATCCCTATTTGAAACAATGGTCATAGGCATTCCATGCATTCGAACTATTTCTTTGAAGAACAAATCAGCTATATGAGATGCATCATCAGTCTTGTGAAAAGCAATAGTGTGTGCCATTTTCGAAAATCTATCAACAACAACGAAAATAGAATCCTTTCCAGTTCTAGTTATGGGCACACCTAGCACAAAGTCCATAGAAATGTCACTCCACAGGTGAGTGGGAATGGGTAAGGGAGTATACAAACCGTTGGGTTGTACTCTGGATTTAGCTTGCTCTCAAGTTACACACCTTCCACAGATCCTTTCCACGTCTCTCTTCATGTGTGGTCAGTGAAAGTGGTCTATCATAACCTGAAATGTCTTAACAACTCCCAAACGTCCCATTAAACCTTCTCCATGGGCTTCCCTGACTAATAAATCTCGAATGGAACAGTTAGGCACACACAAGCGTTGTTCATAAAACAAAAAACCTTCATGCCTATTTTACTTTCCAGACGCAAACTTTTCACAAGCTTTGTACACTTCTTTAAACTCAATATCAGTCTCATATAGTTCTTTAAGTTGTTCAAAATCAAGCAACTTAGCATCAAGAGTAGAAATCAGTGCATACCTGCGTGACAATGCATCAGCAACAACATTTTCTATACCTTGCTTGTATTTGATGACATATGGAAAAGTCTCAATGAATTCAACCCGTCGAGCATGCCTCTTGTTGAGCTTCCGCTGTCCTTTTAAATGCTTGAGTGATTCATGATCAGTATGGATCACAAACTCTTTAGGCCAGAGATAGTGTTGTCATGTTAGCAAGGCTCGAACCAAAGCATCGAGCTCTTTGTCATATGTTGGGTAATTCAGAGTAGCTCCTCCATGTTTCTCACTAAAATAAGCTATGGGTTTCTTCTCTTGCATCAGCACAGCTCCATTACCTACACCAGAAGCATCACACTCAATTCAAAGGTCTTTAAGAAATCTGGTAAAGACAAGAGTAGTGCGTTTGTAAGCCTCCCTTTCAAGGTTTTAAACGCTTCTTCTTGAGCTTCTTCCCACTTGAATCCAACGTCCTTCTTGATTACTTCAGTAAGTGGTGCAGCTATCGTGCTAAAATCTTTCACAAAACACCTATAGAAACCCGCCAGTCCACGAAAGCTCATCACTTCTCCAATCGTTTATGAACTAGGCCATTCTTTGATCGCTTTGACCTTTTTTTCATCCACTTTGATGCCATCTCCACTTACAACAAAACCTAAAAAGACCAGGTTATCTGTACAAAATGTGCATTTCTTCAGATTGGCAAACAATTTCTTCTTTCTAAGAACATTTAAAATCTTTTTCAGATGTAGAACATGTTCATCTAGACTCTTGCTATAAACTAAGATATCATCAAAGTAAACAACAACAAAGACTCCAATGAAACTTCTCGGAATGCGATTCATCAATCTCATTAAAGTACTAGGTGCATTTGTTAGCCCAAATGGCATAACTAACCATTCATACAAACCTTGCTTTGTTTTGAATGCAGATTTCCATTCATCTCATTCTTTCATGTGATTTTTAAGATCTATCTTAGAAAAGATGCTAGAACCATGTAACTCATCAAGCATGTCATCAAGTCTAGGAATATGTGATCTCTTTGTAAATTGCATGTTTTTAGTACATGTTTCATGATAGTTAGGACTACATTCTTGCACTTTAGTCTTAGTTTTCATTGCGTTTTCACTCATGTTAGGATTAGATGCATTAGGTTAGGTTTTTGCATAGTCTTGCATGTTTGGAGTGTTTTCTCAGGTGCTTAGGATGGTCCGAAGAAGAAACCAAAGAAGGAGATCTCGAATGGAGGACAAGTAGGCAATATCGAGCATGGATCCCGACCTCGTAGCCGATATGGACAACCGCTATATGAACCTCGACGAGTAGCAGCGACTTGATCCCGAAAGAGCCACCTCGGAGCGAAGATCGAGCAAGAGGATTGAATGAAGACAGATATGGGAGCAAGGAAACGGGAAGCACCCGATTCAAGTTACAAGGAAGGGGAGCCTTCACGACATGATCCCGAAATACTTACCCGATATGGAGCCTGCCTGAAGAATCAGAAGAGTTAGCGTTTCGCCTTGCTCACCACGACTTGAGCCCAAACGCTAAAAGCCAAAATAGTACCATTTCGGGAAAGTTGTCCCAACGTTTTAGGTTTTTTCTCTTTTATGTATAAATACTCTCCTCCACTCTTATCCTTATCATCACGCTTTCTCATTTTATTTTTCTGTCTTCTCTTTCAAACCGAGAACTTCTTTTGTATTTCGCCATTGAAGCTTGTTTCAAAGCTTTGATTTTTATGCAATCTTTAAGTTTTAAGTATTATTGCTTAGTGTATTTCAAGAAAGTTTCTTCCTTTTCTTTTTTTTTCGGCTATCTTGCAAGCCATGAGTAACCTTCTTATCCTTATGGATCTTGAGGTTTCTCAAATGGCGAGTGAGTAGTCTTTTTAGGATTTTGATGGGTTGAAAGGAGCAAGGAACTCTCGGGTTTACATTTCTTGCTTAGCTAAAACATAAATTTAGATTCTTTCTTGTTTATCATTCCCAAAACTTAGTCTAGTTTGGCCATCTAGCCTAAAGTCCACAGGCGGCTTGACACGAACGCCACGTGCTTGCTTAGCCGGACCCATGAACAAGAGTTTGATTCCTTGGGCTAAGACTAACCATCTGTCCAAGAGTCTCACGGTTCAATAGGGACGACGCAGATGCTTGTTTCTTCTATTGTACCGCTATGCGAGAGCTAGTCTATGGTGATAGAGATTCAAAGAGTTTAGACCCAAACACCATGGGCTAAACGATTTGAGGATCCCTTTACCTAAGAATCACCATCAAAAGACCAAGTCTTGATGTGATCCAAAAGCTTTAGCTTGATAAAACAAAACCGAGAGTCACCTAGTTCATAAAACCCATCTTGATCCTTCTTTTATCTTGAAAGCTTATCTTTTTACCGTTTAAATCTGTAATTTCTGCTTAAAACCTTTAGAGTAGCTTTATTTATGGTCTTGAGTGACACAAGATCTGTCTTTTAGTCGTTTTTAGTAGTAAAGTCTCAATCTTTACCCATTTCGAACTTGACTTATGACACCGATATGACCGATCTGTTTAACTAACGCTCCCAAAATGGTTTGATACCCCATACACTATACTGCATTCGGTTAACAGTGTTGGGTCATTGGTCTAGGCCTAATAAACAGAGCTACCAATTGGCGCTGTTGCCGATTTGGGAGAGAGTTTAGTCATTTCGGTCCTAGGTCATTATAAGGACAAGTTTTTATTTTTCCAGTCATTTAACACTTCTACTCGCATATCTCTGTTTTGACAGGTATATGAACCTACGTTCACACGGTACAACAAATCTTGTTCCCCGAATATACGATCTCCACCTGCTCGAAAGATCAGCCAGACGAAATCGGGAACAAGCCGAAACACAAGACCGTATGACAATGGATAATCAACAAAGTGCTCAAAGAGCTGCAGGCGCAGCTGGTGCACAAGGAGAACAAGGTCACCAAGGACCCCAAGGTCCACAGGGTGTACAAGGAGTCCAAGGACAGCCTGGCGTTGTAGCTGCTCCAAGACCTATTAGGCAAATCGGTGCACAAGACGCACCGATTTCAACAGCAAGCCGACATGGCATTCAGCCACCACCGGTCCAAAATAATAATTTCGAGATCAAGAGCGGACTGATTTCCATGGTCCAGAACAACAGACTCTTCGGCCTACCTTTGGAAGACCCACTCGATCATCTCGACCAGTTCGACCATGTGTGCGCTATGACAAAGATAAACGGTGTAAGCAAAGGCGGTTTCAAGCTGAGATTGTTTCCCTTCTCGTTGGGAGACAAAGCCCACGCCTGGGAAAAGACTCTGCCCCATGGATCCATTACCTCGTGGGCAGATTGCAAAAAGGCTTTTCTGACGAAGTTCTTTTCTACATCGAGGGCAGCCCGATTAAGGAACGAGATAAGCGGATTCACTCAGAAATCCAATGAGACCTTCAGTGAAGCCTGGGAGCGATTCAAGGGATACACTACTCAGTGTCCCCACCATGGATTCAGTCAAAAATCACTCCTCAACACTCTCTACCGTGGTGTCATTCCTAAAATTCAGAGGCTTCTCGATACGGCGAGCAATGGCAATTTCTTAGCCAAAAATGTTGATGATGGTCTTGCTCTGGTCGAAAATCTAGCTCAGAGTGACTCCTCTTACCACGAGGACTATGACAGATCCAATCGAGGTTCCAAAGAAGAAGTAGATGGAAGCCGGAGAGCGATCAAGGAGCTAAATGAGAAACTTGACAAGTTACTACTTGTCCAAGCTCAAAAGAAAGTACATTTCGTGGAAGAAATCACTCAAAACCAAGAAAGGGAGGACGTTCAGTACGAAGATGTTAACTACATCAACGCTCAAGGAGGTTACAACAATTGGAGACCAACAACAACCTGTCCTACCGGAGCACAAACGTCGCCAACCCACAGGACCAGACATACCCACAGAACAAGCAGGAGGAGCAAAACAATTCGTGACATACACGAACCAACCAGGCTTTGTACCACGGTTCCAGAATCAAAACGGCTATTAGCCACGAAAACAAGCCGTTGCACCTCCTGGCTTTCAACAGCAACAAAGAAATCCACCTGCTCAAGCTAGTTTTGACTTGGAAGCTACTCTAAAGCAACTACTCCACGGTCAAACACACATCCAAGCAGATATTCACAAGCGTTTTGCCGAAGTGCATAACAAGATAGATGGAGTTAACACGGAACTATCCGGGAAGATTGAAGCCTTAACCACTCGAGTTAAAGCATTGGAGAACAACAAAGGAATAGCTTCAACAAGCCAAACAAGCAACCTTCCTGGAAAAGCCATCATGAACCCCAAGGAGTATTGCCAAATGATCACCACTAGCGACATTGCAAAATGGGCTACGACCGATATCAGCAACTCAAATCGGAATCGAGAGGGAGTTCGAAAAATTTGGAAGCCTCTGAAGAGAAAGCAGCCAATGTTCCCCCAAAAGCACCATTCCTGTGTGTCTACAAACCGCCAATGCCATACCCCCAGAGGCATAAGAAGCGGCTAATTGAGAAACAAGAGGCCGAATTGATTGAAACCTTGAAGAAAGTTGAAGATCTCTTCAACAGTGGCGACAAAACGAAGCCTATTCCGGATTTCCTCGTAGCCTTGAAGGACAAGCTCTATGCTGACGCAATGGCAACCATAGGAAGGAACGCAGCAGCTCGTGAGGAGAAACCTAAGGAAGAACCTTTAGTAGTGAAGAAGCTCGAAGATCCAGGATCATTCACTCTCCCATGCACACTCGGAGGAATCACCTTCGAAGACTGTTTGTGTGATCTTGGAGCAAGCATTAACGTTATGAGTCTCGCCACGGCTAAGCGTCTCGGGTATGATACCTATACCGGCTGCAAGAAGCCGTTATCACTGGTCGATGGAAGTGAAAGGAAGACAGTTGGGAAGCTACTAGACTTACCTCTTATGATTGGAAATGTGCTTCTGCCAAGCGACTTTCTGGTGATAGAAATGGATCAAGATGTCAAGGAAACCCTCTTGTTGGGAAGGCCATTCCTAGCCTCTGCCGGTTGCATGTTTGATTGCAGAAGCGGGAAGGTTGAGCTAAGGCCTAAAAAACAGAGCTACCAATAGGATGATACTTTACAGTGATGTTATTGATGGCTTTGCAATCCACACACATGCACCAACTTCCATCTTTCTTTGACACATGTAAAACTGGTACAACACAAGGGCTCATACCCTCTCTGATATGCCCCTTTTCCATGAGCTCGCTTAACTTGCCTTGGAAGCTCCTTTGTTTCCTTGGGGTTGGTCCTATAAGCTGGACGGTTTGGCAATGAATTGTGCGTGCTGGATTTCACACAATAGATTATCTGTTAAGAAATTCAAAAGAGGACGCAAAGATTCTAAGTTCAAAACCGAAACGAGGATCCAAAGATGGAGTTTTATTAGATTCGCTGCGATAAGCTTTTGGGTACAAATGTTTTCTGCTCGGTCTAGCCTCTGCCTTCCCAAACAAGTTAATGATCCTATTTATACATCTTTCTAAGCCGACTAAACGAAGATTTCGGGAATATTCCCCTAGATTCTTCTCGATCTCTTCTCTTGACGGCGCTCCTTCCCGCAAGACGCCTAGGGTAAATGTTTCCTCGGATCTCTTCGTGGGCTCGGGCTTGTGGCCCAAAAGTTTTAATCTTAAGATCGGTTTTTGGGCCTCGTCTTCGCTCAGCCCATAAACACTTCGGTTACGTTTGCTACCGGGTGTGCCCGGTTTGGTTCGGTTCGTATTGGTTCTTCGTGCAAATTCTATGCCAAGGCATTCAGCCCACACCATGCACAGAAAATGCACCGAAGTGATTGGCTCGGCGTAGTGCATGAGCTGTGCACGGTTCGTTTCCTCACATTCCATGCACCAAGGCACTTTAGCCCGGTCTTGTGCGCAAACTGCACGCCGAGGTGTTTGCCTCGAGCACAAACTGTGCGCCGGGGTGTTTGGTTATGCCTCGTGCACAAACTGTGCGCCGAGGCGTTTTAGTTTTGCCTTGTGCACAAACTGTGCACGGCTCGTTTTCGTGCTCAGTCCACGCAGCGAGGCGCCCTAGCTCGGCCTCGTTTTCGTGCACATTTTGTGGGGTCGAGAATCATTTCCATACTTAGCCGTTTTCCTGATTGATCTCGTCGGGGTGAAAACCGACCCCAACAGTTAGCCCCCCAGCTCGTTAGACTCAGAAGTGTGGATGACGAGGTGATTAGAGAGGCGAGATCAATATCCCGAGGCAGTTTGGAGCTTTGTTCTCCAAGTCGAAGCGTTCGACTTTAGCCCGCTGCGATACGTTGGCCTAAATGACCGAAGCATTTTTCAAGCCGAAGCGTCCATGACAGAGGCATCTTTCAAGCAGAAGCGTTCACGACCAAAGTATTTACTGCTTACTCCTAGTGTATTCACCTCGGTCCTCGAAAGACAATAATTCTCACCTCGGTGTCTAGCTGACGCTCCAGACTTGGGAACACTTAGGATTTGTTTTACGATTTCTCCCAATTCTCTGAAATGGGCTTGGGCCTTGATGAATCTGGGCTTTGAGAGGCCCATTGTTCTCTTCGAAAATTAGCTTTACCTCGGGAAGCGTAAACGTCTCGTCAATTTTGGCTATAAAAACCAAAGCCATCCCTCAGTTTTTCATTATCTTCAGTTCTCCAAAAATTCAGAGGTTAGTTTTCTCTCTTCTCTCCCTTCTTTCTAGTTTTATGTTCGGATTTAGATTAGGGTTTTCACGATTTCCGCCGTACCGCCATTGTCCGCCTTGAATTCCCAATCCATCACCATTCTGCATCTTCACATCGAAACTGGTACCGAGGCATATCTCTTTTCATCTGATCTGTTTTCAAGTCATACCGAAACATTCTCCGTTGCTTCTCACGATGTTGAAAGGGTACCGAACCTTGAAGATTCAACTGGTTCGGTTAACTGCCCAACGGTTCGGGGACGCAAGATAGTTCGTTCTGAAGAGTTTTGGGATTCTTCCGAGGCTGGCGAACCCGCAGACCAGCTTCCGGGTTCCGAGGCAAAAGGATATACCGATGAAAACAGTCAGGCCATCGAGGTGATTCGTTCTCCGATCGATGATATAAATCCCCTTCAAATCGTCGAAGCATCACACGTTAAGCCCGAGGAGGAATGGAACTTCGATCTTGCTGAAGCGAGGAGGGAATTGGATTTCCTGATGAGCCTTCAAAACGAAGTTCCGTCGAGGAAGCGAGCCGCAAAGAAGAAAATCGCGGATCCTCCAGGGTCGACACTTTCCACCGCGGATAGTCTGTCAGACTTGAAGGCCCGTTTCAGTATTAGCGAGGCGGTGGAGTTTATACTACCCTCTTTGTCGGATCGCACGGATCATCCTCTCTCGGGCTATTTCACTGTATACGAAAGCTTCTTCTACGTAAGCTTGTTGTGGTTCCCGATTCCGGGATTAATTTTGGAGTATCTGTGGACGTACGGATTGGCCTTTGCTCAGCTAACTCCCCAAGGCCTTCGCCACCTTGTAGGCCTGATGACGCCGAGCTACCAGTGCGATGTCGAGCTATCCCTAGCGTATCTTCTTAACTTGTTGGAGATCCGAAAGAACCCGAAGTCTGAGACCTACTACGTCAGTAACAAGAAGAACAGGCGGATTCTTCACAGCTTTCCCAGCAAGGATCCGGACTGGAACTCTCATTATTTTTATATTCTTGTTGATGACGCCTCGGTACCTGAAGACTGGGTCGGGAAGACGAGGACGGTCTGGGGAAAAATTGGTTCTCGCCTTCGAGGTTGACTGATGCTTTGCTGACGTATTTTTTGTTTTTTGTTTTTGCAGTTCGTCAGCTTGTGCTTCGCCTACCCGAAGATTTGCACGAGGTGATCAAGGCTTTACACTGGAAGAGGAGCTTCACGCTTCAGCGGATAAAACGTGCGCGAGCCTATTATCTTGGCGCCGAGGTAGAGCCGTCGGTTTCGCATTCTCCAGATATCGACCCGAGGCTGAAGATGGCAGGGGAAATGACTTTGCGGGACTAAAGGATTCTAGCTGCCAAGATGAGGGCCGAGGAGAAAGGTAGGGAAAGTTCCGGCACGAAGGAACCGAGCCGAAAATCTGCTGATGTTCCCGACGAAACGACCGTCGGGCCTTCTCGCCATGTTCCTCCGGGGAAGGAGCTCGCAGTTGGCTCAGAACCCGTGCCGAGGCCCGAGAACTCTTCCCTATCTCGTTACAAAGAAAAAACCAGGGCCAAGTCACCGACTCGGGACGAGAGAGGAGCTGAAAAAAGGTCTTCAAAAAGGAAAGTCCTCGATCAGACCGAGGTTGTTGACGCCGAGGGCTCCAAGAAGAAAACGAGGCGTGATGATCTTCCTTTAGCCTCGGTTCAAAGGCCAAGTGCTACCTCTGTCATTGCCGAGGCGTCAGTCGACGAAGTCGCGGCTTCGGCCACGCTTTTTTCCAAAATAGTTCACAGTGGCGACTATTTCCCACCACCTAACACTCTCGCGAAGAGAAAGAAGTACACCAGGATGGCACTCAAAGGAACAAAGGTATCTGGACTGGTTCTTATTTACGCTTTTTTCTTATTCGAGTCGTTCGGTCGCTAACCCAAATCGTCTTTAGTTTATCGAGGCTGCGAACGAGGTGATTGTTGGGTATGAACATGACGCGCGAGGGGATCAGAGTCGTGTCACCGAGGCACGCCAATATGTTCTTGCCCTAAAAGCCAAACTCGACGAGGCGGAGAGCAAACATGTTGCCGAGCTGGAACGAGCCGAGGCTCGCTTGAAAAAACTCGAGGCGGAAAGAGATGACTTCAAATCGAAACGCGACAAGTCCGACAGGCTCGCTGTTCGTCTCAACGAGCAGAAACTAAGGAGGGAGTCAGAACTTGCTTCCGTGAAAAGACAATTGGTCGCAGAGCGCGAGCTGCGCGAAGTCGCCTTTGAGAAAGCTCGGAAAGCGGTGAGGCGAGAGCTTTTTGAGAAGTTCCAGGCGCGAATGCGTAGCGCCGAGAAAAAGATCGAGGAACTGAAAGGTGGAGCTAGGACGAAGATTCTCGATCTTGCCGAAGTCGAGAGCAACCTGCAGCTCGTCGGGAACCTTCAAGGTGAAAATCCTCCCACTTTAGATGAGGAGAAGGAGACTTTGACCGAGTGGAAGAAAGAGCTCGCGGATGCTGACGCGGAGTTCGAACGCCTCGCGACCTACCTTCGTGATGATCTTAAGCTGTCGCCGGTCTCGTCAGACTCCGGGCCCCCAGTCGTGGGTGGTGAGTCGATCGAGCTTTTGGGCTCGAGAATTGGTGTCATGGATCCGGCGGGGTGAACTTCCTTTTCTTAATGAGAAAGCAGGAGTTGGGATCCGCGAAGGATGTAATAGTTCGTCCGTTGTGGCCAACAACCAACGAGGCAAATGTAGAGTACTTCGTTGAGGTGTGAGCTGAAAAGTTCTCTTTTTTTATTCAAGCGAAGTGATTACAAAGCGTGGGAGTATACGAGTATACGTACCCCACTCCCCCCCTTTTTTGGGAGGGGGGCAGTTGAACTCGTTATGATACGAGCTGCCTATGTACCCCTTTCGGGGATCAAACCGCCCCGTAGTTCATGATTTTGATAATGACTAGAAGTAATACTTCTTTAGGTGTGTCGCGTTCCAGGATCTCGGCACTGGGGTGTCGGTTGTGTTGTTAGCGAGCTCGTAAATGCCCGGACGGACTACTTTAGTGACTCGGTAAGGTCCTTTCCAGTTAGCTCCCAACTTGCCGGCATTTCTTTCGGCTGTGTTTTGGAAGACTTTCCGGAGGACGAGGTCTCCTTCGTTGAAACGCCGGCTTCTTACGTTTGAGTTGTAGTACCTGGCTGTGGCTTGTTGGTAGTTATGTATGCGGATGAGTGCTTGATCGCGTCGCTCGTTGATCAGGTCGAGGTCGTCCTAGAGCATTAGATGATTCAGGCTTTCTTGTCCAGGTAGGAGTCGTCTTCGGATACCGGGGAAATCCACCTCGGGGGGAATCATGCATTTTGTTCCGTACACAAGCGCGAAAGGTGTTTCGCCCGTTGCTCATCGTGGGGTTGTCCGATGCGACCAAAGGACTCCTTCAAGCTCGTCTGTCCAGCGCCCTTTCTTTTCGTCGGGGCGTTTCTTCAGGCCGTCGAGTATGGTTTTGTTGGCCGCCTCGGCTTGGCCGTTACCTTGTGGATAACGGGGCGTAGATTTGCTCAGTCTTATCTTCTATTTTTCGCAGAAGGCTTCGAAACGACTGGAGTTGAATTGCCAGTCATTGTCGGTCACGATCTCGTAAGGGACTCCATGGCGGCAGATGATGTGCTTCCACACAAAGTTTTCAACCTGGGAGTCTTTGATACTAGCGTAGGATTCTGCCTCAACCCATTTGGAGAAATAATCAGTCAGGACGAAGAGAAACCTTTTCTGCTTTGAACGGTGTAGCGGTCCGACGATATCCATCGACCATCGCATGAAGGGATAAGGCGAGGAGATTGAAGACAGCAGTTATGTGGGCTGGTGGAGTGTCGGAGCGTGTCGTTGGCATTTCTCGCATTTTTGTGAAAACATTTCGCAGTCCTTCACCATGGTTGGCCAAAAATACCCGTGGCGCTTGATCTTGACTGCCAATGATTTCCCGCCGGAGTGATTTCCGCACGAGCCTCCGTGAACTTCTTCCATGATTTTTCTCGCTTTGGGGCCTTCGACACAGGTCATTAGTGGTCCCGAGAACCTCAATTTGAATACTTCGCCGTCAAAAAGGACATACCGAGCAGCTTGGGCTTTGAGTTTTCGAGCTGCCCATTTATCCGTCGGGACTTCTCCATCCATTATGTAGGCTCGGATAGGTCCCATCCATTCGTGGTCGTATCCGTATTTGTCATTTTGTTGTTCTACCTCCGTTTGCGCCCGTGCTTCGTTGACAGCTGGTTCGGCTTCCTCAATGGGGTTGTTCAGATTAATGGTCTCCGGGGTTTCGATGCTAGGACGTTCGATGAACTCTACCGGGATGACTCACTTCAGGCCAGGATCTGATGATGAGGCCAGAGCCGTGATGGGGTCTAAATAGTCGTTCGAGTTTGGAGGATTTCTTTGGGGACTCGTCAAGCTTTTGAATTTGTAGGACCCTAAACTGCAAGTGCACAGCGTGCGTTGTAGTACTTAGGGTGTCGAACCACAAGGAGGAGGTCAACTGCAAAACAGAAAATCAGGACAACCAAAGACGCAGAAAATTGGGGGTTTGTAGGATTGTGTCACGGTTTCAGTATCTATTGAATGCAGGAAACGAAAAAGCAAGTTTATATAGAGCAGGTTGTCAATCAATTCTATATCAGACGGAAATCAAAGCAAGCAGTGCAGGAAAAGTAAGTATGGAAGTGCGTAAATCTCGATTAAAAAGCAGATGGGAAATACGTTGGGGATCTTCTCGGGTAATCTATGGGGTTCTAACTAGAAATTAAACACACATCGAAATCAGGCAAGCGAGACTAGGCGATTTTCCCTAAACTGGAATCACTGTTTTACGTTCTAACTCTTTCAAGCTAGTCCGACTATGTTATGTAAAATTCGCAGATATACTTTCGTAACCTACGTCCTAGACAAACACGCAATATAGATCAAGTTCATAGACATTCACGTCTTCTTCTTAGATATGCGCTAGCAACCCAGAAGCGTCCGCTCAGCCAAGCTAGGTTCGGATCCGAGATTCAGCACGTTAGCGGTTCTCGAAACCCTATGATCAGATATCTAGTTAGCTACTCTAGATTCAAGCAATAAGAACGAGCTTTAAACGAAAGAAAATCCTAGTCTACGGCCTAAACGGTCTATGCAGCCAGGTTTAAGAACAGTTAATGAAATTCCCCATAGATTCCCTTAAAGAACACCCAACAAAAGTAAATTACTCAGACATAGAAACGAAAATAGTAATCATAGATGAATAGGATTGCATAAACGAAATCAGATTGATGAAAGAACAAGGGTTCAAGAACAGATCTATCTACCTTAGGAAACAAAGAACAAAACAATGACGTGTGAGGCTCTCTCTGAGTTTGCGATAACGTGTCACACGAAATTAGGTTGTAGAATAAGAGTATTTATAGGTCTTGAGGTCCTCTTAGGCGTCACTTAGGGTTCCACCAAGTTTGGGGGCGATCGGGCTTGATTTGGGCTTGCAAACGGGCTCGGGATTCTTCAAGTGTTGTGGCCGCGCCACCGATGGTTCATGGGCCTTGCCATTGGTCTTCTGAGCTTTCCTGGCGCGGCCAGGCTTCTTCTGAGGATGTGTCTGACGGGCCTTCTTGCTTCCTTCGTAACTCGAGATCCAACCGTGGGATTGGACTCAAACCACTTCGAGGTGAAAGGTAGTAGTCCAGGCTATCTTTTCACCAAAATTCAGCTCGATCCCGTGGTGGGAAGGTCTCCGTCTTGTGCTAAACTTCTGTCAAAAAGCTCATGTTCCGAAAATGTCCGTTTTGCTCCGTTTTGCTCCCTTTTTCCTAAGATTTCCTGAAAAGAGTCTTGAACAACCAAATACTCGAAATCTAGTGTTTATGCATCAAAACCTTAGTGAAATGCTTATTAAAGCACTCACTTATGATAGTAAAAATGGGTAAAATATGAGTGTTATCAAGCCGCCAGTGCGTCAGCTTGAGTGTTTTCGCCTCGTGGTATCTTCGTTAATTCGAACTCCGGGAATTCTTTGGCTAGTGTTCGGATGACGTCCAAGTATGCTTCCATTCTTTCGTCTCTTGCCGTGTATTCTACGTTAAGCTGATTCGCCACGAGCTGTGAGTCGCAGAAAGCACGTATTTTCTGCACCTTGAGTCCCCTAGCCAACCTGAGCCCGGCGATCAGGGGCTCGTACTCTGCTTCATTATTTGAGGCGTGGAAAGCCAGTCTGAAAGATTGCTCTAAGATTTCACCCGTGGGTGACGTCAAACGGATCCCGACTCCTGACCCCTCCTTGGATGACGAGTCGTCGACGTGGAGGATCGAGTAGGGTCATGTGTTGGTTCGTCAACCCCTTCGGTTGGGAGTTCGATCAGGAAATCCGCCAATACTTGGGACTTTGCGCAAGTTTTGCTCCTGTACTCAATGTCATATTCGCTGAGCTCCACCGCCCATTTCGCCAGTCTTCCGGATTGGCTCGGGCTATGCAATATGGCTCACAGCGGGAAAGAGGTTAGCACTATGATAGAGTATGATTGGAAATACGGCCTGAGCTTCCGGGCGGATATTACTACTGCGAGTGCCAACTTCTCCATTTGTGGATATCGCGTTTCCGCATCGGCTAGGGTCTGACTTACGTAGAAAATCGGTTTCTGGTCTCCTCGCTCTTCTCGGACCAGGACTCCGCTTACCGCGGTAGCTGAGACGGCGATGTACAGATATAGCGGTTCTCCTTCTACGGGTTTTGCAAGTACAGGTGGGGTGGCGAGGTAAATTTTCAGCTCCTGGAACGCCGATTCACACTTCTCCGTCCATTCAAACTTTTTATTGCCCCGGAGGGTGTCGTAGAAAGGTAAGCATTTATCTGTTGACCTTGAGATGAAGCGATTTAGTGCGGCGACGCGCCCGGTTAGCCGCTGTACTTCTCGTTTGGTCTTGGGCGATGCCATTTGAATAAAGGAATCGATGTGGTTCGGATTTGCTTCGATTCCTCGGTTCGTTACCAGGTATCCGAGAAATTCCCCCAAGGTTACCGCAAATCGGCACTTCGTCGGGTTGAGCTTCATGCTATGGCGGTTCAACTGAGCGAAACAATCTCTAAGATGAGCGACATGGTCCTTCTCTTCGAGTGATTTCACCAGCATGTCGTCTATGTATACCTCCATGGTTTTTCCCAGCTGTGTAGCAAACATTTTGTTTACTAGCCTTTGATAGGTTGCTCCGGCATTCTTGAGCCCGAAGGACATTACCTTGTAGCAATAAATCCCCAGGTCCGTTATGAATGCTGTCTTTTCTCTATCGTCGTGATTCATCAGAATCTGGTTATACCCAGAAAAAGCAGCCATAAACGAAAGGAGTTTGTTGCCAGTTGTTGCTTCGACGAGGCGATCTATGTGCGGCAGTGGGAAGCTGTCCTTTGGGCATGCTTTGTTAAGATCCGTGAAGTCGACGCAGATCCGCCACTTGCCGTTCTTCTTCTTTACCACCACTGGATTTACAAGCCAGTCGGAGTATTTCGCCTCGGTAATGGAGCCTACTTTCAATAGTCTGTTCACCTCGTCGTTGACTGCTTTGGCGCACTCCGCCCCGAGCTTCCTTCTCTTCTGTCTCACCGGTTTAAATGTTGGATCGACGTTCAGCTCGTGGCACGCGACATCGATACTAATCCCTGGCATGTATTCTGCTGCCCATGCGAAGGTGTTGATATTTTCCTTCAAGAAGGATATTAGCTCGGTTTTCAAAGCTTCGCCTAGTTCGGACCCGATCTCTACGCATATTTCCGGATTCGCCTCGTCTATGCATACCGAGATCACAGAGGCACACCTCGGCTGCTCGCCTTCTTCCTCCAGATTCTGTTTTCATTTTTTTATAAAAGCCTCGATCGCCTCAGCTTTGCCTCCCGATCCGTTTTCATTTTTTTATGCTACGTGTCCCCCTTCGTCTCGGTTTTAGGATTTCTGAGTTTGTGTTCGGCCATGAAACATATCCTGGACTCTTTTTGGCTTCCCCAGATCGTCTTTATCCCGTTCGGGCCGGGGACTTTAGGCACAAGTGATAAGTCGAGGCAACAGCTCGTATGGAGTTTATCCACGGGGTTCCCATGATGATGTTATAGATCGCCGGGCTATCAGTTACCGAAAAATCCACGATCCTGGTCACGTTTTGGGCTTGAACGGGCAGCTTAATTGTCCCTAATGTCATTATCGTATCTCCAACGAAACCCGTCAGAGGACTTGGCGTTAACTTGACTTCGGACATGTCGATCCCCATTTTAGTTAGGGTATCTCGAAAAATAATGTCTACAGAACTCCCGGTGTCGATGAGGACCCTTGCCACGTCGTGATCTTTCACGGTTAGTTCGATAACGAGCGGATCGTTGTGTGGCCTGTTGATGCCCGTGGTTTCTCTTTCTTGGAAGGTGATAATGTCGTTTGAATTTGTTGTTGGTGCGGACCAATTGATGCTAGCGTCGGCTCGTCGTTGGAAAGATTTGATCGCAGAGATAGTGTCTCGGCAATACTGTGATCCGCCCATTATCATGTTTATACTTTGGCGAGAGCCACCAGATTTCGAGGTGCTATTGTTTCTTCTTCCTCGATTCGGCGGGCCACCCGGACGAGCTTCTGATTCAGGTTCTTACTGCTCGGCGTCGGCGAGCTTCTCGTGCTCAAGATCCTTTAGACTGACCGAATTCCCGAGCTCCCCAGCTAAGAATTTTGCCCTAAGTTTGTCTCCCAAACTTCGGCAGTTGGCTGTTAGGTGCCCGTATGTTTTATGGATTTCGCAGTAGGCCTTCTCGTCGTACGAACTCGAGTTTCTCGTCAATGTATTTTCGTTCGTTCTTCCTCGGCCTCGTCCAGCCCCCTGCTCAGCGCTGATCTGGTAGTTGTGAGCTCCGCTGAGGCTAGGTAAATCGTGATGAACATAAGTGCTGCTCGAGCGATTCCTTGAATGGATCGGCAGACTTGGTGCCACTTGATTTTTGTTTCCCGATTTCACTGATCCGAAACGTTGATCCAAGAATCGGAAATATTACTCCTCGTGTATGAAGTATGATACTCGATGCATGGCATCCTGGATCGTTTGGGGTTTGTTTCGCCCGATTTCCTTTCTGAATTCCGATTTATACCATAGAGACTTTTTCAAAGCCATGATTGCTCCTATGTCGCTTATGTCTCCAACTTTTGACATTACGGCTTTAAAGCGTCCCATGAAAGTTCTTAATGGCTCGGTCGGTCCTTGGGACAGCGTCCAGAGATCGGCGTCAGATACGCCTTGGTTCATGAACATGGAATACTGTTTCATAAATTCGGTGCATAGGTCTTTGAAATTGCCGATCGAATCTCGTTCGAGTCTGGAGAACCATTCGAGGGCTGGTCCTCGGAGGTTTTCAACGAAGAGAAGGCAATAACCCGCATCTCCCTCACTCTCTCTTGGGTTGGATATCCCCATTTCCGTACGGAACATCCTGATATGTTCCTTGGGATCTGTCGTTCCTTCGTAGATGGGGAGACACATTTTCCCGGGATCTGATACCCTTGCTTCCGTGATTTGTGCCGTGAAAGGCGTCATCTGGGCTTCTTCAAGCATACGATCGATCTCGGGTGCCGCGCTTGTTGCTTTGTGTACTTGCGACCGGATCGCTTTGACCTCGGCGTTTTCCCGAGCCAAATCGGCTCGGATTTCGTCAAGCGCGCTGCCTCGGTTTGCAGAGTTGAGTTTGGCAAAGCGGTTTCCGTTCGCCGTTCGGGATTCGTCTCGGTAACGTGCCTGCTCAACCCACAGGAGATTTTCCTCTTCCTCGGTCATATCTTGCTCTTGTTCCGAGCCGAGGGCTTCTCCCGATAATCCTGCTTATCGTGCCAAGGCGACAGTCGCGTCGGGTTGTGGGAATGGCGCCTCGGCTCGTTCTTCTCCGTTTGGCATGGCGGCCTCCGAGCCGTTAGTAGGTTCGTCGGGGGCCCCGTCAACTTGGAGATCTCCTCGTTCAAAGATTCCTCTTCGGTTTAGGCAAGGTGGCTCGACGATGTTGGTTCTCATTGCCGCGGGTGTTTGCTCCCCTGAGGTCTGCTGTGACCGGAAGGTCCCTGAGCCTCCTGCTCGGTTGTTGTTCGCACCTGGAGTCGAGAAGTTAAGCATCGTCGGGTTGAGGCCATGTCTCCTGATTCTGCCGAGGGGGTTCATCATCGGACTTAGGCTCCCGATGCGCTGGCTCTGGGCTCGACTTTCCGTTGTTAAGCTTTCCAGGGTTTTGCCCTGCTCCGTTGTCTTCCTTGCAAGCGCCGTCATCATGTCTTTCATCTCGGCCAGGGCTACCGAGATAGTCTCGACTTGCGGCGGGGTTTGGAATACAGCTTGGATTGTCGTGTTTCCAGCGGGGGGATTCGTACCGGTGTTGGCGAGATTTGCTGCTTTGGTGGTGTTGGCGAGGTTCGCCGCTTCGGTGGTGTTGGTGGGGTTCGCCGCTTTGATGGTCATCTCTCCGGATCCGGTGTGCGTTGTTTCTCGGTGTAAGAATTCTTTAGCTTTCCCCTCCTTCTAGCGCCAAATTGTGCGTGCTGGATTTCACACAATAGATTATCTGTTAAGAAATTCAAAAGAGGACGCAAAGATTCTAAGTTCAAAACCGAAACTAGGATCCAAAGATGGAGTTTTATTAGATTCGCTGCGATAAGCTTTTGGGTACAAGTGTTTTCTGCTCGGTCTAGCCTCTGCCTCCCCAAACAAGTTAATGATCCTATTTATACATCTTTCTAAGCCGACTAAACGAAGATTTCAGGAATATTCCCCTAGATTCTTCTCGATCTCTTCTCTTGACGGCGCTCCTTCCCGCAAGACGCCTAGGGTAAATGTTTCCTCGGATCTCTTCGTGGGCTCGGGCTTGTGGTCCAAAAGTTTTAACCTTAAGATCGGTTTTTGGGCCTCGTCTTCGCTGAGCTCATAAACACTTCGGTTACGTTTGCTACCGGGTGTGCCCGGTTTGGTTCGGTTCGCTTTGGTTCTTTGTGCGGTTGAGAATGATTTCCATACTTAGCCGTTTTCCTGATTGATCTCGTCGGGGTGAAAACCGACCCCAACATGAATCTCCTGGTATAAAGTTTATTTGGTGCTCAATCCCACGAATAGGTGGCAATCCCGTTGGGCTATCTTCAGGAAAAACGTCTTCAAAGTCCTGCCAAAGAAGAGTTACTTCACTCGGCACTACCGGTGCAAGGTCAGTCAACCTCATAAGAGTTTCTTTATAAACAAACATAAGTAGAGGTTGTTTTGAAAGCAAAGCTTTCTTGACCTCACTAATCCTCACAAAGAAGTTTGAATGCCTCACGGGTTTGCTCTCACAGACCTTTGACTTGGCTTTTCTCAAGGTATCATTCTTTTTCTTGTGTGAAGTGTTTAGGGGGTCGCTCAAGCTATTTGATTCTCTTTTCTGCTTAAGTAGCAACTGATCTTGATATACCTCATGTAGTGTCATCGGAATCAGTGTGATCATTCTCCCCTTAAACTCAAAAGAATGTCTATTGGTGAATCCATCATATGTCACCCTTTGATCAAACTGCCATGGCCTTTCAAGAAGAATGTGGTCTGCGTCCATGGGTAACACATCGCATAGGATCTCATCCATGTACCTTCCTATGGTTATAGGAACCAATACTTGGCTGCTCACTTTCATTTCTCCAACATCATCGAGCTACTGAAGTTTATAAGGCTTTAGATGTTTCTTTTCTTTCAAACCGAGCTTTCTCACAATTGTTTCACTCGCCACATTAATACAACTGCCTCTATCAATGATGACACTACAAACTTTGTCTTGTACATGGCACCTTGTGTGAAAAAAATTCTCTCTTTGCTCATGCTCGTTTGACTTAGACTACACACTTAGTGATCTCCTCGCCACTAATAGATCTCCTTTGATCGGTTTCTCATGCTCTTCCTCGGATGGTAAAGAATCAGAAACGACTTCTTCTTCCTATGATTCGATCTCTCCATTGTCTAGAAGAATCATGGTTCTCTTATTAGAGCATTCATTGGCGTAATGCCCTATCCCTTGGCATTTGAAACATATCAAATCTCTGGTTCTGACTCTAGATGCTTCAACTTTGCCTTTATCGATTTGATTTGCAGTAAAAGGCTTAGATTCTACCTTATGGAGTGGTGATGGGTTTCTTTGTCCTTGTATAATGTGGTCTAGTAGTAGACACTCCAGCTCCATATGTTGGTCGAGTAGAACCTTTCCTTTTAAGCTGTTGCACCACTAGAATTGCTTTGTGTAGCATTTCTTCAATCTCCACATAATGCTGCAACTCTAGCCTATCTTGCACATCTCTGTTTAAACCACTCAAGAACAGAGCCATTGTAGCTTCTCTATCTTCAGACATATCAGCCTTTATCATAAGAGATTCCATCTCTTGATAATAATCTTCAACATTGCGACTGTCTTGTGTTAATCTCCTCAGTTTTTGATGAAGCTCACGATGGTAATGGCTAGGAACAAACCTCCGGCGCATAATAGCTTTCATCTCTTCCCAAGTCTATACTTGATGTTCCCCATTTCGCCTCCTTGAGGTAAACAAATGATCCCACCAGCTTAATGCATAATCATAGAACTCCGTGGCTGCCACTCATCATGGTTGTTATCTCCATCGTGATAAGACATGATTGTTTCCTGCAAAACTCAACAAACATATTAGAAGTAAAAGTCTCTCACAAGTGTTTCTCTCGCAAGTGCTTACTCTCATGTTAAAAACAATGCAACATTAACTAAGAAAGACCAAGACCGAAAATAAATGAGTTGAATGACTCTTGGCTTTTAAGATGACCCTGGAGATCATTCAACTTCTAACTCCTTGTCTTCTGGTCGTACTTGACTATGTAGGTGACGTGATAGCTTGACTATATAGCTCGACTATATACCTTGAATCATAGTCGATGATATGGCTTGACTATGTAGTTGAACCATAGTTGATGCTATGGCTTGACTATATAGTTGCATTCCCTTGTTAAGTTTGTGAATCAATTTCCTCATTAAAACCTTTCTTTGAAAACCCAATGGGAAAAACTAAGGACAAAGAAAAAGAGTACAAATGATCACAAACCCTTTTATAAGCTTTGAATTAAAACAAGAATGGTTTTATCTTCATTTCCTTGTTGAGTGATCATCTGATTGAGGAATCCTCCAATTAATTCTTTAAATTTCTTAAGTGTCGCACGAGTCATAGGTCTGGATGGTATCACCAAGTCTTTAACGACTTCTAGTTCAGGTTCAAGCTCAGCTACAATATCATTCTCCTTTGTGCTATCCATGATCGAATCACCCTGTGAATCAATACCTTAAGTACTACAATGCACATATGTGCACTTGCAGACATTAGGGTTTATAAATTTAAAACTTGAAAAGCCGTAACTCTAAATCCTACGCATCAAGTTTTTGGGGCAATTGCCGGGGAGTGTTTTTGATCTAGCTGCAGAATCAAAGGTTAGAAAATCCGGATCTAAGACATTTCCTTTAGTTTTGTTACACTTTTGTGCTTTTGCAGGAACCATTCGAGATGAGGATTGAAGGCTTGTTTCTTTTGATTAATGACCATCTTCCATGATGTCACAAGCGTCGAGTGACAAGTGCATGGAGATTAAAAGAACCACGTTTTCCTTTAGTTGATGCTCATCACATCTTAATCCATACACGTCGAGCTAGACGACGTTAAACAAAAGCGCTCAATGGGAGACAACCCATTTAGGTATTTTCTTTCTCTTTCTCATCTTTCTAACCATTCTAATTTTTAGTTTTTTCTTTCTTCTTAGTTACAACTTTCATATAAACACAAAATAATCATACAACCAGAAAAAGACCAAAAATATGACGAAGAAGATTCGAAGAACACTCACCTGACGACAAACCGCCCGTGGGCCGGCCAGAAGGAGCCCGGCCGAGCAACGAACAATGATGGCCCGAAGGAGACAATCTTGGCCGCGGCTGCGACAATTTGTCGCGCGGCCAACCTTCCTCTGCAATGTTTTCCATCCAGAACTCCACCAAACCGAACCTCTTTCAACCCATGTACAACCCTTAAAACAAGAAGGAAACTTGCAAAACTTTCAAGGCTTGAACACTTCCTAAAGACCGCAATACCAAATTCCACAACCGCAGCATGTTGATGTTGCATCAAAGATGGCGAGACAAGACAAGACTCCATCAAAATCAAGTTAAGTCAACGATCCATCTCTCTCATTCAACTTCTTCTTGTACGTTCCACGAACCTGTATTCACGAAGACAATGAAGAATACGATGGTCTCATCCTCTAGAACCGTTGTGAAAGCACCAGAAGGAAGAAGATGCAACTTCCTTTATCCAAAACGCGAAGAGAAAAGTTCCCGAAGACTAACTTTCCTCTTCCGCGACCGAGACCTTTACCGAAGTCAAGTAAGAATTTCATATGGCATTGAAGTTCAAACTAGCAACACCTGTGTTCCGGGATCCCGAACACATCACCTGATAGGCCAGCATAGACTCAAACTTCAAGTTTCTGAGGTGACGCAATCTTCAAGACGCAAGGACAGAAGATTTTCCATCTCTCTTCCAAGGTGTTTATTAAATGTCAATGAACCAAGACGAGTACTCAACAACCCAAGTGCTTGTTCTTCACATCAAAGGTGAGCCACCACCAGACGCCTATCACCACCATCATTCATCACCACCACACGCCCACCACCACCAAATGAAGTAAAGAAGCTCAAACCGCACATCACACTTCGTTTTGAGCTAGTTTTCGGTTTCTTTTGTTCAATTAAATCGATTCTAAGCAAGGACATAAGGAAAACGATTAAGTCCTTAGCTCAATCATACCACACGCCCAAACCACCAACACCAAACTCATCGCCACTTTCAAGTAAGTCTTCACAAGTTTGTACTTGAATTTAACTATCTTTTTTAACTTGATTTAAACAAACTGGGGACAGTTTGATTTATGTCTGGGGGGTTTCTTATATTACTAACTATGCTTTGATTTGATGAGTCTTTAGAATACATGCATCATTTATCGAGTCATTTTATAGAGTCAAAACTTTTTTTTAGTCGGAAACTATGAGCTTTATTAGGTACAAGTCGTTTCGAACAAGGAACCTTAATGACCGGTCTCACGGGCTTAGGAGCAAAGCTTATTAAGTTGAACATTGCGAGTGGATCATTTAACGGAGAAAGTTCTAATCTCTAGAGTACTAGAAGGATCTTGCGTTGACTCCGCACCTAATGAATCAAAACTTCTCGTCAAGGGGCTTGGGGGACTTCCAACTTTTCTCCTATTTTAAACTCTAGCAAGATGAAATAGGTGCAATATCTCTTTGATTTTCCCTTATAAAAAAAGAAGAAAAGAAAAATCTTGATTTGAGAATGGGAACCCGAGTTCCTCATAGAACAATGTTGATTCGCAAACATCATGAAAGCTTCGAAAAAGTGATCATTCTCAGATTAATAAGAAAATTTTACAAAAAGGAGAATAAGAAAGTCGATAGAAAATAATAAAATGATACCCTAGAAAAGTTGGGAGAAATCGACAAAGGGAAGATAAAATATGAGAGTTGTGTTTGGAAACGTCTTTGTTGAATGTTTGGGAGAAAAGAGTATAAAGTCTCGTTGATTGATACTCCCTCGAATGAGACTGCATGCCTAAATGAATAAAGGAGTCAACAAGAGAAAGCTCGAAATACTCAACGGAACCATTAAGCATACCCGGCAAGGATGAAAAGCTCAAGGTAACTAAACCCAAACGCTTTGAGTTTAAGTTCCGAGTTACGTGGCTCAACAGATTGATTGCTAGGCTTGACGAGTTCCCAAACATTGGTGAGTTTCCACGTTTTCAAACCTCTTTTCCTTACTTAGATTTCTTTTTTGTTTGAGGACAACCAAATTTTTAAGTGTGGGGAGTTGATAACACTCATATTTTACCCATTTTTACTATCATAAGTGAGTGCTTTAATAAGCATTTCACTAAGATTTTAGTGCATAAACACTAGATTTCGAGTATTTGGTTGTTCATGACTCTTTCCAGGTAATCTTCGCAAAAGACACATCTTTTGATGCAAAATGGACATTTCCGGGATGAGTGCTCAAGGACATAAGTTCAATACCAAAAAGAGATCTTCCCACCACAAGATCAAACTCATATTTACAGACAAGGTATCCTTATCAGCAGTCTTTCTCCTCGAAGTGATTTGAGTCCAATCCCACTGTTGGATCTCAAGTTATGAGGAAGTAGAAGGTCTGTCATGCATCAAGAAGAGCAAGCAGGCCGCGCCACGGCCGAACCAGAAGACCAGTGGCCGTGCAACGCCGCCTCGCTCGCGCGGCCACAACATTAGCCAAACTCGATGGATCCTAAGTGACGCCTAAGAAGACCGGAAGACCTATAAATACTCATCTCTACTCATTGTTTTCGTTAACTTTCAATAGCCTCTCTTTGAAGCCACAAAAAGACCTAGCCGCATAAGGCTTTTCTCATTTTGTTATTCCTCTCCGAGAGGGAGAGAGATCTTCTCTCGAACCCTCCAACTTTCTTGTTTAATTCGAGCATTGCTTCATTGATTTCGTCTCTACTCGCCCCAATCATGTTAGGGTAGATTTGTTTGTTGTGTTCAAGGGTTTTCAAAGGGGATTCATAGATTGATTATTAGGTTGTTAGATTGAAGTTTGTCTTTACCTGTTTCGAGGTTAACTCTCATTTTTGCTCGCCCTAATCAAGTTAGAGTAGATACATGGGTTGGTTAAGACCATCACCGACTCTCTTCATTAAATTGTCTCGTTCTCGATCTCATACATGATTTCAATAAGTGGCTTATGAATTGCTTAGCCGTATTCTAGGATTTTCTTTCGGCTTAAACTTGTTCTTATTGCATGAGTGTAGCGTCATGAACTAGAGTTTGATCTTAGGATTATTAAGAACTGCTAACGTGTTGAATTTCACGTCTCTAGGATGCTAACGTATATCTATGAGGGGGACGTGAACGTTTATGAACTTGATCTATATTCCGGATTTGTTTACGAAGTAGGATGCTAACGCATACCTGGGAGTTTGCATAACATAGTCGGTCTAGCTTGAAAGAGTTAGGTCATAAAACCAATAATTCCAGTTTAGAGAAAATAGGCAGTCTCGTTTGCTTTGCATTGATTCTTATTTGATCCGTTTTGAATCCCCAGAGACTAATCGAAGAACACAACGTTTTGATTGCATGTTTATAGTTTATCTACATTCCTGCTTGCCACCGTCCACGAAACACCCTTCTCCAAACCCCGCTCTTTGTCTTAGGAACGTTTTCTAACCGTCATTGATATTGTAGTTTGTCATACACTCCCTGTGGATCTATACCTTAAGTATTACAATGCACATATGTGCACTTGCAGGCATTAGGGTTTATAAATTTAAAACTTGAAAAACCGAAGATCTAAATGCTACGCATCACCCACCACGAGATCAAACTGAATTTTGTTGACAAGATAGCCTGATCTTCTTCCTTTCATGCTGAAGTGGTTTGAGGTTATTACCATGGTTAAATCTCAAGTTAAAAGGAATGTAAGAAGGCTCTCCAGAGACATCAACAGAACAAGGGTGGCCGCGCCAAATAAGTTTACACTTGCATTGGCCGCACTATAGGCCTCGCTTGCCCGACCACAACAATTGATGATTCTTGAACCCGTTTGCAAGCCCATCAATCCCAATTGTCATCAAACTCAAAAGAAACCTAAGTGACTCCTAAGAAGACTTTAAGACCTAAATAAGGTAAATTACACATACCTACGAAAATATAAATCTAAATTTTATTGCTTTGGTTTTTTATTTATTTTGTTATGGTTTTCATTTAGACAAGCAATGGATACATTGTTTGTTATTCTGGCCTTCCAAAAATGAAAAGAACAAGAAATAAACAGAATCGATAATTGCTCATGAAACAATTAATTAGTACATCAAAAACGGGAAGTGGTGAAAATTATACCCAATCCAGTTAATTGCTTCTGCAAAACAGGGTTACAGCAGCTCTGAAACAAAATGTGGTTCTGTGTTATGGTGTCAATGGTTCTGAATATTTGAGCTGCATTTTGTCTATAAGCTGTGTGTATCCTATGAAGTCTCCAAGACACAAGGGACCGGTTACAGAGGAGACAGAGAGGGTTTACTGGAAGTCTCCAAGAAGTCAATCGATCCTTAGTAGGGTTCCGATTAAGAGAAAATAGCCACGCCGTAAAGCTCTGCTTTGCGATCTTTAATTTTGGGTAAACTATGTTGGGGAGCAGAGGGGTTCTTTCTCTAATGATGTTCAGACTTTTGATGCAGGGAAGCATTGTATGGTTAATTATTTGGAGACAGGGCATGTTCGTTTCTCCACTAGATGAATTAATCATCTGGATGGAAATGAGAATTAATGTTTGTTTACTAATAAAAACGATCAACAGTTAGATCGTTCATCCGGATGGATTTTAAAGAACTAGACAAATTTGTTAAACTCAGTTAGATGGATCGAGTTGGACCAGTAGGAGGGAGATGATTTAGTCCAAAATAATTAATTACCAAAATGACCCTTACTAAGACAACAATTTACAATAAAAAACCCTAAATCTCTCTCTCACTCTCTCAAACCTAAATCGAGTCTCTCTCACTCTGTCCGACATCTCTCGCCATCTCTATTCGACGAACTCCGACAAACACGGCGGCCTATCTCCGACAAACTCGGCGTACTCAGGTGAGCTACTACTCTCACATCTTCTTATCGCAAATTTCTTCTGGGTTTATGTGGATTCTAGATTTTGCTTTCTTTTGGTTTATATGGCTTATGGGTTTTGCTTTTAGAGTCACAACTTTCAATAGCTGAGTTTAAACTTATGGGATTCTTGGTCTAATAAGCTAAAGCTTTGAATTCTGATGTTTAACAAACAAAATCTGGTTTTGAACTCTTTATGTTTGTTTACTTTTATGAGTGAACTCTTTCCGTATAGAGGCTATTGGTTCTTGACAACTCAAAACGTATAGAGGCTGTTGGTTCTTGAGAACTCAAAACTCTTTCCGTATAGAGGATGTTGGTTCTTGAGAACTCAAAACAGGTCATATTTTTACTTTTATGAGTGAACTCTTTCCGTATAGAGGTTGTTGGTTCTTGAGAACTTAAAGCGCTAGGAACTGAGAACTTGTTATTCTTCCTTCGGTGAGTTGCATCTGTTTGTGAATTGTATCTGTTTGTGAATTGCATCTATTTGTGAATTGCATCTGTTTCTGAACTGAGAACTTGGACTAAGATTTCAAGGACTTGTCTTATTTTCTAAATTGCATCTGTTTGGTTTTTACCTTACTTTCTCTGTTTCAACTTTTGGTTTTCAGTCATGTTTCTGCTTATTGTAGCATTGAAATGGTTTGTGTTTTGAAGACGCTAATGATGTTTTAGCTTTTAGGTTTACAGTGGTTTTGTAGTTGTTTATTGAACACATTTGTTTTGAAGAAATAAAAGTTTACGTTTAAAGCTTGATAACTTGTGCATTTCAGTTTGTACAATGACATCTAAACGTGGTTAGGAATAATGCTATATGCAAGCATTTTCCAGTACATGTAAGAAATGAAACAAGGATGTTCATGGCTAAAAAAGAAGAGGAAAAAAGAAATATTCAGATGATGCATCAAATAGATGTTGAAGATGACGAGTTTGATGGAGAGGACGAGATCTGCAATGAGCCAAGGACAAGTCAAAGAGGTGTGCCCACCCAACAAAAACACGAGGTCCATTGGACATGTATGTTTTGCAATGAAAGAATGGAATTCTCGGAGATTATGATAAAGAGTCCAGAGAGAAAACTTGTAGGGGTATATCTAGGTGGTTCTATGATGTTGGTATTGCGTTCAACGCTGTTACTTATGAAAGTTTCAGTCAGATGCTTGAATTAATTGTTCAATATGGTCTGTCATTAAAGCCTCCAACTATGCATGAGCTACGGGTTCCTCTTTTTAAAAAAAGAAGTTGATGATACTCATAAGCAGTTGGCTGAGCATAAAAAAGAATGGGCCTCTAAAGGTTAGAGCTGAGAAATTTATAATGGACGAAAGAACACATCTCTATTGGACTCCATGTGTGGCTCACTGCATTGATTTGATGTTGGAGGATATTGGGAAACTGAAACTTGTGAATGTTGCACTAGAGAAGTGTATAATCATGAATGGCTATATTTACAGCTACATTGCTTTTCTGAACATGATGAGGAGCTTCACAAGGCAAAGAAATTTGCATAGGCCCTCTGTTACAAGATTTGCCACTTTTTCATTATACTTGCTCAGTTTCAGAAACATAAGAATAATTTGAGGAAGATGATGAATTCTGACAAATGGAATGAGTGAAAGTGGTCAAATGGAGGAAAAAATATTAAAAGCAATATTATGCAAGATAGCTTTTGACAGCAAGTTTTGTATGCTCTTGCGCTGACAGGACCTCTGGTGGAGGTGCTTAGGATCGTTGAAAATGAGAGAAAACCAGTTATGGATTATATTTATGCAGTCATGGATAAGGCCAAGGATGCCATTCAACGGAGCTTCTCCTATCGAGATAAGAATTACAAAAAAGCCTTGAAGTTTATTGATGAAAGGTGGAGCTGTTAACTGCATCAGCCTTTACACGCTGCTGGTCATTTCTTGAACCCCGAAGATGTTCATTGCTAGGAAGTTGTGAGTGGATTGTATCATTGCATTTAAATTTTAGTGCCAAATATTGATTCTCAAGATGAAATCATGGGAGACTTAGAAGCATTTAGGAGTGCTTCCGGTCTCTTTGGAAATAGTATGGCAATTCGGCAAAGAAAGAAGAAGCTGCCAGCGGATTGGTGGTCTTCTTATGGAGCTAGAACTCCAAAGCTCATGAACTTTGCGATCATGATTCTTAGCCTAACTTGTAGCGCTACGAATTGCGAGCGAAACTGGGGTGTTTTTCAACATGTAAGCTGCCTCAATTTCTATTAGTTTATGGGTAATATTTGTGTAGATTATGTTAGTAATAGATTATCTTAGTAATTATAATTTTTCTTATCAGATTCACACCAAGAAAAGGAAAAAATTGCTGCAAAGTAAATTGAATGACTTGGTATTTGTCAAGTACAATTGTGCTTTGCGAAGGAGGTTCAATAGAATAGATACATCTGATCTTATCCTCTTGGAAGAAATTGATGATATCAATGAGTGGCTGCTTGGGAGAATGGATGGAGACTCTGACGACAATGAGGAGCTTGTGGTTGAAGAAGACAACTTGACATGGAAAGTGGTCAGCCAAGCTATGAGAGTCGAGGATCCTATCTATTCGACTATGGCAGAAAATAGAAAGGAAAAACGAAAGGGAATTGCAACCTCCACTCCAACCACTAACCCACAAACATCTCGTAAGCATGTGATGTCGTTGGTTAATGATGATGATGCTGAGGAAGAGGATATTGTCGAAGATGAAGAATATGGAGGAGATAATGAGTTTGTGGTCAAAGTTTGAAGCCTTGCTCATGAAATAGGAACCATTGCCTTTATTTGTAGCCACATAATTCGTTTTATAATCTGAGAGAAGTACTTTCAGGTTAAGATGTTGTTTTTGTGTGTTTTTTTTTTGTATCTGAAGATCAAAATAGTTCACTCTTTGTTGCAGGTATTGTCACTTGCAGATGCATTTGGACACCTTGAACGAAGCCGGTTTCTTTTCAAGCTTTTTACGTGTGATCATGTGGATAACAAGAAATTACCAAAGATGATCACCTAAAGCAGTAGATTCCAAGATCAAAATAGTTCACTCTTTGTGTTTTGATGTTGTTGATATGCTTTTTGTTCAATACTTTTGTTTGTGTTAAAGACATGTTTGTGTTAAACTCAAAATATATAAACTTTTTAGATATGTGTTAAACTCAATTTTTAAATTTATATGAAATTGCTAATAGAAATCAATTTATAAATGTTAAAAATAACAATTTGAACATTTAATTGTAAATATATTTTATATCAAAGATTAGTATAGTTAAGATAAAAAAATGATTAGATGAAAGTATGGGCATTTTAGTTATTTTTATTAAAACCTTTCAAATGGTACATTCAAATTTAAAATGAAATGATGAAACGAACAAAGTTTCATTCAGATGAATTATTCAGATGAATGACCTAAAATGAAATGAACATCTGAATGATGAAACGAATAGTGCCACAATAGTGAGGAAAGCGTAGAGAGAGACTTGGACTTCTGATCTAGCTGGTGGTACTCTTTAAGTATTGTCTCTGAAAGTCGCATGTATCTTTCTGTACGGTGGAATAGCTAGCTCAGATGAGCATGATGGTCCAAAAGTATAGAAAGTAGCGGCCCTATAAGGGTCCAAGATCATGCCAAAACGAGGCAAATTTCCCATTATTAAGTAAAATGGTTAAGAACTCATATGCCAAATGTCGGATCTTGAGAAGTTTTTGGAAAGGCCCAGAGTATTACGGTTGTGGGTTTTATTGCTTTGTTAAGGTATCATTTTTCCCTCTCTTATTTTGGTACGATATCACTACAAGAAAACATGACGTTTGCCACAATTTTTTACGAGAAAAATAAATCGTAGTAAATTAACATGGGATTAACGACGAAATTACGAGGAAAATTAAAAACGTCGGTAATTTGTGGGAAAGCGGGACGAAAATAATTCGTTGGAAAAGCGTCGTAAATTCCGACAGATGTAGTTTTGTCGTTAATTCGTCGTAAGATACCGACGAATAAACGACGCTATATATTGTCTCGGGATTCCTTGAAATTTCGTCGTTAATTTCGGATGAATTACCAAGAAAGTAATTCGAAGTGAATTAACGACGTATTAAAGAGGAAAATAAATTAGATGAAAAAGTGTTTTATTGATTTTTTTGCCACGAAATGTTCGTTGTTAATTCGTTGTGAATTCGTTGGTAATTCGATGTTAAAAAAAAATTCATTGTTAATTTGTTGTCAAATTCGTTGGTAATTCGATGTAAACAAAAAAAAAAATCTATATATAGAAGCAACAATTCATTATCAAAACTTCAAAAACAAAGAGTTCTCTCTCTTCACAAAAAAACACTTGTTAAACACTTTTTCAATATCTTCTTCTTTTTGTTTAAAAGAAAAAAAATTCTCTTATATACAAAAAAAAAAATCTCTTTTTCAAAAAAAATGTCAAAATACGAATTTTGAAGTTGGATGTTTAAACGTAAAGATTCGGAGGGATCGCTGACGAAAGAGTTTCAAGATGGGCTAGAAGGATTCATGTATCAGGCGGGAAGTTTGCAAATTACCGTTGAAAGCGGTATGATGTACTATCCTCGTCAAAAATGCATGAATAGGAAATTTATTCGTATTTCGAAAGTGTGGTCGCATCTATTAAATAGAAGGTTTTTTCCGAGCTACTATATTTGGTATAATCACGGAGAAGGGCATGGGGGAATGCTGCTAGTAGTAGCGGTAATAACCAAGCAGTTAATATTAATAATGAGTCAAATAATGTGCATCAAGTTGATGATCATGGTGAATATGGTCATGATAGGATTCATGAGATGGTTACAGATGCATTTCATGAAAACACGCGTACAATTCTAGTTGCTGGTCATGATAGTAATATTTACAACGAGGAACTCAATTTAGATGCCAAAAGATTTTATGATATGTTAGATGCTGCAAATCAGCCACTTACGATGGGTGTATAGATGGGCACTCTGAATTATCCTTGGCAGCTAGGATGATGACCATTAAAACTGGTCATAACTTAGGTGAATTTTGTATGGATGATTGGGGCTGATTTGATTAAGGAGATTTTGCCAGAAGATAATTTAGCTGTTGAGAGTTACTATGAGATACAAAAGCTGGTTTTTAGTCTAGGGTTACCTTCTGAGATGATAGACGTTTGTGTAGACAATCGCATGATTTATTGGAAAGATGATGACAAGTTGCAGGAATGTCATTTTTTCCATAAGCCACGATATAAACCACAAGGTGCTGGTCGGAATATGGTGTCGTACCTGATAACATGCATATTTTACCCGTTTTTACGATAATAAGTGAGTGCTTTAATAAGCATTTCACTAAGGTTTAATGCATAAACACTAGATTTCGAGTATTTCGTTGTTCAAGACTCTTTTCAAGTAATATTAGCAAAAGACGCATATTTTGCACCAAAATGGACATTTCCGGAATGAGTGCTCGAGGACATAAGTTCAACATCAGACGAAGGCTTTCCCACTGATAACACTCATATTTTACTCCTAAAACCTGCCATTTCAAAATTCTTTACAAGTATTTTAACCCGGGTTTCAAGTGATTTCCACGTTTCCTAGTATTTTGAGTCATTTCAGGGAAATTTGACAAAAAGCATACATTTTGGAGCAAAATGGGAACTTCCAAGACAAGTGCTCGGAGACAAAAATTTAAAACTAGACGACGACCTTCCCACCACAAGATCAAGCTCATATTTGGAGGCAAGGTAGCCTTATCAGCTGTCTTTCACCTCGAAGTGGTTATGAAGGAAGCAAGAAGGTCCGTCAAGCACCCGGAAAACCAAGCTGGCTGCGTCACAGCCTGACCAGACGACCAGTGGCCGCGCCACAGCCATTAGCTCGGCTGGCCAGCCACTTAACGATTCCCGAGCCCGTTTTGCACATATTTGATAATTCCCGAGGTTAAAACGCAAGGCCCACTTATGAAGACATGAAGGCCTATACAAAGGACCCCTAGGGCTTCACAAAACCTGTTACTTGACACATAGCTTTTCCAGAAACACTTTTCACGCCGCCGGAGAGAGAGAGAGAGAGATCGGCGGCCCCGGAGTTGAAGACCTCGAGAGAGATTTCTTCTGCAGCCGCCACCTTTCTTCCCTTCTCTTTTCATCTATTGTTCTTAGTTCTTTGCATTTCAATACTTTAAGAAGATCTCTTCATTCGGATTTCCTTTGAAGAAGTTATCTAACTCTGTTTCTTATTCAATACAAATCGCACATTTTCATATCTCGAAGGATGTCTCACGTTCCATGAACGAGTAGTCATCTAGTTGGGTTTTAAATGAGTTTTTTCAAAGGGGTTTAATCATGGATCTATTTTTTTAGGCTGATAGAGATAAAGTTTCTACGTTTATGTTTTGCTCTTATTGCAGGTTTTCTTTTCTGATCAATTAGCAACTGATTCCAGGACGATTAGGTATACGAACGTGTAGTCTATCGTCTGGATCTAGAGGGGAACGAGCTGACCGCACCGTAAGATGCTTAGGCATATCGACGGATCGCACCGTGAGTGTTCACAAATAGGTGAATGATATGTTTGCGCGTTTGACTCACATCGTGGGATGATAACTCATATCTGCGAAGCAAGGCAAACGTAGGTGGTTAGATCCGCGTGCGCGGGGTAATCATAGTCGACCGTTTCAGCTTAAGAACCTAACCATCTAAGTCGTTTAAAACCTAATATGTTGCTTGTTAGATCCGATCCATGAACCCCGGAGAACACCCCTGAACCCAATGCCTTTTATCTATTGATTTACAACCGTTTAATTCTCTTTGCTGCTTGATATTACTACTGGAACCCGTGACACACAAACCCCCAATCTTCTCTTTTGGTTTAAAGAAGTCAGAAATCCTAGAACTTTCGCTAAACAACAATCTTTGTGGATTCGATCCCTTAATATACTACTGTGATTGTTGTGCACTTGCAGCTATCTTAGGGGTAAAACTTGGAGTGAAAAACCCCGACCCATCAAGTTTTTGGCGCCGTTGCCGGGTATTGTTTGCTTTTGCGAATTTTCAGTTTCTAATTCCTCTTTTAAACCACGTTAAGTTTCAAGCTTTTCCGTTCATTGCTCACGATTCTCTTGTCTCTATTTCTCATGTTTCAGGTGTATGACCACTAGAAGAAACGCTTCTAACGTTTTGTCCAGCTACATCGAGATCGACAGGCACGAAAAAGAAATCTGAAGGTTAAGTAGACAGATCAGCATGGCCGAAAACGAGGCCGCTCTTGGAGTTCAACGAAACCGCGAAGAAGTTCTTCGCAACGCTGGTCGAGCACCCCCCGTTTTTCAAGACGGAGAGCCGCAACTCGACAACAATGTAAACCCGATTAACCAAATTCCCGAGGCTGCCTCGGATGGAGAAGAACTCGATCCTGCCCTGCAACAGGGAGGACAAAATCCGATCATCGGAAATGGCACGAACCAACCAATTCCTATTGTTCCACCAGAGAACCTAGACGCCAACCGACCTATCCTACCCGCCAACCAACCAAGGCAAGTAAGGAACCACACCATAGCTGATCACAACACTCCCGATCGGCATTTTCAGAATCGAGCTGTGATTCAAGTGAACGTCCCTCATGAGGACGAGCTGGAGATCAAACCGCAAATCATATCTTTGGTGAAACAAAACTAGTTTCACGGGCTATCAAACGAGCTTCTGATGGACCACATCGAACTTTTTGAAGAGATTTACAGCACCACAAAGACTAGCCGCATCCCTTCCGACTATCTGAAGTGTAAGCTGTTTCCTTTCTCTTTGAGCGATAAGGCTCACAGATGGTTGAAGATTTTACCACCAGGATTGATAACTAACTGAGTGGAATGAAAATCCGCCTTCCTCAATCACTTCTACTCGAAGTCACGATCCAATCTGCAGAGAAACAAGATCCAAGGTTTTCAACAAGCACCGATCGAGTCATTCTTTGAAGCATGGGAGCGATTCAAAGACTACGAACGCGATTGCCCTCACCATGGTTTCTCTAGAGCCAGTTTGCTAAATACATTCTACCGCGGACTGCAATTTAGGTACCAACTCTCACTCGACACGGCCAGCAATGGAGATTTCACCACAAAGACGGAGCGACAACGGTGCGCACTCTTCGAGAACCTCGCTGTAAGCAATAGTAACAACTGTCTGGATTATGATAGAAACCCGCAAATCGGAGACTCCGATTCCAAGCAGATGGCTGAGCTGAAGAACATGATGAACCAACTACTCAAAGGGCAGCAACGCAGCATCAATGTGTGTGAGGCCGCGGGAGAAAGAGAAGAACTTAACCAAGGAGACGAAGGAGATGAATCCTACCCGCGAGAAGAGGAAGTTAACTTTGTAGGAGGCCAGAACTCATATCCAAACCGGAGCTTCAACAATGGATTCAACAACAACTTCAGAAACAACAACAACCTCTCTTACCGAAACTCGAACGTGGAGAACTCGCGAGACCAAGTTTATTCGCCTCAAGGAAGACCTTTTCAGAACAAGTTCCAGAACGTGAAATACGGAAGTAACGGAGGCTATCAAGCAAAACCACCTTACATCCCTCAGCCCGCTGATAAGTAGAGTTTTTCTGCTTTCTCAATACTGAAAACTACTCATGTCATTGTAGTAGTTGAGATTATCAATCCAACCGGGATGGAAAGTACAGCAAGAATGCAAGAACAAGATTAATCTAAGCCATATGCGAATTTTGATAGGTGAAATGGAATTATAAAAACTACTTATGCAAGACAAATAAATCCTAAAAGACAACTAGGCTAAAGAGCAATACTTAAGGGAATTTCTAAAATTATAGAGCAACAAAATATCAAAGCTTAAAGATTTAAAACTACAAGTGCAAATATTATAGGGTTTCTAGCAACTTAAGCAACAAACTTTGGAAATGAGATAGATTGATTCTTGATTTATCAAATATGGAAGAGATATTCAAGGCCGAGGGTTTGGATATATAATGGGAGATTCAAGGTTGGATCTTGAGTTTAGACAAAAGTAAATCTACACAAATTATGAGCTAACTCTAAGCCTAAGAAACAAATCTAGAACATTCCACGGTTAGTGGTTCCAAACCTTCATCAAACCTTTCCCTCCAAACCCATGGTGTGTGGTGGAAAGGATCGGTTGATGAGAAAGAAAACACCTTTCTTAACTTGACTTAACTAATCTACTAATCTCCACCATCGTGGCTTAAAAGGAGATAGTTTCTTGGATGGGTTTATGAGATTCCTAAGTCCTCATGAGATAAAGAAATCTCTATGGACACAAAGGTCTCCATCGAGAATCTTTGGCATTAATCCTTCCAAACAAAGAAGAGTTAAGGGTTAAGAACATGTTAAACCTCTAGATCTAAACTCTTAAACCTCCCTAAACCCCTCAGCCTCAAATCTTAAAGCTACTACTCGCTAATCATAGCTAAACACTCAATAATCGTAAGATCCGAAGTGCTAAACATGATTAACATTACACAGAAAGAATATTAAGATTAAAAGACAAGTTCTTGCTTATAGAAATCAAAAAGTGAGATTACAAAACCTTAAAGAAACCTTAAAAACCTTAACAATGGTGGAAAACTAAAAAAGGAGAAGGCAAAAAGCATAAAAGATAAGATGATCCCAAAAATCACGGTTTTAGCTATTTATAGTAAAAGGGAATGGTCCCCTCACAAGAGGACAAAACGTGAGCTGGCCGGATAAGGATGGCGCGTCTGGAAGAAGAGATCGAGCTGAGTTGTCGATCTCTTGCCCGATCTTGGACTGGGAACAGGCTCACTTGCTCGATCGTCGGGTCGTTCCAATTCCACAATCAATCCTCTTGCTCGATCTTTGGGTCGTTTCGATCTGGATCGATCTTCAGTCTCAATCTTCAATCCGTTCTTCCTAGGTAGCGTCTTTGGGTCCGTACGATCGACATGATCGATCTAAGCCTCAATCTTCTTCTTGAAATAGTCTGAGCTCCTCGATCTTGTGGTCGATCTCGTCTAGAACGACCTGCCTTCCTTGATTTTTTCCTCGATCTTAGTGGGTGTTTGCTTGTCCGAATTTCTCCAAGTACTCTCAAGCTTTCCTTTGAACCTCAGCAAGTCCCAGCATTCACCATGGCTCCAATGTACTCAAAACAACCTGATAATGATGCAAATATGCAAGAAACCATGCAAATGCTAATGCAAAGTGTTCTAGGACCTAAAATGAGATAAGTAATGCAAACTAGCCTATTATGAATGTATTATGCATGAAAACATATTCTAAATGTATGCTAAATATGCGAAATATATGAGTATATCAACTCCCCCAAACTTGCCTTTTTGCTTTGCCTCAAGCAAATCAAAGACAAATCTGAGAGAGAGGTTTAAAGGTGTGAGCTCAATATCCAAGATTGCTAACAAACATAATCAACTCAATGTCCTAGTTCTTAATTCTAAGATGCATGTGAATTCATCATACTCCAAAAGAGTTAGCCGTGTCCATCTCAACATTCAAATGCACTAAGATTTCAATCTAGATAAGTCTCCCTATCAAACCAACTCTTTAACATTCATTAAGTATAAAACCGTGAATCATGACAATGCAAGCAAGTGAATTCATTTGGCTAAGGGATTAGGCTTTGAGATAAAAGTGATCTCAATTCATTTGGGTTTTCCTTTTCAAATGTGGGTTTCACTCAAAGAAGATTGAACTTTATGCATAATGCTAAAGGTAAAAGACAAGTGATGCATACAAGACTAGACTCTCATCTACCCGAAATGCTATCAATGGTCTTAAAACCCCTCTCATTCATTTTTTTAAAGCTCACTCAACCTTCTAGAACTACCTTTTTTCTCAGAAGGCTCTTTGTGCCTTGCTAAATCCATGAATTTTAAACATACTTCTTCTTTTAACTCATAGCGAATGGTGTAATCTTTTTATCAACTTACCACTTTTTATTCCTATGTAGTCTTCATTTTCTTTGCCCCTTTTTGTCTCTTTTTATTTCTTTTTCTTTTCTTAAGGTTACCTAGCAGTTTTTAACTTAGAGCTTTACTTTTAAACACAAGATTCAACATTTCAAAGTATGCTTCCCTTATTTTTACCAAGCCTATTCATCATCCTCTTCTTTTATACTCATTTCCACAACCCAAGCATTACCACGGCCAAACCCCAAATCTGATATACTCATATATTTCGCATATTTCGCTTGCATTTAGAATACATTTTCATGATTATACCACTCAAAATAGACTAGTTTGCACCAATTGTCTCATTTTAGGTCCTTAGGCACTTTGCATTAGCATTTGCATGTTTCGTGCATATTTGCATCATATTCAGGTTGTTTTGGACACACTGGAGCTATGGAGGTTGCGTGGATCTGCTAAGGAGCAAAGAGGAGTCTATGGACGCGTAGGAGAGTTCGAGCATGTAGCAAAGTACGCGAGGATCGAGCTAGGCAGGTCGATCTAGACGGGATCGACCACAAGGTCGATCTCGAGCCTTATCCGACAGCTTGCAAGAATTTGGATTTTAGTGAGGAGACCATTACCCTTTTTGTATAAAAGGCCTTAAACCTATTTTTGCCCATCTATCACTTCTTTATCCTTAGTTTTTGTTTTGCCTCTGTTCCTTTAAGGCAAGAACGCCATTTTTATGTTTTGAAGCTTTTTCATTTTGTAAAACCTTAATCTTTAGTGTTTAATCTAAGTAGTTCTCTTAATCTTGCTTGTCATTAGTTTTATTTCTGTTTAAACCCAAACCGAGCATGTTGAATCTCTCAAAACCTGTGTTTATGAGTGATTCGAACATGAGGAGAGAGTAATCCTCCAAGGTTTTGTGGTTTGGGGTGATTAAGAGGGTTTAAGGGTTTAAAGCTTTGGTCTTTCTTGCTCTTAACCCATTCTCTTCTTGGATTTGGGTTTTTAATGCCTAGAGGATCTTGAGAAAGACCTCTCTGTTTTCAGGAATCTCTTTGTCCTAGAAAGATTTAGGAGATTCCTTAAAACCAAATCCAAGATACTAATCTTTCCCTTCCCACACGCCATGGATGTGAGTGGGATTAGTAAGGCCACTTTTTAGGATCTATGCTTCCTGTTCTTCTCTCTGTTTTTCCACCATGATCCATGGGTTAGGAGGATGAATTGAGGAAAGTCTTTACACCACAAACCATGGCTAAAGCTAGCTTAAGCTTCCTAAGGCTTAGAGAAAACACATAATGTGTAGATCTATGTTTTTAAGAACCAAAGTATAAATCTTGAACCTCTTAAGCATGATCCCCAAACCGTGAATCCATCTTTAGCATCTGACAACATAAAAAGCATCTTCCTTTAGTTTAAAGTTTCATTCTTTTAGCTTAAAATCATCTAGTTACTTATTTCTTGCTTTATAGGTTTATAAATTCATAGAATTGTTTTCTTGGTCTTGCTAGTATTTTATAAATTTCATATTATCATGTTTCGCACCCTGGTAGAATATAAGAGTCAGTAGAATTTTATTTCTAGTTTTTAAAATTAGTTTTATGTTCTTAGCAATTTCTCTGTTTTGTCTAGTTTTAGATTTCTATTTCTTAAAATTAGTAGTCACGCTTTTTAAATCCTTACAAGTAGCTTTCTAGTAGTTTAACCCCTTTGTCGGGATTTTAAAATTGTTTTCTAGTCATTTTAATTATTGCAAGTATTTTATTTTGATTTGTTCACCAAATTATTCCGGATTTCACTTAGCTTTGCAAATAGCTTTTGCATTCTTATTACTCTTCAAACATCCCATGTTGGATTGACCCTTAAGTATTGCAATGACATGAGCATGCTACGGTTTTGTTTAACACAAAAATAAACTGTTATCAAATGGCGCCGTTGCCATCTTGGGATTAAGTTTGAAGCTATTAAGATTTGGAGCTTAGTAGAGCCTAAGTCTTTACTTTTTCTTTTGAATACTAATCTATCTACCTTCCTGTTTGTGTTTTCAGGTACATGAATCTGAGATCTAGAGGTGACAACAACCTTTTACAGCCTCTAGATTATATTCATCAACTTGGAAGTGCAAGACTAAGAAGGGAAAGAAATTAAGTAACTGAGTTTGAGGAAGTGGATCGAGCAGATATGGCCGATCAGGATAATGTTCAGCCTCAACATGAACCAGCTGGTGGGGGTAATGGAAACCCCAACCATCCTCCAAGGCTGCCAAGGATCATAGGTGCGGGTGATGCACCAAACTCACCATAATCGTTTTGGCATCACCCCTCCTCCGGTGCAAAACAACAACTTCGAGATAAAGCCGGGCTTTATCTCCATGGTTCAGAACAGCAAGTTCCACGGTCTTGCACTGGAAGATCCCTTAGAGCATTTGGATAACTTCGAACAAGTGTGTGGGATGATAAAAATCAATGGCATCTCCAAAGACAGCTTCAAGCTTCGGTTGTTCCCTTTCTCACATGGGGACAAAGCAAAGCATTGGGAAAAAACTCTGCTTCAAGGGACTATAACCTCATGGGCTGATTGCAAGAAAGCATTTCTGTCCAAGTTCTTCTCAAGCACAAGGACAGCACGCCTAAGAAGTGAAATCAGTGGCTTTGCTCAACGGCAGAATGAGTCATTTAGTGAAGCTATGGAGAGGTTCAAAGACTACACCATTGCTTGTCCTCATCATGGTTTCACCGAGGAGACACTTCTTAGCACTATCTACAGGGGAGCTTTTCCCAAGATCCGTCTATTACTTGATACCGCAAGCAAAGGAAACTTCCTTGGACAAGAAGTGACCGCGGGAATGGAGATAATAGAGAACTTAGCATTGAGTGATGGAAACTACTCAGAGGATTATGACCGAACATCAAGGGGTAATGAGCTGGAGTCGCACAAGAAAGAGCTGAAATCACTTCATGACAAGATTGACAAAATGATGCTTGCAACTCAAAAGCAAGTCCATTTTGTAAAAGAAGCCGCGGAAGCATTTGGAGAAGGTTGTTAAGCTGACTTTGAGGAAGCTAATTGGGTAGACTACAACAAGCCACAAGGGTATAACCAGAGGTTTCAAGGCAACAATAATCTGTCATACCGCAGCACCAATGTCGAGAACCCAAAGGATCAAGTCTACCCACCTCAACAAGCAAAACCCTTTGTTCCTTTCAACAAGGGTGGGTTTCCTCAAAACAGTGGTTTTCAAGGGCAACATCAAGGCAACTTTCAAGGCCAACAACAGCAAGGAAACAAGGGATACCCACCTGGTTTTGTGCCTCATCAACAGCAAGTTCACGCACCACTTCAGGATCCGATTTTAGCTATGTTTTAACAACTTCCACAAGGACAAGCCTCTATGCAAGTAAGCAACAATTAGAAGTTTGTGGACATCAAAAACAGGCTTGACTCTTCTCTCACTGAGGTCTCTACACAAATCACCAACTTGAACAACAAGATCCGTCAGTTTTAAAAGGGAAAAGCAAGTTCAAGTAACCAAGGTAACTTACCCGGCAAGTGTGAGCAAAATCCGAAGGAATATGCTAATGCAATAACTTTGAGGAGTGGGAAACAACTACCACCAAGGTCTACACTTGAAAACAATGAGGACATTGTAGTTAAAGAGGGGGAGAATGATCAAGAGATCACCTTTGACAATGTCTACATTGCAAGACCAAAGAAAGGGGGTGAAGCAGTTTTAGAGAGTAAAGTGGAAGAAGCTAGCAAAGAGAAAGAAGCTTTCATTCCTCCACCATACAAACCCAAACTTCCTTTCCCAGGACGTTTCAAGAAACAATTGATTGAGAAGCAGAAAGCCCTGTTTGAGAAACACTTGAGGAATCTTGAGCTGAAGTTGCCATTGGTTGATTGTTTAGCAATGATGCCTAAATATGCAAATTTTTTGAAGGATACACTTGCCAAGAAAGTTAAGGAGGGTAAAGGAGAGACCTCGGTGTTAAGCTTCGAGTGCAATGCAATCACACACAAGGAGAAAGCACCAAGGAAGCTCGGTGATCCCGGATCTTTTACACTCCCTTGCGCGATAGGGCATTTGAAGTTTGAGAACAGCCTTTGTGATTTGGGAGCAAGCATTAACCTCATGCCATACTCAACTGCAAAGAAGCTGGGTCTCACAGATTTCAAGGATAGCCACATATCCCTAGTCCTTGCTGATAAGAGCATACAGTTACCAAAAGGAGTGCTTGAAGATCTCCTCTTGAAGATTGACAATGTCACCGTGCCAACCGATTTTGTTGTCTTAGAAATGGATGAGGAGGGAGAAGATCCTCTTGTATTGGGAAGGCCATTCTTGGCTTCGGCAGGGGCCGTGATCGATGTAAAGCAAGGACAAATCTCCTTAAACTTGGGCAAGGGCGCAAAATTCAAGTTCACTACCAAAGATAGCATAAGGAAGCCAACAATCAACGGTCAGGTTTTCCAAGTAAGCCCCATATGGCAACTGCAACCAGAAGAGGAGAAGAATGCCCTCGTAGACGAAAGGAGTCAAGGTGAAAGAGAGGATCACGCCGGAGCTAACTCGGTAAAAAGGGAAGATCAACCCGTTACCTTGGTCGGCAAGTTTAAGGAAAAGATGACTTCTTGCTTCTCGATTTCGACGAGGGAGACAACTCGCTTGGAGGATGTGGTTCAGACAGGAGAGGAACAATATGAAGAAGGGTTGCTGGCCCTGTTCAGCGGCAAGGACAAAGGAGTGCTTGAAGACATCCCAAGAAAGAGCAGGAGGATCGAAGCAACCTCAAGCTCCGGTCATGCCTAGCTCCGAGGTACCAAAACACCAACCCATTGTACATACCACGCATTTGTTTTTATTTTCAGTTTTTGCTTTGTGTTTTTAGCTCTCTCTTGGACTTGTGTGACACCGAGACGTTGTCATTCAAGTTTGGGGGAGAGCATGCTTTGACATGTTTTATTTGAATCTTATTTTGTTTTTACATCCTTGAGTCTCATCTAAGTGCATAGAAAAATAAAATAAAATCAGAAAAATTTTCAAAAATTTCAAAACAAAAATTCATATAGCTTGCATTTGCATTTTAAAACATTTTAAGATTGAGTCTAGAATTTTTAAATCATTTAGAATTGCATTCATATGCATTGGGAGCAATGATGAGCTAATCCAAGTAGGTTGTTAATTTTTGTGATCAATTCAACACCCTAGTTAGTAGTTCTCTAATGCTTGTGAATCAATTTAAAAGTAAGGAAGAACCATGCTTGGACCACCTCATTTGTCACTAGTTTTTGGTTGAAATGGGTCTTGAAATTGATAACCAACTCTACTCACTTAAACCGAATTTGGACATTTAATTATCATGCTTGCATTGAAAGTAATTTCATGGATCAAAATGCTTGAGCTTTCTTATCCACTTTACCACCCTTTTGCTAGCTCAAGTAGCACCCCTACCATAACCAATCTCCTTTGAAGCCAACTGTTTGTGTGCGATTGTGAGGCCTTATTTCGATTGAACCTAGCATAAAGTGTTAGGTTTGGGACGACAAGTATAGGTTTTCATGTAGATTCTAGCCTTGCATTTGGGGCTTACTTTAGGCTTAGGATTTGGGGGTTTGACCGTGGTATTATATGATGTTTGTTGGAAAAGTGTGAAAAGAAAGAAGTGATGAAAGAAGGGTCTTGGGGGATAAATAAGGGGAAGAATGGTTTGAAATGGAGAGTCTTGGGTTTTAAAAGTAATAGCTCTAAGTAAATAAAGAAAATATGCTAGGTGGTCTTAAGAAAGCAAAAGAGCCGAAAAGGGCCAAAGAAAGAAAAATAAAATATATAAGGCTGCCTAGAGATCAAAGAAGAGCTAAGTTAATAGAATAGACTACTCCATTCACCGAAATTAATAAGGTCGAAGAAGTTCCCCCTTAGAGGTCTAAAAAGAAGAAAATGAGGTTGAAATTCAAAGGGTTTAGCAAGGCACAAAAAGCATTGAGGAAAAGGGTAGATTCTAGAGGGTTGAGTGAGCTAAAAAATGAATGAGAGGGGCGTAGGAACATTGATAGCATTTCAGGTAGATGAAAATCTTTGCTTGTATGCATCACTTGTTTCTTACCTTTAGCATTATGCATATGGTTCAATCTTTCTTGAGTGCTACCCCTACTTGAATGCGAAACCGGAGGAATTGAGATCATTTTTATCTCAAAAGACCAGTCCCTTAAGCCAAATGAATTTACTTTCCTTGCAATGTCATGATTCACGGTTTTATACTTAATGAATGTTAAAGAGTTGGTTTGACAGGGAGGCTTGTTTTGATTGAACTCTAGGTACATTTGAATGTTGAGATGGGGATGGCTAACTCTTTTGGAGTAGAATAGGTTCACCTGGATTTTAGAACTAAGAACTAGGATGTTGAGTTGATCATTATTGTTGGCAACCGTGGATATTGAGCTCCCACTTTCAAACCTCTCTCCCTTGCTTGAATTTAGTTTGCTTGAGGGCAAGCAAAAGGCAAGCTTGGGGGAGTTGATATACTCATATATTTCGCATATTTCGCTTGCATTTAGAATACATTTTCATGATTATACCACTCAAAATAGACTAGTTTGCACCAATTGTCTCATTTTAGGTCCTTAGGCACTTTGCATTAGCATTTGCATGTTTCGTGCATATTTGCATCATATTCAGGTTGTTTTGGACACACTGGAGCTATGGAGGTTGCGTGGATCTGCTAAGGAGCAAAAGGGAGTCTATGGACGCTTAGGAGAGTTCGAGCATGTAGCAAAGTACGCGAGGATCGAGCTAGGCAGGTCGATCTAGACGGGATCGACCACAAGATCGAGTCACGAAGTCGTTCCAAGGAAATAGATCGAGTCCAAAGATCGACCGTGTTGATCGAGTGCAAGCACGGACGCAATGGAAGAACGAGCAAAGAGATCGAGGGCACGACTCGATCGCTAAAGGATCGACAAGACGATCGATGGAAGCACTCGATCGAGCCGGAGATCGAGCTAAGGAAGACGTTCCGTGCGCAAGATCGAGAGAGAGATCGACGAAGCCTGGTCGATCTCGAGCCTTATCCGACAGCTTGCAAGAATTTGGATTTTAGTGAGGGGACCATTACCCTTTTTGTATAAAAGGCCTTAAACCTATTTTTGGCCATCTATCACTTCTTTATCCTTAGTTTTCGTTTTGCCTCTGTTCCTTTAAGGCAAGAACGCCATTTTTATGTTTTGAAGCTTTTTCATTTTATAAAACCTTAATCTTTAGTGTTTAATCTAAGTACTTCTCTTAATCTTGCTTGTCATTAGTTTTATTTCTGTTTAAACTCAAACCGAGCATGTTGAATCTCTCAAAACCTGTGTTTATGAGTGATTCGAACATGAGGAGAGAGTAATCCTCCAAGGTTTTGCGGTTTGGGGTGATTAAGAGGGTTTAAGGGTTTAAAGCTTTGGTCTTTCTTGCTCTTAATCCATTCTCTTCTTGGATTTGGGTTTTTAATGCCTAGAGGATCTTGAGAAAGACCTCTCTGTTTTCAGGAATCTCTTTGTCCTAGAAAGATTTAAGAGATTCCTTAAAACCAAATCCAAGATACTAATCTTTCCCTTCCCACACGCCATGGATGTGAGGGGGATTAGTAAGGCCACTTTTTAGGATCTATGCTTCCTGTTCTTCTCTCTGTTTTTCCACCACGATCCATGGGTTAGGAGGATGGATTGAGGAAAGGCTTTACACCACAAACCATGGGTAAAGCTAGCTCAAGCTTCCTAAGGCTTAGGGAAAGCACATAATGTGTAGATCTATGTTTTTAAGAACCAAAGTTTAAATCTTGAACCTCTTAAGCATGATCCCCAAACCGTGAATCCATCTTTAGCATTTGAAAACATAAAAAGCATCTTCCTTTAGTTTAAAGTTTCAATCTTTTAGCTTAAAATCATCTAGTTACTTATTTCTTGCTTTATAGGTTTATAAATTCATAGAATTGTTTTCTTGGTCTTGCTAGTATTTTATAAATTTCATATTATCATGTTTCACACCCTGGTAGAATATAAGAGTCAGTAGAATTTTATTTCTAGTTTTTAAAATTAGTTTTAAGTTCTTAGCAATTTCTCTGTTTTGTCCGGTTTTAGATTTCTATTTCTTACAATTAGTAGTCGCGCTTTTTAAATCCTTAGAAGTAGCTTTCTAGCAGTTTAACCCCTTGGTCGGGATTTTAAAATTGTTTTCTAGTCATTTTAATCATTGCAAGTAGTTTATTTTGATTTGTTCACAAAATTATTCCGGATTTCACTTAGCTTTGCAAATAGCTTTTGCATTCTTAGTACTCTTCAAACATCCCAAGTTGGATTGACCCTTAAGTATTGCAATGACATGAGCATGCTAAGGTTTTGTTTAACACAAAAATAAACTGTTATCAAAATCATAAGCCTAAAGCTAACCCCAAAATGCGAGGGCTAGAATCTACATGAGAGCCTAAGCTTGTCGTCTCAAACCTAACACTTTATGCTGAGTTCAATAAAAAAAAAAAGGTCTCACAATCAATTTCACTAGAACAATTGGCTTCAAAGGAGGTAAGGTTAGGTGGGAGTACTACTTGAGCTAGTAAAAGGGTGGCAAAGTGAGTAAGAAAGCTCAAGCTCACTGTCAAGATTTGGTTTAAGTGAGTAGAGTTGGTTATCAATTTCAAGACCATATTTCAACCAAAATCTAGTGACCAATGAGGTGGTCCATGCATGGTTCTTCCTTACTTTCACATTTATTCACAAGCATCAAAGAACTTCCAACTAAGGCATTGAATTGATTACAAGAGTTAACAATCTACAAGGATAAGCTCATCATTGCTCCCAATGCATATGAATGCAATCCTAAATGATAAAAATCTAGACTCAATTCTAAAAAATTCTACATATGCAAATGCAACTACATTATTTTTTTGGATTTTTGTAAAACATTTATGATATATTTTTTTTTTTTTTTTATATGCAATAGATGCATGCAAGAGTCAAGGATGCTAAAGGTAAAATAAGATCCAAATAAAAATATGTCAAAGCACACATTCTCCCCAAATTTGAATGACAACGTCTCGGTGTCAAACAAGCTCAAGAGGAGACAAAAATTCACAAAACAGAAACAAAATGAAAAATGCATGGTATTTACAAGGTTGTGTTGTGGTACCTCGGACTAGGCGTGACCGGAGCTTGAGGTTGCTCCGGTTCTTCTGCTCTTGCATGGAGAGTTTGATGTCACTACGCCCTTGTCCTTGCCTGAGGATGGACGTTTTTGAAGAGAGAGACGGTGGTCTTGAGTAGCCGGCTCTCGGATCACTATCCCTCCGGTGGAACGTCTAGCTTGCACGGGCCTACTTGAGGCTGCTTGCTCATCACTCAAATTCATCTCAGAGGTACTGTCCTTCTGGAGGTCCTTGGCCTTCTTCATCAACTTCTTGATCATCTTCCCTTGCCACTGATTGACCTTCCTTTGGGAGAATGCACGTCTTCTTCTCATTCTTCTCATCTTTGAACAAGTAGGCATAGAAGCCTATAGCTGTATGAGGTCCTAGGGAACCCGTGAGTGACATGTAAGCTTGATCCATATAAGCACGATCCGTGTAAGCGTCGAAATCTCTAAGGACTACTCCCGCTTGCATGAACAAGGGAGTGAGGAAACCACCAATGAAAGCTGAGGGTGTTTTACATCTCATAGCCCATGCCTTGTACTTTACCAACGAAGAGGCTAGGATGCAGCTGTAGTTCACATCATCCCCTAGGTCATCTTCTAGTGGCTCGTAATCCTCCTCGCTATCGTACAAGACATGTTTCACTCCTTGGAAGAGGAAGCACAACTCATTTTTGGTCACCGTTGGAGTAGTTGACCTTCCCGGGAATGTGTGGACTAGAAGCTTGAGGGTATGCCTCAGCAAAGGGTGCCTCACTTTCTTGATTTTGGCCGTGTTTCCCTTGTAGTCTCCATCGCTAATCACATCCCAAAGCTTGCTTGCGGATTTGAATTGTGGGAACTCCACTTGCGTAGCTTCGGTGTTGAGACCATAGGCCTCACATAACTCCGGGATGGAGAGGTGGAAGGCTTGCTTTCGGAGCTTGAAGGTGAGGTGACTCGTGGATGGAGTTTGAACACTCGGATCTTCATAGGAGAACTCCAAGGCAGAGAGGAAGTGGAGAGTAGCTTCGGGTATGTGGGGCAGTCCATGCGTACTAGACAAGCCAGTCCCATGTTCTTGAGCAAATCATCAAAGCCCTACAACAAGCCGAGTTTTAACAAGAAATTTCTACTTACAAACCGGTTAGGTTCAAAACGCAACCTCTCTAGCCTCTTCCTTGTCTTTCTTTCCTCTTTACTCCACTTGACCTCTTCTTCCATGACTTGGTGTTCGACGACTTGCTGCTCCGCATCTCTGTTCCTCTTTCGTGGTGACATTGTACCTGAAAGACAAAATCTCGAAAAGAGAATGAGAAGAGAGTGACGGCTAGATGAAAAGAAGAGGATCAAGCTCTTAAAATCCTACACATTGCCTCCAAATTTAGTGAATATTCCAAAATATATTTTTAAATCTAGGGCAAGATCCTTTCCAAGTACAGAAAAATCTAGAATTTTCCCCCAAATTTAGATAACTTTTAAAATTCGAACATATTCCCTAATAAACTATCTCTGTCTACTCTTAATTGCTAGAAATTTCAATGCATCAAAATTCAAATTGAAATACCTCTCAAACGTGGATGCAAATAGTGAAAAAGAGATTTCTTTCTCTTGTCAAAACTGAAACCCAAACTCTCTCTCTCTCTCCTTTTTTATTTCTTAGAATTGCAATGTTTGGAGACACAAATTAAGAGAGAGAGAGAGAGATGGCAAGGATTTTAAAGAGAAAATTTTGGACAAATGTAAGTGGTTTGGGGAATTGTGGTCAAGGCACGGTTCTCACGGTCAAATATGACATCCTTGACCAAAATTTTAAATTTAAAATGAGCGGGAAGGAAAAAGTGGGGGAAATTCGAAAACTTACCTTGGCATGAGATCGAGTCAAACTGGTCGATCTTGACCTCGTTCTCATTCCTATTTTCCCTGAAATCGATCGTCTGGATCGATTGTTGCCTCGATTCAAGTTCAATCGATCTTAAGATCGATTTCTCTCCTCGTTCTATGATCTCTCAGGGACAAAGGTAAGTTTCCCAGATCGAGTTCCAAGATCGATCTTGCGATCGTTTTGGCAGAGATCGAGTAAAGTGATCGATCCAGACATCGATTTCCATTTCTAGATCGAGTGAACTTGCTCGATCCACACCCTGTTTGATTATTCGTTTTGAAGTGACGGGTGGGTCATCCTCTCGAAATCGAGCTATTCACTCGATCGTCTAGTCGATCTGAATCAAATCAACCAGAGTCAATCAATTCAGCTGCTCGATCTAGTAATGATCGAGCCAGATCTGGTCGATTCAAGGCTCGATCTCTTGCCTACTTTCCTCCTTTCAATGCTTAATGCACTCCCAAGACCGTGCTTCCTGATCCCCATTTTTTTTGCCTATAAACACAAACATAAAAAAAACCATAAAATAGAACGAGAATATATACAAAGATAGTCATGGGATTGCCTCCCAAGTGCGCTTTTGTTTAACGCCGTTTAACTCGACTTTCCTTACTCCCTTTTGGCGTGGGGTTGAGGCGGCTGGGATGGCTGGTGACATAGTGGAGCTTGTCCCTGGTTAGACCTCTACGGTGTAGGTCGTGCGCATTATCTCCATTACCCTTTCCTTGTCCTTCTCCATCAAACCCGGAGGCAGTAGAAATCGTGCCCGTGCGAATGGCTTCGAACCCCCTTTACACTTGACTTTGCACAATATGGAGCCATCCATGTGCTACAATGGATGCAAGCTCAGGGTGCTCTTGGTTGGAGCTCGACCTTTGCTAGGCAATCCTTTAGCATTACCAAAGAAAATCTTGTAGGGACTCTCTTTCTTGCCCTTTTCTACCGGTACTATCTTCTTGGGATCCTATTCTTCTTCTTGGTTGAACAAGACCAGCAAAGCTTCCCCATCAGGTTCATCATTAGCCTTGATCTCTTTCTCAAAGCTAGTCTTCCCTTTTGTTTCAACCAAGAAGGAAGAAACTCTAGGTTTCTTCTCATGCTTGTCGAGCAAGGTCTCGGTTTGTCCTTTCCTTGCCTTGGTCCGAGCTTCAACATGATTTTCCCTTGCTGTCTGAACTCTCTGACCTTCGAAGATGTGTTTCTCCTTGCACGGGCTCAGCTTATCCTTGATGTCAACTTGAAAAACTTGGCCATTGATTGTTGGCTTCTTCACACCATCCTTGATACCGAACTTGAACTTTGCACCCTTACCCAAGTGTAGAGAAATTTTCCTGTGCTTCACGTCGATGATGGCTCCAGTAGTAGCCAAGAATGGCCTTCCCAAGACAAGAGGATTTTTGTACTCCTCATCCATCTCCAAAACGACAAAGTCGGTTGGAATGGTGCCATTGTTAATCTCCATGGGTAAGTCTTCAAGCACCCCTTTTGATAGTCGTAAGCTCCTATCAGCTAGGACTAGGGAGACATTATATTCTTTGAAGTCTGTAAGACCTAGCTTCCTTGCAATGGAGTATGGCATAAGATTGATACTTGCTCGAAAGTCACAAAGACTATTCTCACACTAATTCTCCTATGGCGCATGGCAATGTAAAAGAACCAGGGTCACCAAGATTCTTTGGTGTGGCCTCCTTTTGAGTGATGATACTACAGTCCTTGCTCACAACTACAGCCTTTTGTAGCTCCTTTGTCCTCTTAGCAATCACATCTTTTAGAAATTTGGCACTCTTCGGTACAAGTGCTATAGCGTCTAGCAAGGGCATTTTCAACTCAATTTCCTTAATACTTTTCTCGAACAAGGCTGAGTGCTTCTCTAACAGCTGCTTCTTGAACCTTGCATGGGAAAGTGAGACTCGTATTGTAGGGAGGAGGAACAACTTCTTTTTGCTTTGGTGTATCTTCCACAAAATCTTCCTCAATCGTTTCCTTGCTCTTTCTTGGCTGTTCGATGTACACATCATGGAAGGTGATTCCATGGTCTTGTGAAAGGTTATCCTCCCCCTCTTGAATCACAATGTCCTCATTGTCTTTTTGTGGTGACCGCGGTGGTATCACTCTTCCACTTCGGAGAGATATCATGTGAGCGTACTCCTTTGGATTAGCTTCACACTTGTCGGGTAAGGAGCTTTGGGTGGAAGTGCTGGCTTTGCCTTTCTCAAGCTGTGTAATCTTGTTGTTGAGATCGTTGAATTGAGCAGCTATTTCACCGCTGGAGTTGTCTTGCCTAGTTTTCATCTCGGCAAGTTTCTTTTGCAAAGTCAACTCCACATTTGCTTGGCTTTGTAGAAGTTGCTTGATAAGTGCTTGAACCGGATCATTACTAGAAGCCTGAGCTTGTGGAGGTTGAACAAATCCAGGGGGATATCCTTTGTTGCCTTGTTGTTTGATATGTCTATATTTTGCATCATTTTAGCATCCGTTTAGTATAAGTTTCTCATCATTTAGGAGTCTAATATAGCATCATTGTGTTGTATTGTATCATTTAGAGTCCTAGAGTGTTTTTGCATAGTCCTTGCATGTTTAGGTGCATTTGGAGTCTTGATCAGGTAACATGGATGCTGTGGAGGCAACAATGGAGTTGGAAAGGAATGTCACAGCACTTGGAAGAGCAAGAAGTTGCCAAAAAGATGGAGAAGAGGAATTCTGAGGACGGTTCGATGACATGGTTCGGCGATGCTCACCAAACCAAATGTCCAGGAGTTCGGTTCGACGTGTTGGTTCGGTGAACCTCGCCGAAACTTTCCTCCAGGACATCCGTTCGGCGAGATAGTTCGACGAAGGCACGCCGAAACTTTCCTCTAGGACATCCGTTCGGCGAGATGGTTCGACGAAGGCACGCCGAAACTTTCCTCCAGGACGACCGTTCGGCGAGACGGTTCGACGAGTCACGCCGAAACTTACCCAGATGCGAGAAGACGGATCATTGTTGTAGACCTTGAAAGTTGCCTTGTCTAGGTCCTTGGTATGTGTTCTTGTTCACATAGCCTCCTTGATTCCCAAACTGTTTTTGTGGGGGGTAGACTTGATCATTGGGGTTCTCAACGTTGTTGCTTCGGTAGGAGAGATTGTTCTTCTGGTACTTGGAAAAGTAGCCTTGTGGTCTATGGTAGTCCTGGCCTCCTACCTAATTTTCTTCCTCATGGCTTTGTTCTAGCTCCTCTAGAACATACGTATCCTCTCCCACAAATTGGACAAGATTTTGATTAGCAAGCACGAGCTTATCAATATTTTCATGGAGCAATTTCAACTCCCTCTTTTGTGACTCTAGATCAGACCCTCTAGGTGCTCGGTCATAATCCTCAATGTAGTTCCCATAACTCAAGGCAAGATTCTCAATGAGCTCCATACCCGCGGTTACATCTTGGCCAAGAAAGTTACCCTTACTCGCCGTGTCCAATAGCATCCGAACCTTAGGCAATGCTCCTCTATAGATTGTGCTTAGGAGAGACTCTTCACTGAAGCCGTGGTGGGGACACTGGATTGTGTAATCCTTGAAATGTTCCATAGCCTCGCGAAACGTCTCGTTGCTCCTTTGCGTGAAGCCACTAATCTCGCTTCTCAACCGGGCAATCTGTGTACTTGAGAAGAACTTGGAGAGGAATGCTTTCTTGCAATCAGCCCATGAGGTTATAGTTCCTGGAGACAGGGTCTTCTCCCAATGTNTAATCTCGCTTCTCAACCGGGCAATCTGTGTACTTGAGAAGAACTTGGAGAGGAATGCTTTCTTGCAATCAGCCCATGAGGTTATAGTTCCTGGAGACAGGGTCTTCTCCCAATGTCGAGCTTTATCACTGAGTGAAAACGGGAACAACCGCAACTTGAAGATATCCTACGAAATACCGTTTATCTTAATCATGCCACACACTTGCTCGAAGTTGTCCAAGTGCTCTAGAGGATCTTCCATGGCCAGACCATGGAACTTGTTGTTTTACACCATGGACACAAATACGGACTTGATTTCAAAATTGTTATTTTGCATCGAAGGAGGTGTAATGGCAAACCGATTGGTGTGGGTGTTTGGTGCAACACTGATAACTCCATATTTTACATATTTTTAGCATGCATTTAGTATAGGTTTTGCTCTCTTTTATGCATTAATTCACTAGTTCTTGTCCCATCTTCATTCATATTAGTTTTAGGATAGGCATTGCATATTTTGCATGATTGGAGTGCATGGCAAGTACTTTTGGAGCTTTTGAAGGTTCTATGGAGTTTGGGAGAAGAACAAATGAGCAGCCAAGGCAAGAAGGAGCAAAAGAAAAGACTTCTACAGCCACCACGGTCAGCCACAACGACATCATCCTGATATGAAGCAAGATGTCTGCTTCCAGATCAATCAACTAAACTGAAATGGACAAGCCGTTGTGGAAAGATCAGCTCGAACGAAAGGTCTATGACTCGATTCAGCTTCTGTTGTCTTCATAAAATTTGTAGAGGATCGAGCTAGCTTTCGTCTGGTGGAAGTATGAAGTCATTATGATCAGTGGTTAAGAAGTTACAGCGGAAATAGTGAGCATCGGTCTGGACAGCTCGGCAAGCTAGTGTATAACGGGGAAGCAAAACGACTTGTGCTTGATGAAGCTTCTGCTGGGAAGACAAGAGCTTAGAGCCAAAACCGGGGTACCATAACTGTATGAAGCCTTTGCAGCTAGAGTCCAAACAGCACAAGTGTCCAAAGAAGTTTGCTTTTAGCATTAGGATCCCTTTTATGTGGATAAGTGATATGTCTATATTTTGCATCATATTTCTCTTCATTTAGTGTAAGTTTGTCATCATTTAGGATTCTTATTTAGCATCATTGTATTGCATTTCGATCATTTAGAGTCTAGGATCTCTTTGCATGTTCTTTTGCATGTTTTGGTGCATTTGGAGTCTTGATCAGGTGAAAAGGACACTATGGAGGCGTGGATGGAGCTGGAGAAGGATTGCATAGCACTTGGAGGAGAAAGGAGTCACCAAGAAGATGAAGGAGAAGATTTCTCGCGCTGGTTCGACGTGTTGGATCGACGAGTACGCCGATCCAAACTTCCAGGGGTTCGGATCGATGAAACGGATCGACGTAGCTCGTCGAACCGCAAGTCCAGGGGTTCGGATCGATGAAACGGATCGACGTAGCTCGTCGAACCACAAGTCCAGGGGTTCGGATCGATGACACCGATCGACGTAGCTCGTCGAACCGAACCAAGACGTCAAGAAGAAGCCGGACGACCAGAGCTCGGATCGACGACACGGATCGACGTAAGTCGTCGATCCAAATTTCCAGATGTTCGGATCGATGAGTTGGATCGACGAACCTGGTCGATCCGAACACAGACGAATCCTCCTTGTCACTTTTATGGGTCCCTCCTATAAATACTCTTTAGACCTAATTTTTATGATAACTTTTATTCTCTCTTGTCTTGTCATAAACTTTTAGCCTCTTTGAGAGAAAACCTTGTATTTGCTTTGGATCTTTAAGTTTTATGCAATATCTATCTTGAACTTCTATTAATCTTTTCTCTAATCATGTTTAACCTTTCTCTTATCTTTGATTTGATGGGTTTAACTATGATTAGTGAGTAGTTCCTTAGGAACTTGGGGATGGGTTAGATTTAGGGTTTTCTAATGGTTCAATCTTGCAATCTAGGATAGATTCTTTCATCTCTCTTCTTATTAAGGTGTTCTTAATGCCAAATAGCTAATCTTTTGCTATTTGGATCATAAGCATTTCATACACCCACCAAGTGTTTGATGAAATGCTTGAACCAACTTAATAAGAGATTTACATACCTAGCCTAAAACATCATTAGTTGTCTAGGGTGTTTATCATGCTATTAGACTTGTTATTCATGCTTGCTAATCATTTTAATGCTAAAACATCATTAGTTCATTAGGGTGATTAGTGAAGGGATTATTGCCACACATCATGGATTAGTCTTTAATTAGTGTTCTAGGCATAGAGATAGCTTGATTAGTTGCTTAAATGATTGCAAGGTTGTCCATTTAGTTTCCCAAATCAATGATTCCATCCCTAAGTTTCGTTTTTAGTATTTTGTCAATCTTGATTAGTAGTTAATTGCGTCATTAGTACTTGATTAGTAGTAATTAAGGCTTATTTCATATTATAGAACTTGTAGTGTCTCTCTTAGGTTGTGTTTTGATTTTAATTGCTACTTGTCACCTTAAACCTTTTAATTTAGCTTAGATGAACTTTGTATTCTTATTGAATCATCTCCCAAGATGGATTGATACCTCAAATATTGCAATGATATGAGCAATTGAGGAATTGCTAACAAGACATAAAAAATCTGTTTCAATTTGGCGCCGTTGCCATATTAGGATTCTTTGATCATTAAGATTTGAGTTTAGTTTGAGACTAAGTAATACTTTTGTGTTTATTGACCATTTCATTTTCTAGATTTCAGTTTCCCTTGGATGCACCTAAGATCACAAGGAGACAACAACTTCCAAGGCTTTCAAGAGATTGATCAGTTGGAAAGGGTTGCTAGGATTGCAAGAAGGGAGGCTGCAAGGTTAAAAAGGTTGAGAATGGAAGAACAACAAAGAGTTCAACACCCTCCACCAATGGCGCATGCAAACCAAGCTCATAATGGAAATGAGCAAGCTCCAAGGGGCAATGGAAACCCCTTGCATGTGCCTAGACAAGGGAGAACCATTGGGGCTGGTGATGCTCCAAATATTCATCAAAATAGATATGGTATTCAACGTCCACCAGTTCACAACAACACCTTTGAAGTGAAGCCAGCTTTCATCTCCATGGTTCAACAAGACAAGTTCCATGGTTTGCCTATGGAGGATCCACTTGATCACTTGGATAACTTTGATAGAGTTTGTGGGTTGTTCAAGATGAATGGTGTGAGTGAGGATGCTTTCAAGCTAAGACTCTTTCCCTTCTCTTTTGGGGATAGAGCAAGGCAATGGGAGAAAAACTTGCCCCAAGGAACAATCACATCTTGGGATGAATGCAAGAAGGCTTTCTTATCTAAGTTCTTCTCCAACTCAAGGACGGCCAAGTTGAGGAATGAGATCTCTTGCTTCACTCAAAAGAACAATGAGTCTTTTAATGAAGCATGGGATAGGTTCAAGGGCTACACAATGCAATGCCCTCATCATGGCTTCACACAAGAGTCTCTACTAAGCACTCTCTATAGAGGAGTTCTCCCAAAGATTCGAATGCTTCTTGATACCGCAAGTAATGGGAACTTCTTAGGCAAAGAAGTAGAAGATGGTTTGGAGCTTGTAGAGAATCTTGCCTTGAGTGATGGTAATTACAATGAAGATTATGATAGAGCTCCAAGGGGAGGTGACTATGAATCTCACAAGAAAGAAATGAAGTCTCTACATGACAAGATGGACATGCTCATGTCTTCCAATCAAAGGCATGTACATTTTGTTAGTGAGTACCAAGAAGATTGTGATGATCAAGTTAAGGCTCAAGAGTGTGAAGAAGTGGTAAATTTCGTGGGTGGCCAAGGAGGCTACAACAACTACTCCAACAACAACTATAAGGGGAATAACAACCTCTCTTATAGAAGTACTAATGTAGCCAACCCGGAAGACCAAGTCTATCCTCCACAAGCTACTCAAAACAAACCTTTTGTGCCTTACAACAATCAACAAACGGGTTATGCACCAAGGTCTAACTACCAAGGAGGAAACCAAGGCAACTATAATGGTCAAAAGTACAATGCTCCACCTGGTTTTCCTCAACCTTCACAAGGTCCTCCACAAGACAACGTTCAACTCATGCTTCAACAAATAATTCAAGGTCAAGCTCAAAATGATGCTAATATGGGAAAGAAGATTGCTGAGATCAACACAAGGATGGATTCTTCACTCAATGAGCTTGCAACTCAAATAGGAGGTCTTCAACAAAAGTTCAAGCAACTTGATAACAAGGGCAAGGCTTCTAGCTCCAATTCTCAAGGCAATTTCCCCGGTAAGCCCGAAGCTAACCCAAAAAAGTATTGCAATGATATCTCCACTATTGATGAAGATGAGTATGAGATAGTTGTGCTAGAGTTTGAGAAACTATTCGAAGCTCCTTATGATACATCTACATTCAATGAGGACATTGAAGTTCAAGATGGGGAGATGGTTATTGAAAATGACTCCATGGTTGTTGCTAAAGAAATGGGTAAAGAAGTGTTTGATGAACCCAAGACTTCTACAAAGGAAAGAGTTGAGGAGGATGTAAGAGAAGTGGCTAAGAAGAGTGAAGAAGGAGCTTGTGATCTCCTTATCTATAAGCCACCACTCCCATATCCTGAGCGGATTTTGACTAAGGCACAAAAGAAAGTGCTTTCAAGCTTTAGAGGAAGTATGGAGAAAGTTGGAGCAACATTGCCAAAGGGGGAGAGTTTGTCTCAAGTCAAGGGTCAAATAAGGTTCATCAAAGACTTACTAGCTAATAGGGAGAAGGTAGAAGAGCTGATGGAAAGCCTTAATCCACAAGGCACAACAAGGGATGAGCCTAAGACTATTCCAAAGCTTGGTAATCCCGGAAAATTTTTGATTTCTTGCTCTCTTGGGAATTTAAAGATTGATGAAGCATTGTGTGATTCTGGATCAAGTGTCAATGTGATGTCCCTTGAAATGTCTAAGAGCCTTGGGATTACAAACCTAAAGAAGTATCACTCACCAATTACCTTTGTTGATGCTTCCTCAAGACAACCTATAGGCCTTGTTGAAGATTATCCATTGAAGATTGGTGAGTGTCTAGTCCCAACTGACTTCATAGTCATGGACATGGTTCAAGCAACAAGGCTACCTCTCCTCCTAGGTACTCCCTTCCTCAATACAGCTGGTGCAAGCATTAATTTCACAAACAAGAGGGTGATTCTCAAGAGTGTGAATGATAAGGTCTTCTATCCTATGAAGCATTATACCTTAGGTTTTTGTGGCACAATCACATGTGCTACTATTGAAATTGATGAAAAACTACCATATAAAAAGGAGCAGCTGATGGGATTCACTTGTGTGATGCTAAAGGATAATCATACCTCAGACCACAATGAGTATGATGGGTCAAGCTTTGATGGTAAATGTCTTCTTGCTATGTTTGATGGAATCAATGTGGTGGAAAATATAGCTGAGCCACCAAAGAGGGAAAGAAGGAGGTCTAAGAAGAAGAAGAAGGTGTTAGACATTGGAGCAAACACCATGTTCAACGAGAAGGGAGGAGGAACTTCACATCCACTCCATGACCCTCCCAATGTGTAAAAGGTTTGAAAAGTAAAGCTTAGTGACTTTAAACAAGCGCTCTTGGGAGGCATTCCCATGTTATCCTTGTATATATTTTTGTTTTTATTCTATAATCATGTTTCTTTGAGTTTTGAAAAGTCTTAGGTTGAGTATGGAGGGCTATGAGATTTCCCACCCCTCAATCAAGCAACCCATCCTACTCCTACTCCTCCTCCTCCATGCGTTTTTTATCAAGGTACCACTCCAAATCATTGTAAATACCATTTAGTTTTTATTTTTGCATTTTGAAATCTTCTCCAAGCTTGGATTACACAAGAGAATGTGTAATTTAAGTTTGGGGGAGTATGGTATTTGACTTTGTCTTTTGTGATCTTATTTTTCTTTAGCATGCATATTTGAGTCTCATCTAAGGCATAGAAAAACCAAAAAAATGAAAAAAATTCGAAAATTTCAAAAACAAATATCATTCAGTTTGCATTTGCACTTGTTAACATTTTAGGATTGAGTCTAGAATTTTTCTCATTTAGGTTGTTTGCATATGCATTGGGAGAAATGATGAGCCTATCCTTGTAGATTTTTAACTCTTGTAATCAATTCAATACCCTAGTTAGTAGTTCTTCAATGCTTGTGAATGAATTTGAAAGTAAGGAAGAACCATGCTTGGACCACCTCATTTGTCACTAGTTTTTGGTTGAAATATGGTCTTGAATTTGATAGCCAACTCTACTCACTTAAACCGAATTTGGACATTTAATTATCATGCTTGCATTGAAAGTGAATTCATGGATTGAAAATACTTGAGCTTTCTTACTCACTTTGCCACCCTCTTGCTAGCTCAAGTAGAACTCCTACCAAACCTTACCTCCTTTGAAGCCAATTGTTTTTGTGTGACTACTTGTGAGGCCTTTATTTCGATTGAACTTAGCATAAAGTGTTAGGTTTGAAACGACAAGTATAGACTTTCATGTAGATTCTAACCTTGCATTTTGAGGTTAGCTTTAGGCTTAGGATTTGGGGGTTTAATTGGTTGTGATAATACTTGATGAGTTGTGGAAAAGTTGGGAAGAAAGAGATGATGGATAAAAGGGTTGGTGGAAAGTAAGGGGAAGAATGGTTTGAAATGGAGAGTCTTGGGTTTTAAAAAGGAATAGCTCTAAGTAAATAAAAAGTGTTAGGTGGTCTTAAGAAATCAAAAGAGCCAAAGGGCCAAAAGAAAAAAAATATATATAAATATATGCAAGGCCACCTAGAAATCAAAAGAAGAGCTAAGTTAATAAGTGTAGACTACTCCATTCACCGAAATTGCTAAGTTGAAGAAGTTCCCCCTTAAGGCTTTAAAAAGAGAAAAATGTTCGAAATTCAAAGGGTTTAGCAAGGCACAAAAGCCTTGATGAAAGGGTAGATTCTAGAGGGTTGAGTGAGCTAAAAAATGAATGAGAGGGGTGTAGGATCATTGATAGTATTTCGGGTAGATGATAGTCTATCCTTGTATGCATCACTTGTTTCTTACCTTTAGCATTATGCATATGGTTCAATCCTTTTGAGTGTTACCCTTACTTAAATGCAAAACCGGATGAATTGGGATCATTTTTATCTCAAAACCCAGTCCTTAAACCAAATGAATTCACTAGCCTTGCAATGTCATGATTCATGGTTTTGATCTTAATGAATGTTAAAGAGTTGGTTTGATAGGGAGACTTGTTTTGATTAAATTCTTAGTACACTTGAATGTTGAGATGGGCATGGCTAACTCTTTTGGAGTAGGAAGTATTCACATGCATTCTAGAATTAAGAACTAGGATATTGAGTTGATTATTATTGTTAACTATCTTGGATATTGAGCTCCCACTTTCAAACCTCTCTCCTTAGCTTGTGTTTCATTTGCTTGTGGACAAGCAAAAGGCAAGTTTGGGGGAGTTGATATGTCTATATTTTGCATCATATTTCTCTCCATTTAGTGTAAGTTTGTCATCATTTAGGATCCTTATTTAGCATCATTGTATTGCATTTCGATCATTTAGAGTCTAGGATCTCTTTGCATGTTCTTTTGCATGTTTTGGTGCATTTGGAGTCTTGATCAGGTGAAAAGGACACTATGGAGGCGTGGATGGAGCTGGAGAAGGATTGCATAGCACTTGGAGGAGAAAGGAGTCACCAAGAAGATGAAGGAGAAGATTTCTCGCGCTGGATCGACGAGATGGATCGACGAGTACGTCGATCCAAACTTCCAGGAGTTCAGTTCGATGAAACGGATCGACGTAGCTCGTCGATCCAAACTTCCAGGGGTTCGGATCGATGAAACAGATCGACGAAGTACGTCGGACCAGTTTTCCAGGGGTTCAGTTCGACGACATGGATCGACGAAGTCGTCGAACCAAACCCAAATGCGAACAAGAAGAAACCGAGAGACAAGGACTTGGATCGATGACTTGGATCGACGAAGGACATCGAACCAATTCGGCAGGGGTTTGGATCGACGAACTGGATCGATGAACACGTCGATCCGAACCCAAACTTTCTCTTTTTGTCATCCTTATGGGTCCCTCCTATAAATACTCTTTAGACCTAATTTTTATGTTAACTTTTATTCTCTCTTGTCTTGTCATAAACTTTTAGCCTCTTTGAGAGAAAACCTTGTATTTGCTTTGGATCTTTAAGTTTTATGCAATATCTATCTTGAACTTCTATTAATCTTTTCTCTAATCATGTTTAACCTTTCTCTTATCTTTGATTTGATGGGTTTAACTATGATTAGTGAGTAGTTCTTTAGGAACTTGGGGATGGGTTAGATTTAGGGTTTTCTAATGGTTCAATCTTGCAATCTAGGATAGATTCTTTCATCTCTCTTCTTATTAAGGTGTTCTTAATGCCAAATAGCTAATCTTTTGCTATTTGGATCATAAGCATTTCACACACCCACCAAGTGTTTGATGAAATGCTTGAACCAACTTAATAAGAGATTTACATACCTAGCCTAAAACATCATTAGTTGTCTAGGGTGTTTATCATGCTATTAGACTTGTTATTCATGCTTGCTAATCATTTTAATGCTAAAACATCATTAGTTCATTAGGGTGATTAGTGAAGGGATTATTGCCACACATCATGGATTAGTCTTTAATTAGTGTTCTAGGCATAGAGATAGCTTGATTAGTTGCTTAAATGATTGCAAGGTTGTCCATTTAGTTTCCCAAATCAATGATTCCATCCCTAAGTTTCGTTTTTAGTATTTTGTCAATCTTGATTAGTAGTTAATTGCGTCATTAGTACTTGATTAGTAGTAATTAAGGCTTAGTTTCATATTATAGAACTTGTAGTGTCTCTCTTAGGTTGTGTTTTGCTTTTAATTGCTACTTGTCACCTTAAACCTTTTAATTTAGCTTAGATTAAACTGAACTTTGTATTCTTCTTGAATCATCTCCCAAGATGGATTGATACCTCAAATATTGCAATGATATGAGCAATTGAGGAATTGCTAACAAGACATAAAAAATCTTGTTTCAATAAGGGTTCACTAGGGTTTTGTGGCTCACCTATAAATACCCTTAGACCCCCAAAAAACGAACTCCTCTCTCTTCCCTCTTTTCCTTTTAGACATTTTTAGTATGTTCTTAGTTTCTCTTTATTTTCAAGAACTTTGTAAATAGTTTTTATTTTAATTTAGTTTTTGGAGTTCTCTTAATTATTTCTTCTTGTTCTTACTTTCTAATCTTGTTTAGCCACATATTCTTCATAGAATTTCGTTGTTACTCATGATTATGATTTATATTTAAGATTTTTTTTTGTTCTTGAGTTCAAGAACTTTTCTTTTAGGTTTATGCTTAACCAAGACTTGTTCTTTAGCATTTCTTGGTAAAGCCTTTGCCTTTATTTTATTTATTGTCATTGATCTCTCTCTAACCATGCTTAGCTTTTATTACCTCATGGATCTAGAGGTTAATCACATGAAAAGAAAGTAGATTTCGTGGTTCTTAGGGTGTGAAAGATTTATGGTGATAGATCTTGATGCTTATGCATTTAATGATCTTAATCCTTTCTTGCTTATTTTTCTCAATGCTTAGTCTAGCTTGATCAACTAGTCTAAAGACTATAGGCGGCTTGACATGAACACCACGTGCTTGCTTAGCCAAACCCATAAACAAGAGATCTACTTTTCCTAGATTAAGAAGAACCATATGTCTAGGGGGATTTCGACTTTATAGGGTTGGGTATTCTTGCTTGCTATCCTTATTGTACCGCTGAGCGAGAGCTAGTCTATGGTGATAAGATAGCAAAGTGACTTCTATCACGACAGTGGATTAGTCTTGATTAGAAATCCTATGCCTAAGGATTACCATCTAGGACCCAAGGTCTAGATGTTGTTTTAAGTCATCATTGATCGCCCATGTGCATCAATTATATCATTTATCTCATCCTAGGAACCACTTTTGTCTTTTCTTTTCTTAGTCTTTGTTTAGGTTGTGTTAGATTTTGCTCTTTATTTGCTTTCTCTTATTTCTTGTTTGTCACTAGGTTGTTAGCTTTTCTTCTCTCTTTCCTTTTGGTATCATTTAGGCTGTTAGAAAACTTCCCTTCTCTATTAGCTTAGCTTAGCATAGTTCTCTATATCTCAAGTGTCATTAGCTTCCCAAGTGGATTGACACCTCAAGTACTACAATGACATGTGTGTTTGAGGATTGACCAAAGGTGAAAAACCTCTGCATCAATTGGCGCTGTTGCCGCTTGGGAATGTTTTTAATGCCTTTGAGATTGAATTCTTGCTTAGACTAAGCATTTATTTCATTACTGATTTTCGTTTTATTTTGTTTCTCTTTTAGGTACATTGAGGGAGTCAAGCTAGAGACACAAAACAAGCGCACTTGAGAGGCAGTCTCATGTTTATCCAAGTCAAAGAGGGTCATGGAGGTCGTGAACCATTACCAAAAGAGGACCAAAGGAGCTAACGGGTTGGTGCAACGGCTTGTACCCGATATGACAGCCAAAACGGGCTAGTGCAACGGTTTGTGCCCGATATCAGAGCCACACCGAGCTGGTGCAATAGCCTGAGCCCAAGAGAAGCCAAAACGAGCTGGCATAACAGCTTGTGCCCGATATTGGAGCCACACCGAGCTGGTGCAACAGTCAGACCCTGATAAGAGAACTTTTTCTTGTTTCTAATCAAACCTAAAGCCTCATATTGTCATTGTAATACTTTAGGTGTCAAACCAGCTTAGGTGTTGAAAGCTACCAAGAATGCAAGAGCTCAAATTAAATCTAAGTGAAATCCGAGTTAAATGGGGGAATAAAATTATAAAAACTACTTGGGACAACCTAATGACCAGCTAAACAATTTTAACAATTCAAATAAAGGACTAAGAAACTACTAGGCTACTGCTAGGAATTTAAATGGCAAAGCTACTGATTTCTAAAATTCGATAACTCGAAACAAACAAAATAGGCAATTTCTAGGAAATTAAAGCAATAAACTTTAAAATCTAAGGGAGACAACTTTTTAATCTACTCAAATGCTAAAGACAGATTCAAGGTTGAGGTTTATGCTTAGAGAGGTTCAAGATTCGAACTTGGGATTTATAAAAATAAATCTACACATTTCTAATGAGATATCTCTAGGCCTTAAGAAACAAGATCTAGATTTATCCATGGTGTGTGGTATAAATCCTTTCTTCAACCTTTCATCCTAACCCATGGTGTATGGTGGAAAGATAGGCTGAAGAACATAAAGCAAAGATCTTAAAAAATGGCCTAACTAGCTCCCAAAACATCCATGGTGTGTGGGAAAGGATGAGCTAGTCTCTTGGATTTGGGTTTATGGGATTTCCTAAGTCTTTTTGAGATAAGAAAATCCCTAGAATCAAAGAGATCCTTCTCAATAATTTCTAGGCTTTTAACCCACCAAATCCAAGAAGAGAATGAGATGAAGAAAAAGAAAAATACCCAAGTTTGAACCTTCTAAACCTCCCTAATCCCCTCAACCTTAAATCTTAATACTTTACTCACTAGACATGTTTAAGCTCTTACTATCCATAAGGAAGAAGATGTTAAACATGTATAACAAAGCAAATATGAAGATGGGGCGAAATTACTTAGGAAAATAATGAAGAACAAGCTTAAGAACACTAAAAAGATTTTAAAAGAGAGAATAAGAAGACTTGATTAAAAACAGAATGATTATTACAAGCACACACACACTTCTTATATAGAGTTTTAAACATGGCTCTTGGCCTTAAAAAGAGGGGTCAAGGGGCAAGGGACAAGGGACCTATATAATCCCACTTTTACTAAAGCATAAACACTTTTTAAGAGCAACTTGCAAATGGTACCTTTTGGTTCGAGTACATGGATTGATCTATCTGTATATTTTGAATTACTGCACCGTTTGACTTGAAATCACCACCAAATGAAAGCTAACACATTTGCCTAATACTCTCATGAAGACTGTCGAGGCTAAATCGCAATGAAAACCCTTCATCGGAGCTGATCGTTAAGTTAACGAAATTGGTCGCCAAACTTCCAGACGGACATGTTGTTACTTAAATAGCCGTATCTTCTGAACCACTGACCACAATGACTTGAAATAACCTCTGAACGAAAGGTAACTCAACTTTCTATGAGTTTTATGAAGATTTCGGAGGCTGAATCAGAATGGAAAGTCTTTGTAGGGTCTGATCTTTAAGTCGCTTTAGGTGGCATGGACTTGAATCGGTTGCAACATCTTGATACAGCAAGTCAGATGACATCAGTTTGCTTCTTACTCTTCTATACTTGTTCCTAGCTCATCCTCTTAGGTTTCCAGATCATGCTAAGTTTCCTTTTGACTTCTCGTTGAGTTCCAGCTTCCACATTGTCGCCAAATCCATAGAATAACCTGAAATGATGCATATATACAAAAGAAAATGCAAATGCTAATGCAAATGTTCTAAATCCTATAAATGATCACAAACAATGATTATACTTAGTTATAAATAAAATATGGATAAAAACGTATTCTAAATGAATGATAAATATATAGAAAATATGAGTATATCAGCTCCCCCAAACTTGCCTTTTGCTTGATCTCAAGCAAACAAAGACAAACTAAGAGAAGTGATTAAAGGTGGGAGTTCATATCCAAAAGTGTTTTTCAAATGAATCAATTAAATGGTCCTTGTTCTTAATCCTAGGATGCATTACACAAGTTCTACTCCAAAGAGCTTAGCCATCTTATTACATTTATAAATTTAGCACAAGACTTTCTACCCAAGCAATCCAAGAATCCTATCCTTTTACCTTCATTAGGTTCAAACTGTGAATCTTACTTGTGTAGTTAAGAATGAATATATTTGGCCAAGGGACAGGGTTTTGAGGTTTAAAAGACCTCAATTTATAAGTCTATTCTAAGCAATGGGTCCTCTCAAAATGGATTGAACTTATGCATAATGCTAGAGGTAAAAGGCAATTGATGCATACATGAATAAGCTCCCATCTACCCTTGTGTTTCAAATGATCTTAAACCCTTTTCTTTTATTATTTTGAGCTCTCCCAAACCACTTAATCTACCCTTTTCTCAAGGCTTAAAACATGCCTTGCTTTATTCGCAAAAGATTTTATCAATCAATTCTCATTTTCAGTTTTAGTTAGCTTTCATTTTCTTTGGCCTTTGGCTCTTTTGATTTCTCTTTTTCTTTCTTTTCTTTTATTTTCCACAAACTTAACATGCTTTTGAAAGCAAGCATACAATCTTTTGTATAACAAAATTTTCCAAACCGAAACCCCACTCCTAGGTTTTTAACTAGCTTTTAATTTTCTTTGCTAGAATCGTATGGAAGCTTATTCATGTCGCCCTAAACCTAACACATTATGCCAAGTTCAATGAAAAAAAAGGCCTCACAATTCAAAGTCACACACGAATTTTGGCTTGAAATAAGGTAAGGGTTAAGGTGTGGAATTCTATTTAGGCTTACAAGAGAGTGGTGAAGGGAATAAGAAAGCCTAAATATATATTTTTTTTGTAATCCATGTATTCTTTCTCAAACGCACAAGTATGATAATTAAATGTTCATTTAAGGTTCTCATTGATAGGAAAGGATTCAATTCATGCTTGTTTCAAGGAAAATGGTCCAAAGATGGTTAGTTCTTACTTTCATAATTTGCACAAAGCATCAAAGAACTACTAACTAGGGCCATTAGCTAATTCATGAGCTTAAAACACTTTTCAAGGATTTTTATGAACATTTCCCCCTATGCATATGAATGGAAGCAACCAATATGATATGATCTAGACTCAATCCTAGAATGTAAATGCAAGCTACATGAGTTTTTTTTCCGAAACTTTAGAATTTTTTCTGATTTTTTTGTATTTTTCTATGCAATATATGTATGCATGAAGACTCAAATATGCTGAAAGAAAACAAATAAGAGCACAAAACACAAAGTTAGATCTCTCAACCTCTCCCCCAAACTTAAATTACACAGTCTCTTGTGTAATCCAAGTTCAAGAGAGACCATTAACAAAAATAAAAATCAAAATCCAAAAATGCCTGATATTTACAAGGTTTTGGAATGGTGTACCTTGGAGTTTGTTGTGGTTAGGCCTGAGGTCGAGCAGCTGGGTCGGACTTAGGCACCCTTCTTGGCAATAGATCGAGTGACATGGATCAATCCAGCCACCGCTTGGTGCTGGAGATCGATTAAACCAGCTCGGTCTAGCCATTGATCTTTCTCGGCATGCCCCTTTGCCCTTGTTCTTTATCTCCCTAGAACTTGGTTTTGGGTTTCCATATCCCTTGATCCTGCTCACACACACATAAAAACATAATCTAGAAATGAAATAAAAAATTTATACACAAAAATAGACATGGGATTGCCTCCCAAGTGCGCTTGTTTTAAGTCTCTTAGCTTGACTTTACCGGATTAGGCCGGTTGTGGGTCTTGGAGAAGCTGTGTGGTGCTCTCCTTGTTGCAGTCACTCGCCATGTAGGGCTTGACTCTATGCACATTCACTGTGAAACTCTCTCCACTCGTGCCAATCAAAGTGACAGCCCCATATGGTAGCACTTCTTTTATCTCAAATGGCCAGCACCATATAAACTTGAGCTTCCCGGGGAACAGCCTCAATCTTGAGTTGTAGAGCAGAACCAAGCTTCCCTCTTTGAGCTCCTTATGAACCAGCTTCTTGTCATGAAAGGCCTTGGTCCTTTCTATGTAAATCTTGGCGCTCTCATAAGCTTATATCCTTATCTCATCAAGCTCATGAAGTTGCACTAGCCTTTTCTCTTGGGCTGTCTTGAGATTGTAGTTAAGTTGCTTCACAGCCCAAAGAGCTTTGTGCTCTAACTCCACAGGAAGGTGACAAGACTTGCCATAGAGGAGGTTAAAAGGCGTGGTTCCAATGGGAGTCTTGAAGGCTATCCTATATGTCCAAAGAGCATCATCAAGCTTGCTAGACCAATCCTTTCTAGTAACTCCCACAGTCCTCTCTAGTAGTCTTGATTTGCCTATTTGAAACCTCCACTTGGCCACTTGTTTGAGGGTGATAGGGCGTGGCCACCTTGTGCTTAACTCCATGTTTCCTCAAGAGACCCTCAAAATTTTTTTTGATGAAGTGGCTGCCTCCATCACTAATCACCACCTTGGGTACTCCAAACCTTGGGAAAATGATTGCCTTGAAAAGCTTGACCACCACCTTTGAATCATTTGTTGGTGAGGCGATGGCTTCCACCCACTTAGACACATAGTATACTGCCACAAGAATGTACTTGTTGCCATATGATGATGGAAGTGGCCCCATAAACTCAATCCCCCAAACTTCAAAGACTTCCACTTCAAAGATAGGTACTTGTGGCATCTCATTTCTCTTGGTTATGTTTCCAGCTTTTTGGTAAGCTTCACATGATTTTATGAACTCATGTGCATCCTTGAAGAGTGTAGGCCACCAAAATCCAGCTTGTAGAACCTTTGTAGCTGTCTTGAATGAGGCAAAATGACCACCATAAGTTAAACCGTGGCAATGGAGAAGGATGTCTCTTGCTTCAGCTTTTGTAACACATATTCGGTATAGGCTGTCCACACACCTTTTGTATAAGTATGGCTCGTCCCAGTAGTAGTGAGAGACATCTCTCATGAATTTTTTCCTATGGTAATGGTCCAAGTGAGTAGGCTCTTCCTCACAAGCCAAGAAGTTAACAATATCTGCATACCAAGGGAGATCTTCTTCCTTTAGACTCAAAACTTCTGCAAGCTTCTCTTCCAGCCTTGCACAAACCAAAGTATTGACCATCATAAGCTGCTCTTCAGGGAGAGAGTCATCTAGTGGCAAGACCTCATTCACCCTCATCGTTGAAAGATGATCCGCAACACCATTCTCTATACCCTTCTTGTCTTTGATCTCCATATCAAACTCTTGCAAGAGAAGAATCCATCTCAAGAGTCTAGGCTTGGTGTCTTTCTTGGAGTATATGTACCTCAAGGAAGCATGGTCAGTATACACAATGACCTTAGAACCCACCAAGTAAGACCTAAACTTCTCAAAAGCAAAGACCACGGCTAGAAGCTCTTTTTCGGTGGTTGCATACTTGACTTGTGCATCATCCAAGGTGCAGCTTGCATAGTAGATTACATGCAAACTTTTGTCCTTCCTCTGACCCAACACAACACCCACAGCATAGTCACTTGCATCACACATAATCTCAAAGGACAGCCCCCAATCTGGAGCTTTAACTATAGGTGCGGTGACAAGTGCTTCCTTGATGGTCTTAAAGGCTTGAAGGCATTTTCCATCAAAGTTGAACTCGGTTTCTTTGCACAGTAGCCTTGTAAGAGGACGTGCTATCTTGGAGAAGTCTTTGATAAACCTCTTATAGAACCCACCATGCCCCAAGAAGCTTCTAATCCATCTCACATTCACCGGCGGCTCTAGGTTCATCATGACCTCAATTTTTTCTCTATCAACTTCTATGCCTTTCTCTGAAATCTTGTGGCCAAGCACTATCCCTTCTCTAACCATGAAGTGGCATTTCTCCCAGTTGAGAACGAGATTGGTCTCCTCACACCTCTTAAGCACCCTGCACAAATTAGACAAGCAAACACCAAAGGAAGAGCCATACACAGAGAAATCATCCATGAATACCTCAACCATTTCCTTAATCAAGTCAGAAAATATGGACATCATGCATCTTTGAAATGTGGTTGGAGCATTACAAAGCCCAAAAGGCATTCTCCTACATGCAAAAGTTCCATAAGGACAAGTGAAAGTGTTTTTTTCTTGGTCATTTGGGTGAATTTGGATTTGAAAGAAACCACTATAGCCATCTAGAAAAACAGTAGTATGGGTGATTGGCTAATCTTTCTAGCATTTGGTCAATGAAAGGGAGAGGGAAGTGATATTTTCTTGTGGTCAAGTTGTGTTTTCTATAGTCAATACACATTCTATGACCGGTTATGGTCCTAGAAGGTATTAACTCATCTTTCTCATTTTTTATAACTGTGATTTCCCCTTTCTTTGGTACCACATGGACTGGAGAGACCCATGTGCTATCACTGATTGGATATATCACACCAGCCTCTAAGAGTTTTAAAATTTCTTTCTTGACCACTTCTTTTAAATTTGGGTTTAGGCGCCTTTGGTGTTCAATGGAGGATGTGTTTTCATTATCTAAGTGAATCCTATGAGTACAAAGCATTGGTGAAAGGCCTTTGATGTCACTCAAAGAATAACCAATGGCCTTTCTATACTTCCTCAACTCCTTAAGGACTGAGTCTAACTCATCATCACTTAGAATTTCATTCACAATTACAGGGTATGTGTCATTTGCACACAAGAAAGCATACCTTAGCCCATTTGGAAGTTGCTTGAGGTCCACCTTTGGGACAAGCAGCTCGCTCCAATCCTCTCCTTGGCTTATATTGACGCTACTGTCCTCTTCGTCCTCTCTTAAGCCAGCATCAATACCAAAAGCAGGACGTTCCATATCCAGCTCCAAGTAAGTGTCTTCCTCTTCTTTCAAAACCTTGCGTGAGTCTAGTAGCTTGGCATACTCTTGTGCCTCCTCATTAAGATATCCAAACTCTCCACATTCCGTGGTCAAGGCTAGCAGAAGGTTGTCCTCTTGGCCTAGTTCTTCAAGGATCTCATCAGCTAGAGCATCCATTGCCTCAATGTAAAACACATGGCCACCAATGGTTGGTTTCTTCAAAACTTCATTGATATCAAAGTTTAACTCAATATCTTTCCCCAAGTGTAGAGAGATCTTGACATTCTTCACATCTATGATGGCGCCAGAAGTGGCTAAGAATGGCCTTCCAAGGATTAGAGGATCCTTAGGCTCTTCATCCATCTCCAATACCACAAAATCTGTTGGCACACTCACATCACTTATTCGCACGGGTAAGTCTTCTAGCATAACTATCGGAAGTCTCACACTTCTATCAGCAAGGATGAGAGATATCATGCACTCTTTAAACTTTGTGAAACCCAGCTTCTTGGCAATAGAGTGAGGCATGAGGTTTATGCTAGCTCCAAGATCACACAAGCAGTTGCTAAACCTGGCCCTAGCACACAAGGTATGGTGAATGAGCCTGGATCTCCTAGCTTCTTTGGTGCTATCTCTTTGTGGATGATTGCACTGCACTCTTGACTCAATACCATGACCTCTCACAACAAGAAAACAGTCAATTGCGATGGAAATTTGCGACGGCTAATATCCGTCGCAATTTAAGACGCAATTGCGTCGACATTGCGACAATATATAAATACCGTCGCAAATATGCGACAAGAATGGTCGTCGCAAACGCGTCGCAATTTGCGACAGTTTTGCGACATATTTGCAACGGCATGCCGTACAATCGCAAGTCCGTCGCCAATTGCGAGGACTTTGCGACACATGTTTACTGAAGCAACATTTGCGACGGGTTTGCGACGAGGAAATTCGGAACCGTCGCAAACGACTAATATTTTCCAAACCCTATACCCTAAATTGAGATTTTCTTTGTAAAGTAAGTCATATAAGTTAAATGCAAATATTACATGAATTTTAAGTTTATATACAAAGTATAAGAAAAAAGAAGAATTTATAAATTTTTCATGAAATCATTTCATATAGAGGAATAAAAGGAGTTAATGTTTATTCATAAGTATAAGAGTTTTATAAAACTCACTTTGGACAAGAAAAATTTGTAAACTTTTGCATAAATTAATATTTATTACAATCTTATACTATCATTGCCTTTGCTTGATTGTTTGGTCATCGCAATGCCGTCGCAAATCTTAGGATCATTGCAAATTCTATACCCTAAATTGAGATTTTCTTTGTAAAGTAAGTCATATAAGTACAAATTGTTAAATTTAGAAATTATTAGATTTATAATTGAATTTTTTACACTTTCAAATTGTTAAATTGCTATAATTTAAAAAAGTAATTAGATTAGATTTAGAAATATTTTTGTTAATATTATTTACTTATTTATTTGTTAAATTTAATTTTAGAGATTTTGTTTTATAAAAATTTAATTAATTTGCGAGGGATTTGCGACGAACGTTATTTTGCGACGGACCTTATAATGTTCGTCGCAAATCCATCGCAAATGTTACGATGGATTTGCGACGGACCTAAATTTGCGACGTATTTACAACATTTTATTTTCGTCGCAAATTTGCGATGAATTTCTTTCTGTCGCAAATTTTGCGACGGTTTTGCGACGGATATTGATTTGCGGCTAACGAATTGCGTCAATTTTGCTTCCGTCGCAAATCGGATGTTTTCTTGTAGTGTCTTGACAATCTTTAGCTGTCTTGGCGAGTGTATCTTTCAGAAACTTGGCATACTTCGGTACCATGGCCAAACAATCAAGCAAAGGCAATCTCAACTCAACATTTCTCAAATGCTTTTCAAACAAAGCTCTGTGCTTCTCAACCAGCTGCTTCTTGAAACGTCCAGGGAAAGGGAGATTTGGTTTTTAAGGTGGAGGTATGAAAACATCTTTCTCTTTGCTTACTTCCTCCACTTGTTTCTCCAAAACCGTTTCCTTGCCTTTCTTTGCCCTCTCAATGTAGACATTGTCAAAGGTGATCTCTTGATCTTTTGAAAGATTACTCTCCCCCTCTTGAATCACAATGTCCTCATTGTTCTTGGCTGTAGACCGTGGTGCAACCTCTTTCCCACCCCTTAGATTGATCACATTTCCATACTCTTTAGGATTTGTTTCACACTTTCCGGGTAAGCTTCCTTGCCCACTTGTACTTCCCTTGCCTTTCTCTAGCTGGCGAATTTTTTTTGTTTATGTTACTGATCTGTGTAGATGATATGCTCTCAAACCTACCCTAGAGCTACTCTCTCAAATTAAGAGATCGGTCGCAGTACTTAGGGATAAATCCACAGGGAAGGGATAATGACACAACAAATTTCTAAGTTTGAATTAGGCTTAGTGAGAATGTAAAACTAAAAGACAGCAGGTAATTAAAAAACGGTGTAAATTCAGGAGACGAAACGCTAGGTTCAGGGAAATTCTCAGGTGATCCAAATTGCAGGTCTACACAGAACGTTAGGAATTATTAAGCACCGTTCTTGAACTCGAAACACTAATGTAAAATCAACCAACTCTCGCTGCGAAGATTATCTATGTCTAAACCCTAGAATTCCAAATCTCTTTGCAAATTCAAACAATTCAGACAAGCATTAATATCAGGTTCAATTGTTCACAAAATCCCTAAACCAAATCTCTTTGCCAACAGGTATTTTGCTCATCTAACATTAGTTCAGGCAATCAATAATACTCTCGCATCTATTAATCAACCTAAGATCAGATTCTAGGTCGCGAAGCTAGAATAAGCATTAAACACAAATCCAGATGAAGAACTTTAATGATTTTATCCTAACAATTTAATTCGACCTAACAATTCATCAATCACCTTTGAAAAACCCTAAACCTAACAAGCAAACTACTCAGACATGATCAATGAAACAAAAATCATTATTTGAATAGAAAGCATAAAAGAAATCAATAGAAGAAAATAAGGGAGTTCCAAATCTGTTCTGAAGGAGTCTGATTCTTCTCTCTAAAATCTCTCTCTAAAATAATGTGTGTGTTATATGCCTAAACAATGGCTGAAAACCTCTATTTATAGGCCTAGGTTCGCATCTTCAATTCCTTGGAAGATTAGGAAAAGTCTTGGAGATTTCCTTTTCTTCAAAAACTGGAAACTTCACGCTTCTGGAAATTTGAAATCCTGGTGTCGATCGACACCAATGGTCTGTGTTGATTGACACCCATCGTGCAACTTCAATATGACTTCAACACTTCGTGACTTTATTCCATTAAGCTCCAAAATGAATCAAAATCTTCAATTTATCTCCAATAGTACCTGAACCTGCATAGATGATGACTAGGTTTTTTTCACGATTTCTAATCAAAACCTAAAGCCTCTTTTTGCAGTTGTAGTACTTTAGGTGTCAATCCAAATTGGGGTGAAAGTTACTAAGAATACAAGAGTTCAAATGAAGCTAATCAGAATTGGGGTTAATTGGTGATTAATCCTATGAAAATTACTTGGAATGATTATACAGATACGGAAACTATTTTAAAATCCCTATTGAGGGGTTACAAAACTATTAGATGACTTCTAAACAATTAAAGAACCGATCTACTAATTTTATAAAATCAAATTCTAAAACCGGATTAACTAGACAATTTGATGGTGAGTAGCAAAATTTTCAAAAACTATTTCTAAAAATCAAACGACTACCAAATAAAAACCAAACAGTAAAACAAGACTCTTGACAATTTCTAAAATACTAAAAATTGTAAAAACACAATTTTACAAATTTATAAAACTCTATTGCATAATTAAGCTATTTAAGAGGTTTTTAGGGAAAATGATTAAACACAAAACTAGAGGAAAATGGTTTTAAGTTTTCAAAGATTAAAAACAGATTCAAGGTTGGGATTCATTCTTAGGGAGGTTGAAAATTCGAACTTGGGGTTTTGAAAACATAATTTTCTACACTTTTTAGTGTTATCTCTAAACCTTAAGAAACCAAACTAGATTTACCCATGATGTGTGGTGTAAATCCTTTCTTCACCCTTTCCTCCTAACCCATGATGTGTGGTGGAAAGATAAGGTGAAGAACATTAAGCATGGATCTTAAAAGATGGCTTAACTAGCTCCCTAAGCATCCATGATGTTTGGGAAAGGATGAGCTAGTCTCTTGGATTTGGTTTTAAGGGATTTCCTAAGTCTTGTTAGGATAAGGAAATCCCTATGATTAAAGAGATCTCCATTGAGAATCTCTAGACTTTAAAACCCCCAAATCCAAGAAGAGAATTAGATGAAGAACAAGAAAATACCCAAAATTCTAGTTTTCAACCCCCATAATCATCCCAACCCCAAGCCTTGGTGGTTTACTCACAAATCATGTTCTTACCTCTCTTAAACATAAGTTTAGAGCTGATGAACATAATCGGTTTTTACAAGAAGAAAGATTTGACTTTAGAAAAACGAAAATACTTGATTCAAATAGATAATACAAGACTTTTCACACAAAAATTAAACAAGAAAATAGCAAGAACTATCAAGAACAAGTAAGAACAAGGAAGAACAAGGAAGAACACTCAAGAACACTACTCTTTTTCTCTCTCACGTTCTGCCCTTTACAAAGTTAGTGTGTGTTGAGATATGATAAGTGGATGAATAATTGGATGCATAAAAGTCTTCTCTCTTTTTTCATAAGGAGAAAATATTAGGAAATTCTCCACCCTTTCCCTAAATCAAGGGCAGCTTGTCTTGTATGAGACTTTCATGCCAAGGTAGTCCCCTCAATAGAAGACAAATACACAAGTTGGAGAGGGGTTGGTGCACCTGATTTGGCTGATCGAGTCAGACTGGTCGATCGTCAACTCGATCTGCTTCTCGATCGAGTCAGACTGGTCGATCGTCCACTCGATCGGCCTTAGATTGAGTAGACTGGTCGATCGTCCACTCGATCGGCCTTGGATCGAGTCAGCTTGCCCCGGCCGGTCGATCTCCTCTAGATCGAGTCGTTTTGCTCGATCGGCCGGTCGATCTCGGCTTCTTTGGTTTTGTCCGAGTTTTTCTTTGATTCCTGCCAACTCCTATGCTCTTCTTTCATCTTCTTGTCAATGCTCAGCATCCATCACAGCTCCAAGTACTCTAAACAACCTGAAAATGATGCAACTATGCAAGAAACCATGCAAATACCAATGCAAAGTGTTCTACGACTTAAAATGAGACAAATGATGCAAACTATCCTATTATGAATGATGTATGCATGAACACCTATTTTAAATGCATGCTAAATATGTGAAATATATGAGTACATCAATAGACTCTATATAGACTCGAAAATAGCCAAAAGACTCTATAAAAACACTTATATCATGGTCTAAAAATGGGTAAAAACCATGATATATCAACTCCCCCAGACTTAGCTTTTGCTTGCCCTCAAGCAAAACAGAAACAAAGTATAGAGTCGAGGTTTGAAAACAGAAATATCCAGCTAACCTTAGGAACGCCACATTGAACCAACACTCTTGAATCCACTTACAATAGAGCCAACTTTAGGTAATGTTCAGTGTACTTACAACAAGCTTAGCAATCTCCCAGTTTGAATCCAGATTCTTTCCTTAGATGAAATTTCGAACTCTAACATTGGTATGACCAAAGAACTTTCCAGATTCTTTCCATTCCTTAGTGCTTTGGACAAGACATTCTTTGTACAGCTCTCCTATTTTCTCCTCCCTTAGTCAACTGCTGCCCATTTTCAGGGTGTTCTAAAATCTTTTCATTGACTTTTCTCATTCTTTTGAAGCCTTGGAATAGTGCTGCTCTTTACTTGTGTTCCTTGTAAGGAGACAGGTTCATGAGCTCTCACTAATATTGTTCCTTGTGAGGAGACAGGCTCATGAGGTTCTTTGCACTATTACTTGACTTAGACTCTTTTCTTTTCTTCTTTTCTCTTCTCAAGGGAAGATCAAGGAAAGACTGTAGTGTTCTTATCTTGTCAGTGCTGAAAGAGGAATTAAGTCCAATGAATACCAAGCTCTAGGCAGGAATCTGAACTCTCTTTGTTAGCTTGATCCACTTGCAGTTTTCTACTTAGTAAAACCTCCAATCAACTTCTATGGCAATGGTCCTTCAAGTGTCAATCTTATGTGGTTAGTTCTTCTGAAAACTGAAAATTTCACTGATTTTGACTCAATAAAACCAAGTTTTTGACTCTCAAAACAAAACACAAAGTCAGTAATGACCTCCCCCAGATTTAAACAACACTGTCCCCAGTGTTATCAAGCCCGTAGTTGGCTAAAAGAAAAATTAGAAACAACATAAAAGACCAGTTAGAAGAGTTACCTTCGTCTGCGCGTGGTGTCGATCGACACCCACGAATGGTGTCGATCGACACTGGTCTGTGTTGAGTCTAATGTTGCCTTTTTCAACTGATTGAAACTAGGACTTAGTAAAACCAAAACAAAATAAAAAGAAAAACGTACCTAACAGTGGGTTGCCTCCCACTCAGCGCTCGTTTTCAGTCATTAGCGTGACTGTGTTGGGGTTTAGACGTCTGGTGGATCAGAGGGTTGCATCGAATGCTTCCCAGGATAATGTCTTCTCATCCATGGTGGTGTATAGGCAGTGGGTGCATGAAAGCGACCAAGGAATTTAGGAACAGCAGCAGGGTGAGATTTTAGGTTGGGTGGGACACTTCGTTTTCCTGCAGCATCATCAAAAGAAACACCAAGCCTTCTACGATAATCTCGTGGCTTGCCTAAGTGTGAAACAGCTTTTGAACCTTTGGTATTCTTATTGACAAGATCAGGGGGTTTGAAATTTATTCCAGGAAATGCATAGCTTTGCTTTCTTCGAGGTTTATGGGATGTAGGATGTGTAGGCATCTGTTTGACAATAGGTGATGGACTTGCAGCATTGGAAACAGCTTTTGGTGTGACCCGCGAAGGGTGTCGATCGACACTAGGAGTGGTGTCGATCGACACCAACCTTGCAGCTCGAATTTCTGCACGTTTTCTGTATTTCAGCTCCGCAATCCTTGTCTCCATGACAAAAACGTCTTCTTCCATCAACTTGTGTTTAATTAGACCCTCATCTTCGCCCATAGTCCTGAAGATATGATTGTTTCCACCCCAATCTTCAAGCTCCACAGCTTTCTCAGAATTCCCATCCAATGTCTCTTGAACAACCAGTTTGTTCACTTGCTCTTTAGAATCCAGCTCTTCTCCAGCGATCACAGCAATGCAAGAGATGTGTTTGGATGTTCCAGTAGTAGGGATAGCTTTATAGAAGACTCCTTTGTAAAAATTAGAGAAGGATATTCTCTTATTTGGCATGTCTACGACTGCTCCCACTGTGGCCATGAATGGTCTTCCAAGGATGAATGGCATGACAGAATTCTTGCCCACTTCCACCACTTGAAAATCAGTAGGTACTAGATAATCACCCACTTTGACAAGCAAGTCTAGAATTGTACCATATGGGGTTGTGGTGTCAGAGTTGGCGAACATGAAAATCATGTTTGGAGGTTGAATATCAGCAATGCCTAATCTTTCTGCAATGTCCCTTGACATGAGATTCACGCTAGCACCAGAATCGCAGAGAGATTGTTCAAACTCAACTCCTCCAATGGAGCATGGAACAACAAACATCACAGGATCTTCAACTTTAAGCAGCTGCTTCATTGGTGGTGGTGTTTCCCTTGCTTTGTAAAAGAGTTCTTCCATCTCTTCAAAGGTTTCTCTATTATTCTGGAAGAAAGCACACAAGGGATATCTCTCATAAGCCTCATCGAATGAAAGTTCAGTAGGAATCCTTCTCACCCTCTTGTTGAACTCAGCTAGCTTTTCTGCACTAATGGGTGGCCTTAGGTGTTTGGGTAGAGGAGGATATGGAACTTTAGGCTTGTACACTCTTTCCTCTGCAGTCGTGGATGCTTCACGTGATGTCTGGGAGTGGTGTTGAGGGTGTTGTATCGATCGAGCTCGATTTCGGTCCGTCAGAGCTCGAAGAATCGGGATTTTTCACTTGTGTCGATCGACACTCAGCAGTGGTGTCGATCGACACCACTTCTGCAACTCGAGTTTCTTCCTCTTCAGCCTGAAACTCCACGATTTCTTCAGCATTTAGACCCCTTTTCAGCACTGGTTGAAGGTTCCATCCACTCTGGATCGTGATAGCATTCACATGATGCCTTGGATTCACGTCTGTCTGTCCAGGAAGACATCCCTCTTGTCTCTTCAAAGCTCCAGCAGTTTGAGCTACCTGAACATCTAATTTCTTGACATGAGCACTCAAGGACTCGAATTTCCCATTCAGATCAATGTATAGAGCATCGATCTTCCCATTGAAGTCCACAGTCATCTTCTGTTGACCTTCCAAGATCTGTTGAATCATGGACTTCACCTCATTGTCTTGTGCAGGAGGATTTTGATAAGAATAAGAACCATAAGTTCTATTGAAGTTGTTGCTCTGAAAAGGCTTCTGGTAAGAAGAACCATAGCCTTGCTGATTTCTAAATCTTTGACCTTGAAAACCAGCTCCATTGATGTAGTTAACTTCTTCTTCCTCACGCTCAAAAGTATCAACTTCATTAGCAATGTGAACTTGCTTCTTTCCCATCAAGATGTCCAGCTTCCTCTTAACCTCAGCTATTTGGCTTCCTCCATTTGCACCAGCATGTTGTTTCCTCTCAAAGTCTGCATTCTTGGAGCTGTTGCAAGAAGCCAAATTCTCTATAAGCACCATCGCATCTTCTGGATATCTGGTGTTGAAGTTGCCATTGCTCGCAACGTCTAGAGCCATCTGGTACATCCAATCGATCCCTCGGTAAAAGATTCCGATAAGCTGCGGTTCGCTGAAACCATGATGTGGGTAGTCTCGCTGATAAGCTCTGAACCTTACCCAAGAAGCTTTGAATGCCTCAGTAGGTCCTTGGGAGAACGTAGTGATCTTCTTCCTTAAATCTTCAGACCTTGCATCATCAAAGAAATTGCATAAGAATGCATTCTTTGTGTCTTCCCATGTGGTCAAGGATCCTGGATCCAACTGCTTTAACCAGTATGATGCATCTCTAGCAAGCGAGTAAAGGAAAAGCTTGCAGAAAAGATAATCATAGGAAACTCCATTAGCATTAATGCTTGATGCCAAGTCCTCGAATCTTTCAATGTGGTCCATAGGATGTTCATTGGGAAGACCATGGAAAGGATGCTGAGCTACAAGTGTGTAGTAGACAGTTTTCAGCTCGAAATCATTCCTCTGGAATGCAGGAGGACGGATTGTAGCTCTATTAGCATAGAACTGATCAGGTCTGTTGTATTCGGCAAGCATTCTTCCGCGTCCAACTTATGCGACTTGTAATGCATCTTGCCGCACTGAGTGTCGATCGACGCCATCTGGCTCGATCAAAACAGCCCCGTTCTCATCTATTTTCCGGCCTTGGTTGTCTCTTCGGTGCCCTTCCGTATCGAACAGATTTGCCAGCTTCATCCCTTATCAAAAACACAGGCTCCGCCATCTCTGTCTGCGAGGGGTGTCGATCGATGCTCAATGTGGTGTCGGTCGACGCCTTCGCAGCTTTGCGGTTGGTTCGTTCTAGATGTGCTAGCGCCTGGTTGTCAAGTTTGATTAGCTCCTTTTCCATGTTGCTCCTGGTATTGCGATTAAGCATACACCTGAAACCAAGAATAAAAAGCTAAAAATTAGTAACCAAAAACAAAAAAAAACCTAGACAAAATTCTAATATTAGAACTCTGTAGGCAACTAATCTCCTTCCCCGGCAACGGCGCCAAAATTTGATATGCTCTCAAATTTACCCTAGAGCTACTCTCTCAAATTAAGAGATCGGTCGCAGTACTTAGGGATCGAATCCACAAGGAAGGGATAATGACACAACAAATTTCTAAGTTCGAATTAGGCTAAGTGAGAATGTAAAACTAAAAGACAGCAGGTAAATAAAAAACGGTGTAAGTTCAGGAGACGAAATGATAGGTTCAGGGAAATTCTCAGGTGATCCAAATTGCAGGTCTAGACAGAACGTTAGGAATTATTAAGCACTGTTCTTGAACTTGAAACATTATTGTAAAATCAACCAACTCTCGCTGCGAAGATTATCTATGTCTAAACCCTAGAATTCCAAATCTCTTTGCAAATTCAAACAATTCAGACAAGCATTAATATCAGGTTCAAATTGCAGGTCTAGACAGAACGTTAGGAATTATTAAGCACTGTTCTTGAACTTGAAACACTATTGTAAAATCAACCAACTCTCGCTGCGAAGATTATCTATGTCTAAACCCTAGAATTCCAAATCTCTTTGCAAATTCTAATAATTCAAACAAGCATTAAAGTTCAGGTTCAATTGTTCACAAAACCCTAAACCAAATCTCTTTGCGAATAGGTATTTTGCTCATCTAACATTAGTTCAGGCAATCAATAATACTCTCGCATCTATTAATTAACCTAAGATCAGATTCTAGGTCGCGAAGCTAGAATAAGCATTAAACACAAATCCAGATGAAGAATTCTAATGATTTTATCCTAACAATTTAATTCGACCTAACAATTCATCAATCACCTTTGAAAAACCCTAAACCTAACAAGCAAACTACTCAGACATGATCAATGAAACAGAAATCATTATTTGAATAGAAAGCATAAAAGAAATCAATAGAAGAAAATAAGGGAGTTCCAAATCTGTTCTGAAGGAGTCTGATTCTTCTCTCTAAAATCTCTCTCTAAAATAATGTGTGTGTTATATGCCTAAACAATGGCTGAAAACCTCTATTTATAGGCCTAGGTTCGCATCTTCAATTCCTTGGAAGATTAGGAAAAGTCTTGGAGATTTCCTTTTCTTCAAAAACTGGAAACTTCACGCTTCTGGAAATTGGAAATCCTGGTGTCGATCGACACCAATGGTCTGTGTCGATCGACACCTATCGTGCAACTTCAATATGACTTCAACACTTCGTGACTTTATTCCATTAAGCTCCAAAATGCATCAAAATCTCCAATTTATCTCCAATTGTACCTGAACCTGCATAGACTCTATATAGACTCGAAAATAGCCAAAAGACTCTATAAAAACACTTATATCATGGTATAAAAATGGGTAAAAACCATGATATATCAGTAGATAACTCAGTAAGGGAAGAGTCTAGCCTTGTGTTTATCTCAGCAAACTTCAAGTGGTTAGAAGCTTGGCCTCGGATAAGTTGTTGGAGCATTGCTTGGATGTTATCTTGTGATTGAGCTTGGGTTTGTTGTTGCTGTGGCACAAATCTAGGAGGATAGCCTTTGCTTCCTTGTTGTTGTTGTCCTTGGAACTGAAATTGTCTTTGCCCCTGGTATCCATTGTTTTGTGTAAAACCACCTTGATTGTAAGGGACAAAAGGTTTTCCTTGATTGCCTTGTTGTGAAGGGTACACTTGGTCCTTTGGATTCTCCACATTGGTACTTCTATAAGACAAACTGTTACTAAACCTAACCAAACAAGAGTATAATTACTAAACCCAACCAAACAACAATCCATATTAATGTGAAGGCATGACTATGTCAAAGCAGATAAATATCAAACCAAAAACATACATGTGATGTAACTAACCTAGACAAAACCAAACAAGAAACCATACTCATCAAAGAAGAATAAAACTCACCATAAACCTTCATTGAGCATCCGTGGATGGAGTAGAGGCCTGTTGCGCTTCTCCGGTGAACTCATTACCGCTGCCAGGCTAGCAAGCCGATGCCGGCAACCGGTGTAACCGGCTGATCTCGTTTCTCTAGGAGGCAAAGGAGTTTGGCGAGTCTGGTTAGATCGTCGTGACGAAGAGGGGCCTCAGAGATTCATCTACAAAAGAAATGAAGAGTGAGTAGTGTTTATTTTTTTGTAAACGAAACTGAAATAGCGAGAGATATACAAGAGAGAGAGAGAGAGAGAGAGAGAGAGAGAGAGAGAGAGAGAGGAAGCAGAAATCGAGGTGAAGAACACGCTTGCAAAGAAGAAACAAGATACATAATGAAAGGGACAACGAAAGAGAGAGAGAGATAGAGCGTCAAACCTTTATTTAGTGGGATTAAAGAACCTTTCGTACGGTGCAAATTCTTCAAAGTTGAGTAATGAAAATGTTTGGAGCACATTATTATCCTTGTCATTTAACCACGCTCTTGAAGAACACGCTTGCAAAGAAGAAACCATAGTAAGAAATCGATACAGAATGAAAGGGACAACGAAAGAGAGAGAGAGGGAGAGAGAGAGAGAGAGAGAGAGAGAGAGAGAGAGAGAGAGAGAGAGATAGAACAAGGAAAAAACGAGTGAGAAAAACAAGGGACTATTTGTGTCTCACACTTAGGCGGCTGCGTAAGAAGAATGAAAATTAGGGTTGTAATATATCTAAACATGTAAATTAATATTTAATTTAGTTTTAACATTAACTTAGGCGCTTAAAATTTGGTAACCCGCGAATTAAACTTTACACACCAAAATGTTTCACGTTTCTCACAATTTAGTTCGGGAATAGAAATTTTGGTTCCAAAATATCCAATTTTCACATAACCACAAATTATGTTCTTACTATTCGTTGGCTATATGATAATATTACATGTAAATCAAGATATAATTTAGATTTAAATTATAAACACTAACTTACTTAGATTATAAATCTGAAAGTCATAAATATAAGTAGATTGATAATTAATTATGAAATACTTACAATATTTTTAATATGAAGCTGAATCTAAATCTGATTCCGAATATTCATGACATTGATTTTCTAAATCATCTTCGGAAACGTATTCGTCATTAGGATTATCAATCGGTATAGGCTCATCATCCATGCATCTTCGAGTGGATGTGCTTCAACCCACATAATATTAGTACGAGGGACCGCTCTTTCAAGAATTTTTGCTTGAAATGCAATTTGGGCAATTTTTTGGCTTTCACGAAACTTTCTTGGCATCACTTTTGTCGTTGCCCAAAACTGTTACCCATAATATACCTTTCGTACGGTGCAAATTCTTCAAAGTTGAGTAATAAAAATGTTTGGAGCACATTATAATCCTCGTCATTTAACCACGCTCTTGTTATGACTGTGTCATCGAATCGGATTTGTGTAGTGCGAGTCTGTGACTAGACAGAAGATAAATTGTGTTTCGGGTGATGCAGCGATGCGTTCGAGCTGATTTTTGGTAACTCATAGAGCTAGATGCCTGTTTAATATCTCGGTGGTAGCTATTGTGGTCTGGGAGTTAGAACTGTTTTATTGGGGTTGTTCTGTGCAGCGTGTGTCCGAAACCAGACTGTTGAATGATATCTTTTGGTTGGGCAAACAAGGTCCGTTTGTCCTGAAACTTTGCAGTCATGTTAACGATATTAGATCTATCTCTCGGTTGAAAGATAACTTCTTTGAGACCCAAGAGCATAGGAAAACATGTTGTTGAGGTTGAAACAGTGAATCTGTCCAAGAGAGTAGAAAAGAGATGAGTTGGTCTTCATCATCAAAGTGGCTAAGGTGAGGAGATGTGACTTGTGGACTCACATTGCATAGTAGTTATATTCCATATCCTTTATATGCTAGGTTTGGAGGTGGGTTGTTGTGTGGTAGGCATGCATTGTGATTGTGATGGAAAAATATGAAAAGTATAATGATAGTGGTATGTTAGAGATGATGTTAGCATGTTATGGTTGAGTGGTGTTGTGGATAGTGTATAGTTGTTTGTGTGTAGGCGGACTGAGGACGAGGATATGGCGATCCCATTAAAGTTCATTGTTTCGATGCGGTCGGACTGAGGGCGAGGACATGGTGATCCCGTTAAAGCCTATTAACCGGCTAAAGAGCCAAAGGTGGTGGAAGACCTTTCAAGGTGCCCGAACAGCCAGTGTCATGAGTTAATGTGTTATGCGATGTGTTAAGTGATGTGACAAGTGATGTGTTAAGTGAAGTATGAAAATGAAGTAAATGTTGTGGGATGCTTGATTGTTGTTAGACATGCAAGGTCGTGTGTTGTTTGTGCAATATCCTAATAGTATATGCATAAATTATTTTGGAATTATAATTGTAATGTGAATCATGTGGGCAGGGGTGATCTTTCCTCACTGAGTAATTCATTACTCACCTCTTTTCCCATCTTTAGTGTGTGCAGGTGTGTTGCTTGTGGTGCAAGTTAGGACGCGATACCTTGGGCACAAAAGTGACGCACGAGAATGGCATGCAGCCCAGACCCCCACCCCCTCTGAGTAATTCTCGTCAAGGTTGCAATGAACCGTCAAGGCAAGACTCAGATCTGGTTACATGTAAATCAGATGCCGCTTGGAGAGCGGATCTAAAATCTACTGACTGCAGATGGTGTTTCACCGACTCTAACTCCAATCAGATTGGCCAAGGGAGCAAGGCGGGAGCCTCCATCAGCTCACCCCTAGCAGGAGAAGCCATAGCCATCCGAGATGCCCTTTTCCAAGCGGAAGCATTTGGATGGACAAAGCTTTGCATGAAATCCGATTCCCAAATGCTCATCAGAGCTATTCTATTTATAGACCAGATTGCTGAGATCTATGGAGTACTCCAGGATATCCACCACTTAGCATCTTCTTTCGTCTCGATTTCATTTGGATTTTTGCGTAGATCATAAAATCTTTTGATAGATAATTTGGCAAAACAAGCCCTTTCCCTTTTTGTATCGACAAACTGTGTTTTCTAATTTAATGAAATGCTATTAAAAAAAACGATAACTGCAATAAATTCAATCTGAAAGATTAAAAACAGATGCAACAAAAAATGATGCACAGATGGAACCATAAATAAGAACTCTGCTCGAGCAATGAACAGACGTGTCGATTAACACCAGCCTTTGTTGATCTAATCTGAAAACAATATCGCAAAAATCGGATTAGAAATACTCTTAAAAAATCGGTTAAATTGCAGAAAATCAACGATGAGCGAGATTAGTTTGATGAAAAGAGATTGATTATCCATCATAATGAATTTTCTGATTCATGTTCTTAAAACAAAAATACTTCACAAAATTATCAATTTTCGTTATGGCAATAAGCCTTAACGAAAAATTACAAAATTAAGAGTAGAGGAACGCAATTGTTACAATTGGGAAAACTGATTATTTATGAAAAATTTACCATGAAATAAATCAATAAACATAGTATAAAAATGATATCGATAAACATGAATTTAAAAAAACAGATTTCCAGAGTCGAGATATGGTGATCTATTTTCCTAATTCTGTAAACACCCTATAGTATGACGGTTGCATGGCGTTTCGAATCTCAGGACACAACTGCATAATTCTCATGATTTGCTTCACCTAAAATCATACGCTTTCAAACTTTTTTCTTTGATATACTCTCATAGGAAATAATAGGAAAACAATTAAGAGACGAAGGTCAAAGGGATGTGGAAAATTATTGTTTTACAAAATGAATGAGAGAGACAAATATATCTCTTTCATAAACAAAAACTGTTTGTGCCCATAGTGGAGACGTAAACATTGTATTAGTTATGACATTAACCATAAAATTAATCACAAAATTGAAGAGAGAACTTATCAATTTTTTTGACCAAAAATAATTTTTTTTTTGTCAACAGTCTCGATTCCTAGAGCGGTTCAGTAAATCAAACCGGAGGAACCAAGTTTACAAAATCTAGACGATAAAGGTAGTCCCGAGCACTTCGTGCTAGCTTGTCTGCCTTTGTGTTCTGTGCGCGTGGAATATGCGAGATAGAGAAAGATGAAAACTCTTTCCTGTTTCTCTCGTACTCCTCCAGATGCAATGAGAATGCTGGCCACTCCTCTGGTTTGGACATCATCTTCACTAGTTCGGAACAATCTGTGGCAAAAACCACCGCCAGTCGCCTTGCGTCGAGCATGCAATGCATGGCCCATATGAGTGCCTCTAGCTCCGTGTGTAGCGGAGAAATACTTCTGAGTACATTTTTTGCCCCCATCAAAGTCCCAACCGTACCTACCCCCTGACAGTACCACCCCAAACCCACATTATTGACCGTCTCATTCCAAGATTGACAGACTCATAATTTAGCATATTTTACCATCCATATTACATAGTTTTGCATGTACTTTTGCATTCATTTAGCCACTTTTAGTCCCATTTGCATACATATTAGAGTTTAGTGAGTGTTAGCTTAGGTTGTTGCATATTTGTACATATTAAGTCCTTATTATGTATTTTGGAGGCTTGGAGGACCATATGGAGTCTCATGGATGATCAAGAGGAGGAAGAGAAGCAGCCAAATGAGAAACAAAAGTCTTTTAGAAGCATATCGAGCATTTGGAGGTGGGATATGTATGTGTCCGGAAGAAGGCCTTGCACTGAGATCCAGACTCTGAAGCCTTCTTAATAATTGTAGAGGATCCAGAGTTCTTTCTAGTGACGTTGGAATCAAGTCATTCGGACCAGTGGTTAGAAAGTTACATTGATTTTGGTTCGGTCTGACGTGTTGGATCGACGAGCTGCTCGAACCACTCATCCAGGGGTTGGGTTCGACGTGGTTGTTCGACCAGCTGCTCGAACCAAACATCCAGGGGTTCAGCTCGAGAAAATGGTTCGACGAACTCGAAGAACCGAACATCCAGGGGTTCAGTTCGACCAGTTGGATCGACGAGCCTGGTCGAACCGAACACACATTTTTTCTGGATACAAATCGGATCAAACGAAGACTTTCCGTTCCAACTCAGCCTTCGATCTCTTCATGAACGTTGTAGGTAATTGAATCATGTTTCATTTGGAAGTGGTTTTATGTCATTATGAGTTGTGGTTACGCAGATATGGCGATTTCCGCAAGACTGCTACCCCGGGTCAAAACCCGGTTTGTTCCGGGTATACCCGGTTTGACCTCCTTCCCTATAAATACTCATAAGACCTAATTTTTATGTCAATTTTTATTCTCTCTTGTCATAGCTTAAACTCTTACCCTCTTTGGGAGAAAACCTTGTATTTTCCTTGGATCTTTAAGTTTAATGCAATATCTCTCTTAGATTTCTTAGTATCATTTCTCTAATCTTGTTTAGCTTATCACTTATCTTTGATTTGATGGGTTTAACTATGATTAGTGAGTAGTTTCTTAGGAACTTGGGGATGGGTTAGATTTAGGGTTTTCTAATGGTTCAATCTTGAAATCTAGGTTAGATTCTTTCATCTCTCTTCTTATTAAGTTGTCCCTAATGCCAAATAGCTAATCTTTGCTATTTTGGATCATAAGCATTTCATAAACCCACCAAGTGTTTGATGAAATGCTTGAACCAACTTTCTAAGAGATTTACATTCCTAGCTTAAGACATTAGTTGCCTAGGGTGTTTATCATGCCATTTAGACTTGTGTTTAATGCTAAAACATCATTAGTTCATTAGGGTGATTAGGAAAGGGATTATTGCCACACATCATGGATTAGTCTTAATTAGTGTTCTAGGCATAGAAAAATCTTGTTTGAGTTGCTGAAATGATAGCAAGGTTGGCCATTTAGATGCCCAAATCAATGATTCTATCCCTAGGTTTCGTTTTTAGTAATTTGTTAATCTTGATTAGTAGTTAATCACTTGATTAGTACTTGATTAGTGATAATTAAGGTTTTAAATCATATTATTAGTCTTGTAGTATCTCCTTTAGCTAGTAGCTTGCTTTCATTAGTTCCTTGACACCATAAATTTCGAATTTGGCTTAGATTAAATAGTTTCATGTATTCCTAGTGTTGTTAATCTTAACCCCTATGGATTGACATCTCAAATACTACAATGACATGAGTAGTAAAGATTAATTGAAGTGGAAAATCCTACTATCAAAGATCCATCAATTTGACATTTTAGCCCATCCTGAGCTGAAGCTTGAATTGGTGGGTTCCGTTGTTGTCTGGTTTCCCTCATATCCATGACATGTGCTAGTTCCCAATCATTTGCTTCCGCCGTCGCAATTCGTATGATCTCTCTGGGATCCCGTTCTAGATTGGAATACATTTTATCATTTCTTGCTATACCATATTAACCATGGATATACCGTCATGTCCTCGTGATTAGGGACTTGCCAAAACAGATGTGCTATATTAGGAAATAAAGCAGCCGTCGGGAATCTAGACGGGTGAGTAGGAATCGGCGATAACGCCCACACTTGTAGTGCCAGTGGACATTCAAAGAGCATATGATTTATTGTTTCATCCTCCGCCCCCTCATCTTCCGCATTGAAGATCACAATTTATGCCTCTACACTTAATCCGGTACATGACCGATATACAACCCGATATGATTTGCCATAAAAAAATTGTTTCAGTTTTGGTGGACATCTAACCTTCCACGCTTGTCCTTGTAATTTACATACATCCGGTCCGTAAGGTCGGTTGGTATTGTCACTTAATATCATTTCCTGCGCGGTCATGTATCCCGATCTAACCGTGTATCTTCCGGATTTTGTAAAACTCCAGCCCAGTGAATCTGGTCTATATTCCTTAGTCGTTGGGATTCCAATGATTAAAGGTATATATTTCGAAACAATTAATTGTTCAAGTAGTGGGAGATTCCACGTGAATGAAATAGCGTCAATCAATTGATTGACTTTTAGCTCAGGGTAGAGGTTGTACCCTTTGCAGACAGCTGATCTTAGGCGAGATGCTGGAATCCATGGGTCATTCCATACTGAGATAGAAGTACCGGAGCCAACTCTTTTAATAAGCCCTTTTTGTACCAGAGATCGGGCGGAGATAATACTCTGCCAACCATACGATGGAGAATACGATCGAATAGGATCCAGAGGAGTCCCATTCCTAAAATATCGGCCTTTAAAAACCTTAGTAAATAATGATTCTGGGTGGTCTATAAGTCGCCACAATTGTTTCGTAAGTAAAGCCGTGTAAAGTCCTCAATAACTCGAAACCCGAGTCCCCCATCCTCCTTATGTTTGCATAATTTATTATATGCCAGCCAATGCATACCCCATGATTGCCTGTTGGTACTCCACCAGAATTGCGAGACCGTACTCCTGAGTTTCATCGTTATTGTTTTCGGCAGGCGAAAGCAGGACATAGCGTATGTCGGTACTGCTGAAGCCACTGATTTGTTCAGTACCTCTTTGCCTCCTTTGGAAAATAGTCTGGATGTCCATCCGTTTACCCGTGTATGTTGCCGTTCTATGAGGAAGTTAAAAATCTTCGTTTTGGCTCATCCTAGACTTTCTGGTATTCCCAGATAAGTTCCCATCCCCCAGACATTCATTATTCCTAATATATTATGTATTTCGTCTCTGATTGTCGTCTCCACAGCGTGTCCAAATTGTACCTCCGATGATTTGTTAAAATTAATTTGTTGACCAGACACAGACTCATATTGTTTTAGAATATTGAGGAGTGTCTGAGTTTCCTCCTTTCTTGCCTTACAAAAAAATAGACTATCATCCGCAAAGAACAAATGGGATACCGGCGGACTGGCCCTTGCAATTTTTAACCCCGTAAGTTGTTTTTGTATTTCCGCTTTTTGCAGATTTGCTATTAATACTTCCGTACAGAGGATGGACAAATATGGAGATAGCGGATCGCCTTGCCGCAGCCCCAGTTTAGGAATTATATTCCCTCGGGGCTGTCTATTAATTAGAACCTTATATTGGACCGAGTTAATACACCACATTATCCACTTGGTCCAATTCTCTGCGAAACCCATTTTTTGGAGTAAGTGCTCTATGAAAGGCCATTCAACCCGGTCATAAGCTTTACTCATATCTGTTTTCACCACCACATACTCCTTTGTACAAGATTTGTTTGTGCGTATTCCGTGGAACATCTCATGTGCAATCAATATATTATCTGATATAAGTCTCCCAGATACAAAGGCAGACTGTGTCTCTGAAATCAGCCGAGGTAATAATTCACGCAATCGCTGGCACAAAACTTTCGAGATAATCTTATACCCTACATTACATAAACTTATAGGTCGTTATTCCGTCATCCGAGTGGGTCTTTCCGTTTCTGGAATTAGACATATATTGGTTATATTCAACCGCTGATCAAAATCTCTCGAAATTAAAAAATTGTTGACCATTTGTAGTACATCTTGTTTAATTATATGCCATGACCGCTGGAAAAATAGGGCAGTTATCCCATCCGGTCCTGGAGCTATCTCCGGATGCATCATAAACAGCGCTGATCGGACTTCCTCTTATGTTGCCAGCCGTGTTAAATCCACATTGTCGCTTTCTGATATTTCCGGCTGTATTCCTCCTGACGCCTCCTCAAATGATGTTGGATCAGTGGATGTAAATAATTCGTCAAAATATGCTACCGCTAATTTCTCCACTTTATTTTCACCTTCTACCCAAATGCATGTATTGTCATGCAATCCCACTAATGATACGATTCTTCCCAAGAAGGATGCACTCTAGGTGTGGTAGATAGATAATCCTTGACTTCAAGTGATTCGCGAAGCAAGATGATAAGGTATATTAAACCCTCTGCCCAAAACTTACAACGATTCAGATGAAACTAGGCGGTGGATTCGTTGTTGATAGAACTCGTGGAGTAAGATGTTAAGGTATATGAAACCCTAAGCCCAAAACTCGCTTAAAACGAAAACTACGAGCAAAGAAGGTGAATGGCCACACAAAAGTCTGCGGAATGACCTTTGATAAACCGGTTTGATCGTATGGATATTACGCACCAAAGATCGAAAAGTTCACAAGGAACAACAGAGAAATTACTCTCAAAAGATTAATAAAAAAAGATGGTTGTTTTTCTCAAATGAGTTACAAAGAATATAAAGAAGAAAAGATGTGTTTAATGACTAGCTAAAATCGATAAAGACTTAGCTAAAAACTAGGAAGACTTAGACTAGAATTAAAGATGTGTTTGACTGACTCTTAGACTCATAATGACCCTTGAACACGTCCAGATCCTTCCTTCTGATCAACTAGACTCTTCAACTGCTTTTCCTTCCTTTGGCAGAATCTTGACTATGTAGCTCAACTATATAACTCGACGAATGTAGCTTGAATATGTAGTCGACTATATAGACGAACGATGTAGTTGACTATGTGGCTTGAATAATGGCATTCCCTTCTTTTGGTTAACTCCTTGCTTAGGTTTGTGAATCAAGTGCCTCATTAAAACCTTTCCTGGAAAACCCAATGGGAAAAACCAAGGAGTAGGAAAAAGAGTACAAATGATCACTAAACCTTGATAAGCTTCAGAAGTCTGCTGTGTATTTTTCTGAAGTCTGGCGAGTGATTAAAACCAAAGTAGTTTTGACTTCTTCTCCTTTTTGCGTGATCATCTGACTGAGTAGTCCTCCAACTCTTTCCTTAAACCTCTTAAGCCTTGCACGAGTCATAGATCCTTCAGGTACAAGCAAAGCATCCGCTGGTTCAAGCTCTCCTTCCTCTGGTTCAAGCTGCGCATCCATGATCATATCATCCCCCTCCACTTGAAAAGGATTTGACCTCAAATCTGGCTCATCTGCAACATAAGGAACCAAGTCAGAAACGTTAAAGCTTGAGTTCACAGTATACTTACCTTGAAGATCAATTTTGTAAGCATTGTCATTGATCCGTTTCAAGACTTTGAATGGTCCATCGATTCTTGGCATTAACTTTGACTTCCTCTCAGCTGGAAATCGTTCTTTCCTCAAGTGAATCCAAACAAGTTCTCCTGGCTCAAAGACTTTCTCACGTCTTCCTTTGTTAGCTTGCTTGCGATATTGTTCCGTCCTTTTCTCAATGTTAAGTCGTGCCTTCTCATGTATCTGCTTAACAAGATCAGCTTTCTTCTTTCCATCCATACTAACACGCTCACTCAAAGGTAAAGGAGTTAAATCCAATGGTGTCAAAGGATTAAAACCATAAACAATTTGAAAAGGTGAGTACTTAGTAGCTGAATGAACTGAATGGTTATAAGCAAATTCCACATGAGGCAAACAATCTTCCCACGTTTTTATGTTCTTCTTTATGATTGCACGTAAGAGAGTGGATAAAGTTCTATTAACTACTTCAGTTTGTCCATCAGTTTGTGGATGACAAGTAGTTGAAAACAGAAGTTTAGTCCCTAACTTAGACCACAATGTTTTCCAAAAGTAACTCAAGAACTTTGTATCCCTATCAGAAACGATGGTTCTAGGCATGCCATGCAAACGAACAACTTCCCTAAAGAACAATTCAGCCACAAGTGATGCATCATCAGTTTTATGACAAGGTATGAAATGTGCCATTTTAGAAAACCGATCTACAACCACAAAAACTGAATCTCGTCCCTTTCTAGTCCTAGGCAAACCAAGTACAAAATCCATTGAAACATCAGTCCACGGTTCAGTAGGAATGGGTAAAGGATTATACAAACCGTGCGATTGTGCTTTTGATTTGGATTGCTTGCAAGTAGCACATCGTCCACAAATTCTCTCTACGTCTCTCTTCATGTGTGGCCAGTAGAAGTGATCCTGCAAAATACTCAAAGTTTTGGCAACTCCAAAGTGCCCCATTAGACCACCTCCATGTGATTCCCTAACAAACAAGTCTCTCAAGGAACAATTAGGCACACATAAACGATTCTCATAAAATAGAAAACCTTCATGTCTAAAGTATTTCCCAAATGCAAACTTTTCACAGGCTTGAAATACTTCTTTAAACTCAGAATCGGTGTCATACATTTCTTTAAGCTGTTCAAAACCTAACAACTTAGCATCCAGAGTAGAGATCAAGACATACCTTCGAGATAGTGCATCAGCAACTATATTGTCCTTACCTTTCTTGTATCGAATGACATAAGGAAATGTCTCTATGAACTCAACCCATCTCGCATGACGTTTGTTTAGCTTCTGTTGACCTTTCAGGTGTTTCAAAGATTCGTGATCAGTGTGAATCACAAACTCTTTCGGCCATAAGTAATGCTGCCATGTCTGAAGTGCTCGAACTAAGGCATACAACTCTTTATCATAAGTTGGATAGTTTAACGTGGCTCCTCCAAGCTTTTCACTAAAGTAAGCGATAGGCTTCTTCTCTTGCATCAGCACTGCCCCAATTCCTACACCAGAAGCATCACATTCAATCTCAAAAGTTTTCAAGAAGTCAGGTAAAGTAAGAACAGGTGCGTTAGTAAGCTTCCCTTTCAAAAGCTGGAACGCATTCTCTTGAGCTTCTTCCCATTTGAATCCTACTTCTTTCTTGATCACTTCAGTGAGTGGTGCTGCAATGGTGCTAAAGTCTTTCACAAAGCGTCTATAAAATCCAGCAAGACCATGAAAGCTTCTCACTTCTCCAACTGTTTTCGGACTTGGCCATTCTCTAATAGCTTTGACCTTTTCTTCATCGACTTTGATGCCTTCTGCACTTACAACAAAACCTAAAAACACAAGGTTATCTGTACAAAAAGTGCATTTCTTCAGATTAGCAAACAATGCTTCTTTCCTAAGAATAGTTAAAACCAATTTCAGATGATTAACATGCTCATCTAGACTCTTGCTGTATACTAAGATGTCATCAAAGTAAACCACAACAAAGACTCCAATGTAAGCTCGCAGAACATGGTTCATCAATCTCATAAACGTACTAGGTGCATTTGTCAAACCGAAAGGCATAACTAACCATTCATACAACCCTAGCTTGGTTTTAAAAGCAGTTTTCCATTCATCACCCTCTTTCATTCGAATTTGGTGATATCCACTCTTGAGATCAATCTTTGAAAAGACACAAGAACCATGCAATTCATCTAGCATGTCATCTAAACGAGGGATAGGATGGCGATACTTTACAGTGATGCTGTTGATGGCTCTGCAATCGACACACATCCTCCAACTTCCGTCCTTCTTTGGTACGAGCAGGACTGGCACAGCACAAGGGCTCATGCTCTCTCTGATGTATCCCTTTCTCATTAGATCATTGATTTGTTTTTGAAGCTCCTTAGTCTCCACAGGATTGGTTCTGTAGGATGGTCGGTTTGGAAGGGCTGCTCTAGGCACGAAATCAATCTGATGTTCTATACCACGGATTGGTGGTAATCCACTTGGGTTGTCTTCTGAAAAGACATCTTCAAAGTCGTGCAAAACAGAAACAATCTTGCTCGGCAGCTCCGGCTCGCGGTGAGTTAAACTCATAAGAGTTTCTTTGTAAATAAGCAAAAGAATGGGTTGCTCAGAAAGCAAAGATCTCTTAATCTCACTAGACCTCACGAAAAAGTTAGAATGTTTCTTCTCGGGTTTGCTCTCACAGGCCTTTGACTCGGTTTTACTCAAACTCTCGCTCTCTTTTTGGTGTAAAGTGTTTATGGGTTCACTCATTTTGTATTTCTTTTCTCTCTGTTTGAGCTCAAGTTGATCCTGATAAATCTCTTGTGGTGTCATAGGAACGAGTATGATCTTTTTACCTCTGAATCCGAATGAATGCTTGTTGGTAAATCCATCATGAGTAACCTTGCGATCATACTGCCATGGTCTCCCTAAGAGCTGTCTCTTATACACATCTAGATGTGTATAAGAGACAGCCCTCAACACCATAGTTCTTTTGTTGGGACATTCATTGGCATAGTGACCTTTTCCATGACACTTAAAGCACTGAACATCTCGGTTCCTTGTTCTTGGAAGCTCGACTTTCCCTTTAATCTCTTGACTGTTAACATTCGGTTTAGCTTCAAATCGTGGCTTTGGAGCTGTCTTATCTTCTCTGGAGTAGTTCGGCTTAGCATTAGATGATCCAACACCATATGATGGTCGAATTGTACTCTTTCTCTTGAGTTGCTGTTCCACCAAAATAGCCTTGTTTAGCATTTCCTCCAAATCTACATAATGCTGTAGCTCCAAGCGATCCTGAAGATCTCTATTCATTCCACTTAGAAACCTGGCCATAGTAGCCTCTCGATCCTCATCAACATCTGCTCTTATCATAAGAGTTTCCATCTCTTGAAAATAGTCCTCAACGGGTCTACTGCCTTGAACAAGTCTCCTGAGTTTTTGATGCAACTCTCTGTGGTAGTGACTAGGCANCTCCTGAGTTTCATCGTTATTGTTTTCGGCAGGCGAAAGCAGGACATAGCGTATGTCGGTACTGCTGAAGCCACTGATTTGTTCAGTACCTCTTTGCCTCCTTTGGAAAATAGTCTGGATGTCCATCCGTTTACCCGTGTATGTTGCCGTTCTATGAGGAAGTTAAAAATCTTCGTTTTGGCTCATCCTAGACTTTCTGGTATTCCCAGATAAGTTCCCATCCCCCAGACATTCATTATTCCTAATATATTATGTATTTCGTCTCTGATTGTCGTCTCCACAGCGTGTCCAAATTGTACCACCGATGATTTGTTAAAATTAATTTGTTGACCAGACACAGACTCATATTGTTTTAGAATATTGAGGAGTGTCTGAGTTTCCTCCTTTCTTGCCTTACAAAAAAATAGACTATCATCCGCAAAGAACAAATGGGATACCGGCGGACTGGCCCTTGCAATTTTTAACCCCGTAAGTTGTTTTTGTATTTCCGCTTTTTGCAGATTTGCTATTAATACTTCCGTACAGAGGATGGACAAATATGGAGATAGCGGATCGCCTTGCCGCAGCCCCAGTTTAGGAATTATATTCCCTCGGGGCTGTCTATTAATTAGAACCTTATATTGGACCGAGTTAATACACCACATTATCCACTTGGTCCAATTCTCTGCGAAACCCATTTTTTGGAGTAAGTGCTCTATGAAAGGCCATTCAACCCGGTCATAAGCTTTACTCATATCTGTTTTCACCACCACATACTCCTTTGTACAAGATTTGTTTGTGCGTATTCCGTGGAACATCTCATGTGCAATCAATATATTATCTGATATAAGTCTCCCAGATACAAAGGCAGACTGTGTCTCTGAAATCAGCCGAGGTAATAATTCACGCAATCGCTGGCACAAAACTTTCGAGATAATCTTATACCCTACATTACATAAACTTATAGGTCGTTATTCCGTCATCCGAGTGGGTCTTTCCGTTTCTGGAATTAGACATATATTGGTTATATTCAACCGCTGATCAAAATCTCTCGAAATTAAAAAATTGTTGACCATTTGTAGTACATCTTGTTTAATTATATGCCATGACCGCTGGAAAAATAGGGCAGTTATCCCATCCGGTCCTGGAGCTATCTCCGGATGCATCATAAACAGCGCTGATCGGACTTCCTCTTATGTTGCCAGCCGTGTTAAATCCACATTGTCGCTTTCTGATATTTCCGGCTGTATTCCTCCTGACGCCTCCTCAAATGATGTTGGATCAGTGGATGTAAATAATTCGTCAAAATATGCTACCGCTAATTTCTCCACTTTATTTTCACCTTCTACCCAAATGCATGTATTGTCATGCAATCCCACTAATGATACGATTCTTCCCAAGAAGGATGCACTCTAGGTGTGGTAGATAGATAATCCTTGACTTCAAGTGATTCGCGAAGCAAGATGATAAGGTATATTAAACCCTATGACCAAAACTTACAACGATTCAGATGAAACGAGGCGGTGGATTCGTTGTTGATAGAACTCGTGGAGTAAGATGTTAAGGTATATGAAACCCTAAGCCCAAAACTCGCTTAAAACGAAAACTACGAGCAAAGAAGGTGAATGGCCACAAAAAAGTCTGCGGAATGACCTTTGATAAACCGGTTTGATCGTATGGATATTACACACCAAAGATCGAAAAGTTCACAAGGAACAACAGAGAAATTACTCTCAAAAGATTAATAAAAAAAGATGGTTGTTTTTCTCAAATGAGTTACAAAGAATATAAAGAAGAAAAGATGTGTTTAATGACTAGCTAAAATCGATAAAGACTTAGCTAAAAACTAGGAAGACTTAGACTGAAATTAAAGATGTGTTTGAATGACTCTTAAACTTATAATGACCCTTGAAAACGTCCAGATCCCTTCCTTTTGGTCGACTAGACTCTTCAACTGCTTTTCCTTCCTTTGGCAGAATCTTGACTATGTCTAGCTCGACTATATAACTTGACTATATAGCTGACGAATGTAGTCGACTATATAACTTGACTATATAGCTGATTCACAAGTCTGCTGTGAATTTCTTCCAGAAGTCTGTTGTGTATTTTCAGAAGTCTGATGTGTAATTTTCAGAAGTCTGCTGTGTAATTAAAACCATAATGGTTTTAACTTCTTCTCCTTATTGAGTGATCATCTGACTGAGTAAAACTCCAACTCCTTCTTTAAACATCTTAAGCCTTGCACGAGTCATAGTTCCTTCAGGTACAAGCAAAGCATCCGCTGGTTCAAGCTCTCCTTCCTCTGGTTCAAGCTGCGCATCCATGATCATATCAACTAATCTGTTAATAGTCCTGCGTTGTTTTGTCGTTGCATGATAAAATTTTGTCTTAAGATCACCGCTTTTATACCACAAATTTCTGCTTTTTTGTTGCCAAAAATCTTCCTCGTCTTTGTACGTTTCTATAAGTCTACTTGTTATCTCAATGAGTTCCTCCTGAGGGCGAGAATCGTCATTTTGTATTTACTCTAGTGACCGCTGGAGCTCCGCTATTTTATTTTGTCCATATGGTTTGTTCTCCTTTCTCAATTTGGATATTCCCGATTCTGTCAACTAGGGTTAGAGATTCCGTCGTATATTCAGTTTGCCATCCTCTTGCAATTGATTCCATCAATCCCTCCTGCCCAATCCATCGCTTATCAAACCGAAATTGTCTCTGTCTCTTATATTTTTCTTTGCAATTGTCGCCACCACTGGTCTGTGATCCGACCCAATCATACCGAGATATTCCACATAAGAGTAGGAAAATAAATCATGTCATTCCTCTGTTGCTAGTCTCCTATCTAATCGACATCTCACATTGCGTCTGTTTCTCCGGCCTTTCCATGATAGTTGATTCCCTCGACTTTGAAATTCCAGTAATCCGTAATTACTAATTATTGTGTTGAAATCGACAAAGGAAGATGCTTGGCGAAGTGTTCCTCCTTGTTTTTCATGGTTTCCAGTTATTCGTTAAAATCTCCATTTAAAAATCAAGGTTCCGTCCTTGTTAAACCCGTTCTTGTTAGACGTTCCCATCTCCGTAAACAAACGATAAATAAGTTATTTTTCCTTCAATAATGGCCTCAACATCGATAATACGCTTATTGGAAAACAAGACTTTAACATCAAAAATGTTATTATAAAATAGAGCAAGTCCACCACTTGCTCCACACGGTTCAACCGTAAATAACATATCATAACCAAAATGCAATTGAAATTGCTCTAAAAAAATAAAATATTGCTTGGTTTCAGAGAGAAATAAAAAGTCAGGCTTAAATTTCCTCCAAACCACCCTAAGGTAGCTTATTGGGAACCTATTACCAAGACCTTGACAATTCCAACTTAAAACCCATTAAACAACCATTTTTTATTTTACCGAATCCTCCGGTGGGTCTTCACTCTTCCCGATACGGTCCACATCGTGCTAACCATTCTGATCTGCATCCTTCGGGATCACCCTTTTGCGTGGCGTTGGAATTTGTACCAACCGCTTAAAGCCTCCACCGAAACCACCCATTGTTCTAAAGAGTTTCTTCTTTGCACCACCCTTATTGTTAGCCACAGCTTTTCCTTTTATTTTCTCTTTTGCATCACCCGCTCCTGCCATATGTGGCCCTCTTGGTAATGCATTCTCCCGAGGTTCCTGGACAAGAGTCTCTGTCGTAACACCACATGAGAGAATAGTCTCTTCCTCAGCCTCAGCATCCGCCAAACCCTCTTATTCAGAAAATTCTGCATTTCCTCCATTATCAATCATCTCATCGTCAATTACCCCAGTCACTGTCTCTTCCTCAAGTATACCATCCCCACTTGCATCAACATCAACTACTATCGATTCATTCTGAATCTCCATCTGGCCATTGTCACTTGAAACTGCATCAACTATTGCCGATTCATTCTTGAACTCCATCACCATCGTATCAATTTGATTCCCTAATTCATCCATGCCCAATACTTCTTCCTCAAAAATGATTTCTTTCCTGACATTTTTTGCTGAATGCTGGGTGGGACTAATCGGAGCTTTTCCTTTACCGAGACCACTTCCTTACGTTCCTTGTGTGCCTGCTCTTGTTCGTCAAGCGCTCTATAGACCCCACGTGTTGCTCCCCCGAACCGTTTCTTCAGTTCTCGTTGTGGTAAATAACCACCTGACATCCTGAGTGACGACAAACCCTCGCCACCATATCTGTCTTTCCCTCCACCAATCTGTTTGAACCGTCTGTTCTCCCGAGCTTCCACCATTTTGCCCTTACTCTTTGCGTCTTCCAAATTTGTAGATCCTGAGCTTGTCTTTCCCTCTTCACCTTTTCCCTGGAGAACCGCTCCCTTGTAACTCATGGCTACCCCATCAGATTTACCATCTCTGTACCGCATCTCATCCCATACGTCTCGCTTGGGATACAAGACTGGACATTTACTGATGTCATGGCAAAGACTGAAGCATTCACGACAGAAGCCAAAGAGCCTCTCATACCGAAGCACCACCGTCGTCTCATCACCACTGTGGAATTCGACAGTTGTTTCAAACGTCAATGGTTTGAACGCATCCACACAAATCTGCACCCTGCCACCATCATAATCCACATCCTTGACTTCACCGATTGCTTGTCCGATACTTCGGAATGTTGGTTCCGCCTAGAAATGAAGTGGAATGCCTATCATCCGCAGCCAGAATGTAATTGCGGAGGGATAGTTTGGATCCACCACATGTTCCCATCTAACCAGGGATACCATTCAATAGTCGAAATGGTATGGCTCCATTTTCAACACCTCAATGATATCCTCCTCATCATCAAAGTCGAACTGGAATGAACCCATCCCCAGGTCCGCACCTGCTATTCGTTCCTCCATCTTCCAGATTCGGGGCAACATGTACAGAAGGGTCTTCATGTCCTGCGCAGCCGGATTCATGCATCTTCCAATGAGCGTGCGTGAGTAACCCTTGATCAAATCCGAATTATCAAACCGTGGTACTGTGATCTTCAATCGAGACTCGAGTGTCTCTTTCCCTTTGTTCGATCCAGCCATGCCCATTCTGGTTGTTTGTGACATCAAAGATAACAATACCGAGAAATGTAAGAAGGAGATTAGTAAGTAAAATAGCAAGAGACGAAGTTGAGTACGAGATACTCTATAACCCCATCTCTGATCACTACTTATACTCAGAACTAATGCCCAATACGCAAGAAACAATCTGTGATTGGTATCCTTCGGATTTTCCTTTAACTGATCCACTTTAATTTCCTGATTACGAATATGATTTTTTAGTAGCATCCGTAGAAATCTAGTTACCTTAATCGCTTGTTGTTCCTCAAATCTTTCCCAAGACCATATCTCTGATGTATCTGTGAGAGATTCCGTTGAGCAATCAAAGCCACCCGATTGATATTGCATACCCAACCTTAGTTGTATTTCCTTCGCGAGCCGAGATCCGCGCCGTATCTCAACTGTGGATGCCATATGACGGAGTATATGGTGATCTTTTCCGATCTATCAAACCGTGATAACCGTATAATTATTTGAAACCTAAGATCCGCATTTCCGATTTTGAAACCGTGAACATCCGCATGGTCGGATCTCTTCCGATTCATATTTAGATCCACATTGCCGAATTGTAACCTCAAATCCGATTTGAAACCATAAACATCCTCATGGTCGGATCTTCTTCGATTCATATACAGTCTCGTACCTCTGCACCTTTATTTTTGTATATACAATTGTGCCTAAACTATCTCAAAATCATATATTTTAATATTTAATTTATTTTTAAAAAATGTTTTCAATATCAATTTAAATACTAAAAAGGAAAAAAAAATTATTTAGGGGAAAAGAAAATTTATATTATTCCAAAAACGTAACAACAAAATATTTCTAAAATTTTTTTCGATATATTTTTTGAGTTTCAGAACGTGTCTTATGCATATTCTCTAGGATATGATAGTTTTAGAACGTGTCTTATGCAGATTTTTATGTTATGTGAGTTTTAAAACGTGTTTTCTATTGCTTCTGTATGTTCTATGCTTTTGTAGAATAAACATTCTGCATAATCTAGGTGTTATGCGAGGTTCACAACATGTCTTCTGAGAATTTTAGAATTAGGAGAAACATGATTTTTTTCATCTTTCTCCATGCCGTCTTTTTAACTATACTCTCTGTTTATGATTCTCTCACATCTCTGCAAATATATCTGGTTTAAACAAAAAAGTATGGATAGATGTCACATAAATATGGTGAGTTTATCAAATTTGTTGTTTGCTTACCACAAATTGATCTGTGCAAATTCTATTTGGGAGTTATTAAAACTTTTTGTGTATCATAGATAAATATGCTGAAAATTTATGTGATGTGCGGTGTATGGAGATCATTTGGAAACAACTAGTGGAGATTTATTGTTCATAAAAAAAAAACGTGCTAGATTACTTACTTTGGAATCGACTAATACTATTGAAGAACTAAAGATGATGGTTTCAGAATACTATAGAATAGAACATAGTATGGTTGATGTGGTATTCAGTTATCTACATAGTGTTTAGGTTAATAACTTAGAATCTCTGCCAGTTCTTATCGCAATCGATCAACAAGTGAGAAAATTGGTTGGGTATTTAAGAAAGAAGGCTGTAGCCGACGGAGAAAACGAGGAATCAATTTTGGTTTACATTTTGATTTGGGATTTTTTGTTAATTTAGATATGTTATAATTATTTAATAATTATATAAAAAATTAATTAATCATTTAGAGGGTATAGTTGGATTTCGATTAATGTAAAGCCTAATTCACCGAGAGTTACTTAGGAAGGTATAGAAGCACGAAACTGTATAAAAAACGTCATTTATTTCTAATTTTCCCTTTATCAAAATCTTCAAAAGATTTTCTCTGAACCGACTTTTTTCATGTTTTGTTATAACATATTTGTGACGGAGTATAGTCTTGTTGAATTAGAGTATGCGCAGGGAAATATTCTAAAATTCTAACAATACAAATAGTTATATTCGTTCCGTCTGTCTCTTCTTTTCAGGTTATACTAGGAGAGAACCCGCACGATGCACAGATTTTATTTTAATTTGAGTTTTAAATAATATGTTTAAATCTTTATTTTAACTATTTATTTTATCTTGGTTTAATTAGAATTTCTTTTTCTATTTTTGTTTGATGATATGTGTAATCTCTTTCATACATTATTTTACGAATCTTTATTTATTCTTCATTTTTCAGACTTTTCTATTTGTGTAAATCTTAATATTATAATAATTTTTATTTTTTTTAATTTATCATTTTGAAGATTGTTTTTTATATATATTTAATTTAAGGGAGAATTACTAAAAATGACGCAAAACTTAATTCTTTCTCCAAAACTAGACCCCCTATTGCATGTTTGGCAAAAGTAACTCACAGTGGTAGTGAAATTACAACCTTCACCCTTATGACCAAACAAAAAACGTTTACTGAAGAAGTCTACTGAAGAAAGTAGACTTCGCGAGTATACTTCCAAAGTAGACTTCTCACCCGTGACTTATACTGTAGAGTAGACTTCTCTCAAATAATTTCCTCGTAATTAATTAAAAAAATTATAAAAAAGTAATTTTATAAAAAACTTTGATAAATAACCAAAACATATACTTTTTCATCTATTAAAAATAAAATTTCAAAAAATGAATCCAATTTAAATCAACATAGCCATATTTGGTTAGAAACCAATACATCTAGAGAAGTCTACTAGAGAAGTCTACTAAATCACTAAATCTTAAATTTTAATAAGAAAAATTATAAATAATAATTTGGTAAAACAATTATGAACGCAATTAAAACACAGACAATTGGCATTTATATAAAATAAAATTTCATGAATATGTATCAATTTATAAGTTTCATGAGTATTCAGTTTAAAAGGGTTAGGGTTAAGGTTTAAAGTATATTTTATAAGGGTGTAATTGTTAGGGTAAGAAAAAACATTTATATGAATTCATAATTTATGGTTTGGTTAATGCTTTAGCATTGATATGTTTATTATTTTAAGTAAATTAATGTTTAAATATAAGTTTTTATCAAAAATATTTTATTTAGGATTTAGGGTAAGTAGACTTCTCGAGAAGACTTTTATCGAATAGAATTATACTACACAATAGACTTCTCGAGTAGATTTCCAAAGTACACTTCTCTCGTGTGACTTATACTGCAGAGTAGACTTCGCGAGTAGACTTCTCGAGTAGACTTCTCTCAAATAATTTCTTGAGAATTAATTAAAAAAATTTAAAAAATTAATTCTATAAAAAGCTTAGGTAAATAACCAAAACATATACATTTTCCATCTATTAAAAATAAAATTTCAAAAAAGTAAATCAATTTAAATCAACATAGCCAAATTATGTTAGAAACCAATCATCTAGAGAAGTTTACTAGAGAAGTCAACTAAATCACTAAATTTTAAATTTTAATAGTAAAAATTATAAAAAATAATTTGATAAAAATTATTATGAACAAAATTAAACATAGACAATTGGCATCTATATAAAATATAATTTCATGAATATAAATCAATTTATAAGTTTCATGGGTATACAGTTCAAAAGGGTTAGAGTTGAGGTTTAAAGTATAGGGTATAAGGGTGTAATTGTTAGGGTAAGAAAAAATTCTATATGAACTCATAGTTTATGGTTTGGTTGATGATTTAGCGTTGATATCTTTGTTATTTTAACTGTAATATGTGAATATGTTAAGTAAATTAATGTTTTGATATAAGTTTTAATCAAAAATATTTTATTTAGGGTTTAGGGTAAGTAGACTTCTCGAGTAGACTTCTCTCGAATAAAATTATACTACACAGTAGACTTCTCGAGTAGACTTCTCGAATAAACTTCATAAAATACAGCGGGAAATCGAAATTATTTAACAAATTGGGCGGGAACTTTAATAAATTGGGCAGGAACTTTAACAAATTGGGCGGGAACTCAATTTTACCGGTTAAGTAGACTTCTCTCGAGTACACATTTTATTACACAGTAGACTTCTCCCAAATAGACTTATACTACATAGCAGACTTCTCGAGTAGACTTCTAAAGTAGACTTCTCTCGAATACACTTATACCACACATAAGACTTCTTGAGTAGACTTCTCGAGTAGACTTCTCGAGTAGACTACTCTCGAAAATCTTCCTAAATATATAAAGAGAGTTTAACCTAATTGTGTTAAAAATAAAGTGCCTCTCTCTCTGTCTAAAATAACGCATCTCTCTCCTTTCCCTCCTCTCTGGCCATAAATCCTTCTCCTTCATTTCTTGATGTCATTCTCATCTCTATCATCTCTATCTCACCTTCAATCTCCTCTCACTTGCTGATTATGGTAGTGGTAAGCAAATATGAGCTTTTGTCTTCCTCTTTTTGTTTGCTTTGTGTTCATATTACAAATTTGAGCTTATTATTACAGATTTAAAATTATTATTGTAGATATGGGTTTATTGTTGCAGATCTAAACTTATTATTTTATAAATTTTGTAGATTTTGTTACAGATCTGAATTTTTTATTGTAGATTTGGGTTTATTTTTGCTTATATCACAGACCAGATAATTACTTCGAAAAATGACCCACACAGCGATAATTGCTTTGTTTACAAGCTTTTGTTTTTGGTCTGTAGGGGCTTTATCAGATACATTGGAGAGAAGAAAGCGGCATCTTCAGGCTCCAGTTATAGTTCGCAGGTACATACCATATTTTTTTCTTTTATTTGTTTTAGCCTTACAGTAGTATAATATGAATGAAACTTTAGCTAATTCCTGAATTGTTCCTCAAACATAATAATCTTTCGGATAACTGCAATTACTCATTTCTTTCATTATCTGTTATGTTTTGTCTAAGCCATCTTTTCCTTATGTTATGTTTTCAGTTTTCCGAAGCATTTGGGAAACTCTACGGCCAAACAAAGGCTGCAACGGCCAACGATGCTTCTGAATCCTCTAAATCACGTGGAGGTGTTCATGATAACTGCATAAAGTAAAAATGTCTTAAGCTAAATTTGCTTTTTACAAAATCACTTGCAAGACATGTCTCTCTAACTCTTTTACTCCATTGTCTGTTTGAGCCTGGCCCATAAATTTACCTAATACTTGCAGTTCCATTGTACCTCTGAGCAAAGCGGGGAGTCCTAAAGTAATGCGATTCAGCACTTCAGGTCAGTCACTAATTTAAACTCATATATTCCCTTCATGGAATCAGCTGATTCATTTGCTCGTTATATTGGTTTGTTATTTATAGGATTATTTGGGATCTAGAGAACATGCAAGAAGAACTTGGCCATCAGCTTTAATAAACACAGAAATAAAACAAATATGGATCACAAGTATGTTTAATTTGTGTATCAGATTTTTGTTTACCCTTTCCTAATTTCGTAATTGTTTATTGTGTAAACCACAACAATAAAGGCCTTATTTTTATTGGTTTATGTAACGGCGAGGAAGGGCAGGTATTAATAAGTTTGCAAGTTATGTCGTTCCCCTCTGGATCTTTGTAATATCTTGAATGCTTTACGATTGATTCATTATTAGTTATAGCATCTTGTAATCAATTTTTGTGAAGTATATTACACAGTTTATGTTTAGCTTTGCGTCAAATCAAAACCATCTCCAGCTTAAATCAAACAATACCAAACCCAAAACATAAAATTTCTTCAAATTTCTTTCAAGTTCTTGAGAATAAAATATAGTAGATTCTGCCTTCTGAACAATACCCATATATTCCACAAAAATGAAACAAATATGAATCTTCCTGTCTCAGATGATACAAGTATAGTCCAGATGCGTAACAGGCAAAACTAACATTTGGTATGTTCCTGCAATGCAATCATTCTCACATATTGCGAATTTAACCACCGTCCTTTGTCCTAAGCAACTCCCAGAATACCTATAACTATAAGCTTCTTAAGCATAAACTTAAGATTCAACAAATAAGTTTTTTATGCCGAGAAACACAAATTGAACAATCAACTTTATGTCTCCAAGACCATTCCTTTTCGTCCCATAGGCAATGAAGTTGGCGCTTATGTCGTCTGGCAATTATTTTATTTAGGGTTTATGGTAAGTAGACTTCCCGAGTAGATTTCTCGAGTAGACTTCTCGCGTAAACTTCTCTCGAATAGAATTATATTAAACAGTAGACTTCTGTAGTAGATTTCTCTCGAATATAATTATACTACACAGTAGAATTCTCTATTAGTCTTCTCGAGTAAACTTCTCAAGTAAACTCAAGAAAAAACAGCGGGAAAACTAAATTATTTTACAAATTGGGCAGGAATTTTAACAAATTGAAAAAGTAGACTTCTACACTTCATTAGAAGTCTACTACTAATAAGCTAAATACCTAATAAAAGAAAAAAATTAATTAAAGCTCAACTATAAAAAATAAACATGTAAAACTCATACATAAGCAATACCAATAAATAACACAAACTCAAGAGTCAAAAAATAATTTTTATTTAACATAAATTACAGATAAATCAATTTAATTAAAAAAAATTGAAAAAGTAGACTTCTAAACTTCATAAGAAGTCTACTTACTTCTTTGAGAAGTCTAATACTAATAAGTTAAATATCTAATAACACAAACTTTGTTTCCATTTGTTGAAGCATCAGAGGTGGTAATGGATAGGATAACTCCACAAACTTTGTTTCCGTTTCCAACATATAATCCTCTTGTGCCATTTCAAGAAGCTCACCATGTGTGCAACCATCTCTCAAGAAACAAAATTAGCCCCCCTTTGCTATTATCCACTACGAAATGCCACAAAGATTCTTTCATCACCCATTCTCCATAAACCGCTGGTATGTGAGTCATTCTCTGTAAGAAAACAAAATCCAAACCACATTAGAAATAAACATTGAAAAAGTAGACTTCTTGGATTTCTTCGAGAAGTCTACTACTAATATGCTAAATGCCTAATAACAGAAGAAAATTAATTAAAGCTCAACTATATTTAACAAACATGTAAAATTCATACATAAGAAAGACTAATAAATAACACAAACTCAAGAGTCAAAAAATAATTTTTATTTTTCATAAATTACAGATTAAAGAATTTTATAAGGAAATTAAAGAAGTAGACTTCATCT
>JAHZTW010000004.1:32509518-32554997 GCA_020283515.1 Alliaria petiolata | reverse complement strand
ATGGCCTAACTAGCCCTTAATAGCCACTATCATGGTCTTTAAGGCATACTAGTCTCTTGGTTTGGACATAAGAGATTTCCTAAGTTCTTATGAGACAAGGAAATCTCTTCGATCATAAATCCTCTCCCAAGGTCTTTATGCATTTTGATACTCCAAACCAAGATCTAACTTTTTAAAACCTTCCTAATCACCTCATCCTTAAATCCTAAAGAACTACTCTTTAACCATATTCGAACTCCTCAAAATTATAGGATAAGAGGAGGCTAGACATGATCAACATAGCAAGAAAGAAAGATTAAAGCTTAAAGAGAAGTTCTAAAATTTAAAATCCAAGTTTTTGCAACAAGAAAAGCTTAAAAGTACAACTATGGAGAGAAAAATAAAAGTAGATCTAAAATTTTTGGAGAGACAATCCCTAAAAACGTGCCTAGGTCTAAAATTTAGGTAAAACATGTTCATATAGGACCACACAAATGGTCCCCTCACTAAAATCCAAAAAACATGAGTTGGCAAAAGTTTGAAAACCAAAGGAGAAGGAAGGAGGATTTTGAACTAGAGATCGAGTGGCTTGGTCGATCTTTAGCTCGATCTGATTGTTGGATCAAGTGGCTTGGTCGATCTTCGACTCGATCCAAGGTTGATCGGACAGCTTGGTCGATCTGCTGCTCCATCAAAGGTTGGATCGACTGGTTGGTTCGATCCTTGGCTCGATCGTCGGGTGAATCGACAACGCATGGTCGATCTCCTGCTCGATCTCAGCCTCACTTCTTTTGGCCGAGCATGCACTTGATTCCCAGCAATTCCTAAGCCTTTCTTGCACCTTCTTCTCCATGCTCAGCATCCACCAAAGCTTCATGTACAGCATAATACCTGAAAATGATGCATATATGCAAGAAATATGCCAATGCTAATGCAACATGTCCTAAAACCTAAAATAGAATAAAAGATACAATTAATCTAAATATGAATGCAATATGTATGCAAAATCTATCCTAAATGAGTGCTAAAATATGCTAAATTATGAGTTTATCAACGGATCACGGCTCCTTAGCCGATACGAACAAGCGCATGGGCGAACCTCGACGAGTAGCAGCGACTTGATCCCGAAGCAGGCATCTAGGAATGAAGATCCAGCAAGGTGTTCCTCGAAAACGGATATCGGATGAAGCATCAACATTAGCCCGATATTGGCAGCATGCGAAGGACTCTACAACGGCAAGATCCCGAAATCGTTCCCCGATATGGAGGATACTCGAAGAACACAAGAATTTAGCATATCGGCTTGCTTCCACGATATGAAGCCGATACGCTACGGTCCAAAAGAGTACCTATTTCAGGCAAGTGGTCCCAACGTTTTAGGTTTTTCCTCTTTTGTGTATAAATACACATTGCGTCCCACGCTATCTCTCTCTCTGGTTCCACTTTTATTTTTCTGTCTTTCTTGTAACCGAAAACTCTTAGTCCTTTCACCATTAAAGGTTGTTAAAAAGCTTGAACCTTTTACGATATTTTGAAGTTATCAAGTCTTGTTTTCATAGCATTTCTTGTTAAACCTTCTTTCTTTTCTTGTTTTTGACTTCTTAAAAACCATGAGTAACCTTCTTATCCTTATGGATCTTGAGGTTTGTCAAATGGCGAGTGAGTAGCCTTTTTAAGGATTTTGATGGGTTAAAAGAGCCAAAGAACTCTCGGAATTACTTTTCTTGCTTAGCTAGAACATAAAGTTTGATTCTTTCTTGTTTATTCTTCTCAATGCTTAGTCTAGTTTGATCATCTAGTCTAAATACTGTAGGCAGCTTGACACGAACACCACGTGCTTGCTTAGCCAAACCCATAAACAAGGGCTCGATCTTTCCTAGGCTCAGACGGACCATGTGTCTAGGAGATCTTACGGTTCAATAGGGACGTTTTAGCATGCTTGTGTCTTCTATTGTACCGCTAAGCGGGAGCTAGTATATGGTGATAGAGATTCAAAGAGGTTAGACCCAAACGCCATGGGCTAAACGACTTGTGGATCCCTTTACCTAAGAATCACCATCTAAAGACCAAGTCTTGTGTGATCCAAAAGCTTTAGCTTGATAAACAATCTGAGAGTCCCCTAGTTCATAAAACCCATCTTGATCCTTCTTTTATTTAAAAAGCTTATCTTTTTACCATTTAAATCATTACTCAAGTAGGTTAAAGTTCTTATTTTTATGATCTTGAGTGACTCAAGATCCAGTCTTTAGTAGTTTCTAGTAGTAAAGTCCCAACCTTTTACTCTTTTAAACTTGACTTGTGACACCGAAATAGCCGATCTGTTTACTAAACACTCTCAAATGGATTGATAAGACCCATACACTATACTGTAACAGTTATAAGTAGTGGGTCATTGACCTAGTAGCGTGAAAAACCTACTTATCAATTGGCGCCATTGCCGTTTGGGTTTAAGTTTAGTCATTTCGGTTCTTGGTCGTTGCAAGGACAAGTTTTTGTTTTCTAGTTATTTAACACTTTTAGCGTGACTTCTCTGTCTTGGTAGGTACATGAACTTGCGGTGACACGGTACAACAATTCTTGTTCCCCGAAATGACGATATATATCCGCTTGAGAGATCAGCCAGACGAAATCGGGAACAAGCCGATATAGGAGACCGTGTGACGATGGAGAATCAACAAGGTGCTCAAGGAGCTATGGGCGCAGCTGGTGCACAAGGCCAACAAGGCCACCAAGGACCTCAAGGTCCACAAGGGGTACAAGGCGTTCAAGGAAAGCCTGGTGTTGCAGCTTCTCAACGAGCTGTTCGGCAAATCGGTGCAGGAGATGCACCGATATCGACTGCGAGCCGACACGGCATCCAGCCGCCATCAATCCAGAACAATAACTTCGAGATCAAGAGTGGTCTCATCTCCATGGTGCAGAACAACCGTTTCTTCGGTCTGCCCTTAGAAGACCCACTTGACCATCTCGACCAGTTCGACCGTGTGTGCGCCATGACGAAAATCAACGGTGTAAGCGAGGATGGCCTCAAGCTGCGACTGTTTCCCTTCTCGTTGGAGACAAAGCACGCGCTTGGGAGAAGACTCTGCCACATGGATCAATTACCTCGTGGGCACAATGCAAGAAGGCTTTCTTGACCAATTTCTTCTCCACATCGAGGACAGCCCGATTGAGGAAGAAGATAAGTGGCTTCACCCAAAAAGCCAATGAAACCTTCAGAGAAGCTTGGGAACAATTCAAGGGTTACAGAACTCAGTGTCCTCACCATGGATTCAGCCAAGAGTCACTTCTCAGTACTCTATACCGAGGTGTCATCCTCAAGATCCGAATGTTGCTCGATACGACGAGTAATGGCAACTTTCTCGCCAAAGACGTGGAAGATGGTCTTGAGCTGGTGGAGAACTTAGCTCAAAGTGACTCTTCCTACCACGAAGACTACGACATATCCAACCGTGGCTCCAAAGAAGAAGTAGAAGAAAGCAGGAAAGTGATCAAGGAGCTAAACGAGAAGCTTGGCAATTTATTACTTGCCCAAGCACAAAAGGAAGTCCATTTCGTGGCGGAATACACTCAAGTCCAAGAGGGGGAGGACGTTCAAACTAAAGATGTTCACTATATCAACGCTCAAGGAGGTTATACTACATGGAGACCAAACAACAACCTCTCCTACAGAAACACAAACGTTGCCAACCCCCAAGACCAGACCTATCCACAACAACAAGCAAGAGGAGCAAAGAAGTTCGTGACTTACATGAACAACCAAGGATTTGTACCAGGAAACCAATTTAAAAGTGGTTACCCGCCACGACCACAAGTCGTTGCACCTCTTTTTCAACAACAGCAAGGAAATCCACTTGCTCAAGCTGGATTTAACCTGGAAGGCACTCTCAAGCAACTTTTCCAAGGTCAAACCCACATCCAGACGGATATGCACAAACGTTTTGCCGAGGTGCATAACAAGATAGACTGTCTAAACACCGAACTATCCGGGAAGATTGAAGCATTGGCCGTTCGAGTCAAGACGCTTGAAAATAACAAAGACATTGCATCTACAAGCCTGCCAAGCAACCTTCCTGGCAAATCCTTCATGAATCCAAAGGAGTATTGCCAAATGATCACCACTCTCGACGAGGCAAAACGGGATCAAGCCGAAACTGCTTCTCCAAAACGGTCTCAAGTCGATGAGGATATCGATATCCTAAGAGGGGGAGGGAGTTCTCAAAATTTGTCAGTCCCTGAAGAGCAAAAGGTGACGAATCCACCAAAAGCACCATTCCTGCCAGTCTACAAACCACCAATGCCATACCCTCAGAAGTATAAGAAGCATCTCATAGAAGAAACGGAGGCCAAGTTGATTGAAACCTTGAGGAAGGTCGAAGATCTATTCAGCAACATTGACGAGACCAAACCTGTTACAGCCTTTCTCGTGGCTCTGAAGGACAAGATCTATGCTGATGCAATGGCAACTATTGGAAAGAATGCAGCAGCTCGTGAGGAGAAATTCAAGGAAGAACCCTTGGTAGTCGAAAAGCTAGAAGATCCAGGATCATTCACTCTTCCATGCAAACTCGGTGGGATCACATTTGACAACTGCCTGTGTAATCTTGGTGTAAGCATCATTATGATGAGTCTAGCCACGACACAACGTCTCGGGTATAACAACTATATCGACTGCAAGATGTCGTTATCTCTGGCCGATGGAAGCGAGAGAAAGACGGTTGGGAAACTGATAGACCTGCCTCTCATGATTGGCATTGTGATACTCCCAAGCGACTTCCTGGTGATAGAAATGGGCCAAAATGTCAAGGAAACCCTTATGTTGGGAAGACCTTTTCTAGCTTCAGCCGGTTGCGTGTTTGATTACAAGAGTGGCAAGGTAGAGCTAAGACTAACCGGGAGCTTGGTGATGCATTTCGACACCAAAGGAAAGGGGATCAATGAAGGAGAGCATGCATACTCTCTCGAGCTCAAGAAAGCGATTGAGAAATCCAAAGATCCATCCTTTGTGATACGCTATGATGGGGAGAGCTTCGATGGCGTCTGCCTCAATGCCATGTTTGACGGATGAACCGAGGAGATACAAGAAGCACCAAAGGAGGTGGTCACATGTAAAAAGTCCTATGTACAAGGACCAACCCTCGGTGATCTTCTGGATGGTATGACTCTCAATCCTATGTTCTCTGTTTCTGGTGAGATGATATACAAGCCGAGATGCAAGGGAAAGATTAAACCCTTTGCTTACCTTAAGGTGATTAAAGACACCGATTTGACCAAAGAAAAGGGTATTAAGGCAAGCAAGGAGGGAATCTCCCATGTGTCTCTAACTGATATCATCTTTGTGATCAAGGAAAGTAAAGATCCTCCCAGAGGATCGAGCGGTGTTCATTTCCCCCTTTCACATTAAAAAGGAAACAAGAAAAGTCAAGCTAAGTGACTCAAAACAAAGCGCTCTTGGAAGGCACCTCAAACTTATCCATGTACATATTAATGCTTTTTCTAGTCTATTTAAATGATTTCAGGTACCCAAGAGAGAATAAGATGGGGTCACGTGTACACGAAAAGGAGCAAATCCATTTTAAAGCTTGTCTAGCATTGCAATGTGGTGAAAAATTGGTTTAATACCGTGATAACACCCCAGAGCATTCCATGTCGAGCAGGCACGACAGTGTGTAGCTGATATGGAACGAAGCTCGAGCCAGACAATCTTTATCAGGGTCATATATCGGGCAGTCAAACCGATATCCAAACAGACAGTCAGCCATATCGGGATCAAACCGATATGGTCATCCAGGTAATAGGGTTTTTGACTTGGCCAATCCGAGAAAAGCGCTCAAATTCATGGCCCACTTTTCCGGATAAAGCAAGAATGCTTGGTTGGGGTTAGCCGACAGCTATTCCCCAAACCAAGAAACCCTAGTCAAACCCTTCCACCCCTTGTCTTTTCTTTAAAAGTGTCATCGTTGTCACCTCTCTCTTTTTCATTTCTCCATCGCTCTCAAACCCAGCAAATTTGTTTTTAGTTTTTAATTCGCAACCTGTGAATCTCTGCATCGTTCTTCACCAGATTTTTGTGAAAATCGTACTAGGTAATTGATAAGTAGTATTTTTAGTGTATTACTTTCAATACTCAACACCACTCATGTCATTGTAGTAGTTGAGGTATTAATCCATTTGGTGATGTAGATGACACTAGAAATGCATAGAACCTTTTAAGCTAAGCAAATATAAGTAGATTGTTATGTTTCTACCAACCTAAGTGATCAAATAAGTAACATTCAAAGATAAAAGCAAGAACAAGGCAAATGACTAAACAAGGTGATCAAATGATAAAAAAGGGAATCCAAGAATAGGGTTATTGATTTTGGGTGACTCTAAATCTGATTCAAGATGTTCAACCAATCAATTTCAATATTAATCCTTAGGTAAGAAGCACTAATTAAGACTAATCCAGTCTCATGGCACTAATCCCTTTGCTAATTATGATCTAATCATCATTAGTGAAAAGATAATCATCAATCAATAAACACAAGCTTCATAAAACCAATAAACACCTTAGACATCTATTTCCATAGGCTAAGCATATCTCTTGATTTAGTTCTTTGGAGAATTTCATCAAACACGTTGTGGGTGGGAAATTCCCTAAAATCTAAATCACTTTTTTTTCAAAGCTAATCTAGCATTAATATCACTAAACAAGAAAAGATATTAAAAGATCTAATCCCTAGACATCAAGAACCATCATTAGAATCATCCTAATCTACCATATCCTTAGATCTTAAGAGAACTACTCTCTAATCATGCCTAAAACCACTAATCCCAAGAAGGAAAAGTTGATAAACATGATTAGAGAATAGAGAGATGGAAGATTAACAAAGACAAATTCCAAATTGCATAAACTCTCAAAATCTCATACAAAATGTGTTTAGAACAGAAGAGAGGTTTTGCTTGAGGAAAAACAAGAAAAATAAAGTTTAGCCACAAAAATTAGGTTTTTGGGCTTTTATAGTGAACAGTAACCGTTCGGTCAACTCTTGGTCAAAGGTCGGTGTTGAAGTACGAGCTTATGGATATATGCTTGCTAAAACCGCTGTATCTCCCTAACCGCCGATCGTAATGACATGAAACCACCTCCACATGAAAGCTGATTCAATTATGTACAACTTTCATGAAGGGCTCTGAGGCTGAATCGGAATGGAAAGCCTTCATCTGACCCAATCTTTACCCTGCATCGATCTGTATCGAGCTATGTAGCCTTCATCTGACCCAATCTTTACCCTGCATCGATCTGTATCGAGCTATGTAGCTCGATGTATTTGGTCGATATGCCATTCAGATTCATCCTGCCGGATCTGTATCGAGCTATGTAGCCCGATACAGAGCTCGATATGCATTAAAATCACTGTAACTTTCTAACCCGGGGTCCGAATGACTTGATTCCAACGCCATTGTATAGCTCACTGGATACTCTACAACTTTGAAGAACGCTTTTGAGTCTGAATCTAAGTGCAAGGCCGTCTTCCAGACCCATACATTTCGCACCTCCAAATGTAAGAAAGCTTGGTAGCTCGATATGCTTCTAAAAGACTTCTGCTTCTCATTTGGCTGCTTCTCTTCCTCCTCTTGATCATCCATGAAACTCCATATGGTCCTCCAAGCCTCCAAAATACCTAATATAGACTCCATATGTACAAATATGCAACAATGTAGGCTAAGACTCACTAAACTCTAATATGAATGCAAATGAGACCAAAAGTGACTGCTCAAGTGGATGGAAAACTATCTAAAATGAATGCTAAAACATGCTAAATTATGAGTGTATCAACTCCCACAAACTTGACTTTTGCTTGCTCTCAAGCAAACATGACAAATCTAAGAGAGAGGTGTAAAGGGGGGAGCTCAAAATCCAAAAATGCCAACTTAAGAGATCAAGTCATTGTCCAAGTTAACAATTCTAGGATGCATGTCGAGTTTGTTCTACTTTAAAATTTTTTGCCACACCCATCATAAACATGAAATGAATCCAAGTCTAGCCTACACAAACCTTCTTATCCTTCATTCCTTTAACATTCATTTATTTGTAACCATGGATCATGCTTTAAAATGCCAAGAGAATTCATTTGATTAAGGGACAAGGTCTTGAGATAAAAATGATCTCAATGCAATGGTTTGTTTTAGGTGGAAAAGGGAGCTCTCAATGAAAAGAATCAGCCTATGGCAAAATGCTAAGAGTAAAAACCAATAGATGCATACACGTATGACTTTCATCTACTGAAATGTCTAATGATTTCTCTCCTAAACTATACACATAGATCAACCACTTAAGCTACCCTTTCCCAAAGTCCTTTGTTGCCTTTATAACCTTCACAATGATTCACCTTCCTTGTTGAGTTTGGGGAGTTCTTCCTCACCTTGTGTAGAATGGTTTTTGGCTTCTTTTTAATGGCTCTTCTTGTTGTATGTGATGTCTCCTTGTGTCACCTCTTTGGATGCTTGTTGGCCGGATTTTCTTCTTATTGTATGGCCTTCTTTTTATTGTTGAGAACACCTTTTCTTCTTTGTTTTGGAGCCTTCTTTGTTGCCAACATCTCATCATTTGTTTCCCATTCAATCTCCATGTGTCACCTTCTTTCTTCTCTCTTCTTCTCCCAATGATAAAAAATTTTAAACACAAGAACTCCTTCCTAGTCTACTCATCGAACATCCTAGCCCTATACTAGCTTAAAATGCAAGCTAGTGTCTACATGAAAGCTTCTCCTTGTCAGCCTAAACTCAACACTTTTTGTCTAGGTGATTCAAAATTTTCAAAAATAGGCCTCACAATCGCACACAAAAGTAGTAGGCTTGAAAGAAGGTATTGGGTAAGGATGGGGATTTCATAACTGTCCCAAAGATGATGATCAACTACTTGGACTACCAAGAGTGATGAAGGAAGAAGAAAGTCCAAGTATGTATATGGTAGCCATGAGTTCAACTTTTCAAAGCAAAGCATGATAATTAAAGTCAATATTAATGGTTCTAATAGATAAGAATGAGATCAATTCACAGCAAGTTTCAACCAAAACATGAACATCAAGACACGAATTCCAAGTGTGGTGCTATCTTAACTTCAAACTCACTCGAATGCATCAAACAATTATAAACGTGGGCAATGAATTCATCTAAAAAATCAGCATTTTACAAGGAAAATTCATCATTAATCCCTATGCAATATGAGTACAAGCCTACATGAAGTGGAACTAGACTCAATCCTATAATGCATATGCAACATCTAAATGATCTTTATTTGGAAAAATTCGAAATTTTTGTAATTTTGCTTTTTTGTTTTTCTATGCCTTAGATGAATGCATGAGACTCAAGTTTGCAAAGAAAAATAAGAATCACAAAACACATGTCAAATCTCTCAACCTCTCCCCCAAACTTAAATTACATAGTCTCTTGTGTAATAAAAATCCAAGGGAGACCTCAATCAACATGACAAGATAAAAAAAAAAAAATCTAAAGGAAATATGTACAAGGGAGGTGGAGATACCTCAAAAATCGTGAAGAGGAGGACGAGGAGCCAAGTGGAGTTGTGTCGAGCTACATAGCTCGACATGAAGCTCGATACACCTTCAGACGCTTCCTTAAAAACTGTATCGAGCTACATAGCTCGATACAAACACCCGATACGCATCTTCGAGTTTCCCTGGTTATTTGTATCGAGCTAGGTAGCCCAATACAATTGCCTGATACGGTCATTCTAGTTTCCCTGTGAGGGCTGTATCAAGCTTAGTAGCTCGATACACAGCTCAACACACTGCTAAAAATCTCTTGCAAGCTCTCTGCTCTTGGGCTCAACATCTTTAATCCAAACCTGTTGACCACAAACACTTAAAAACACATTATTGAAATAAAAAGGCAAGAATATATACAAGGATAAACATGGAAATGTCTCCCAAGAGCGCTTGTTTAATGTCACTTAGCTTGACTTTTCAAACCCTTTTAGGCAATGGAAAGGCGATATGATATTGGACCAGACACAATGCTTGGAACATGGAGGCGAACCTAATGAGCAGCTAGAACCAGAGCTAGGGAACGTGGAGGCTCTAGACATACCTATTGGCCCTATGACACGCTCAAAGACCAAGCTACTCAAAGCAACAAATGAAAGACTTCTCCATAACAACATTAATACCGCAGGCCAAGATATCAATCCGCAAGGTGTCCTTCCACAAGGCACCTTGGTTCTTATTCAAGGAGTTTAGATTTACAAATGGGATAGTAATGGGACATACTCTTTTTACCTTGTCAAGTTTTATCCCACTGGGTGTTCTTGACAAGGTTTTTAATGAGGTGCCCATATACTAAGCATTTCCCCATTTGTTAATGTCCAATAAAGCTTATACTCCAAAAGCCTTAGGATGAGTATCAAGCAAGATTTCTTCTTCTTATTTTGTGTTAAAACCATAAAGACTTTCAAAGGGAACAAGGAAGCAAAGGGTGATCGGTTTCTAAGAAGCAAGCAAGCCAGCAAGCACGTCAAACATCTATCTAAGCCCAAACCGTTTCTGTTACAAAGGAGAAGCTTAACAAGATCAAGCAGCTCACTCTAAAGGTCCAAGCGTTTTATGGAATCTCTTAAATGGATCAAGTAGCTCAAACAAGCTTAACAAGATCAAGCAGCTCACTCTAAAGGCCCAAACCGTTTTTCTGTTTCAAGGAAGCAAGCATCCATCCAAGCAGCTCTCTTAAAGCCCAAAACCATTTTGCTATTTCAAGGAAGCAAGCATCCAGCCAAGCAACTCTCTTAAGGCCCAAAACCGTTTTGCTGTTTCAAGGAAGCAAGCATACATCCAAGCAGCTCTCTTAAAGGCCCAAAACCGTTTTTGCTGATTCACAGAGAAACAATCACAAGAGCTAAGTAGCTCTCCATGCCCAAACACGTTTTCTGCTCCAAGGAAGCAACTAAGCACCTATCCACCTCATCCTGGCCTTCAAAATATCTCATAAAACAAAGAAGACAGTTTAATGGATTTCCCCATGCTTTCCCACGCCCCCTTTTACCCATCTTGCATCAAAGCACTCATTCCTTTTCTCCCATCATCCTTGGCAGCTCTTGTTCCCCCTTTTATAAGAGTGATTTCTCTTTAGTTTATTTGTTTCTTTTCTTTGCCCATGTTGGATCTTCTGGCCTATATAAACTATCTCCCTTTCATTGTAACAAGTAACTTATATCTTGGTGAATAAGAGTTCATAAGTTCTTCCTTTCTCTTGAAATACTAGTGTGTAATATCTAGTATCCAAGTAAGCCATTCACTTGTGAGTCATATCAAGTGTATCCCTTCAGTTCCTTTTTTTTACCTCTTGTAAAGCTAGTGAGTAATACCTAGTGTTCAAGAATTCGATTTGCTTGTGAGTTATATCAAGAAAATCAAGAGTCCATTCACTTGTGAGTTATATCAAGTGAAACACTTTGGGCTTAGTAAGGAGAATCTGCAGCCTTATCAAGCCTATTCGCCCCATTCTTCTTGCTTCTGTTCTTCATGGATCATTAGCAAGCTCTTCCCCTTCACCCCCCTTAACCGCAGATTGAGCTTCTTGGGAGGATTATATCAAGTGGTATCATAGCTACAATCTGCAAGTTAAGTACTCTATCTTTAAATTTCTTTTATCTTGTTTCAATTTAAAACGAAAAAAATATATATATATATAAAAACTTGTTTTTGTTTATAGTTTTGTCACAAAATTGTCTATAAGTCTTAACAAAACAAAGAACAGTTTTTCAATCATTTATTTGTTTTTGCTTGAAAGTTTTTATCCTTTAGAATCTCTTTACTCGTGTTTGTGTTTCTATATGCAGAAAAGAATGCCTGGAAATGAAGAAGATATACCCAACAACAAGAAGAACAACAAACTGCTATTTGAGTCTCTTAATGCTCAAATGAAGAAAATGATTGCAACAGAGATGGAAACCTTTAGACAGGAGGTTAGAGAGCTTCAACAAATCTCAAACCAAAAGCAGAGACGTCCTAGGAGGCAATCAAGAGAGGTCTTTACAAATAAGCCAAGTCTGCAACAACAACAACCATACTTTTATAAGTCTGATTCTGTATCAAAAGAAGCACCACACAAAAGGCTGTCAGAGAAGCCTAATTGGAGAAACAAATCAGCTAGAGAAGAAACAGAGTATGAATCCTACAGCTGTGAAAAGCAGAAGAGTCCTAAGCAACTTCAGGACAAGATGAGCAGCCACTTGAGTTATGGTGAAATCAAAAGGAAGCTAACAGAAGCAGTGAAGGACGTGATAAAGAATCAAAAGAGGAGTTCAGCCACACACCAGGCTCACACGCCCAAAGAAGCAAAACAAGAAACAAGAAATTGTTCTAGCCTGTAACAATGAGAAGGTACAAGTTGAATTTTCTCCAAATGATTTTAATAATTCCATGAATGGAATGATGCACTTGTCCTTTCCCAAAAGTGTTAAGACAAGTACATGTTCTAATGGAGAACAATGGAAGCAAGCAGATCAAGAAAAGGAGATTCAAAGTGAAATTATAACTTATGTTGTGAAAGCTCCAAATGATGAGCTAGATCATAAGTTCAATCCGGAACCAAACAACAAATGGAAGTCGAAACTGGCGCTGTTGCCATCTTGGGATTAAGTTTGAAGCTATTAAGATTTGGAGCTTAGTAGAGCTTAAGTCTTTACTTTTTATTTTGAATACTAATTTATCTACCTTCCTGTTTGTGTTTTCAGGTACATGAATATGAGATCTAGAGGTGACAACAACCTTTTACAGCCTCTAGATTATATTCATCAACTTGGAAGTGCAAGACTTAGAAGGGAAAGAAATCAAGCAACTGAGTTTGAAGAAGTGGATCGAGCAGATATGGCCGATCAAGATATTGTTCAGCCTCAACATAGACCAGCTGGTGGGGGTAATGGAAACCCCAACCATCCTCCAAGGCTGCCAAGGGTCATAGGTGCGGGTGATGCACCAAACACTTACCATAATCATTTTGGCATCACTCCTCCTCCGGTGAAAAACAACAACTTCGAGATAACGCCGGGCTTTATCTCCATGGTTCAGAACAGCAAGTTCCACGGTCTTGCATTGGAAGATCCCCTAGAGCATTTGGATAACTTCGAACAAGTGTGTGGGATGATAAAAATCAATGGCATCTCCGAAGACAGCTTCAAGCTTCGGTTGTTCCCTTTCTCACTTGGGGACAAAGCAAGGCATTGGGAAAAGACTCTGCCTCAAGGGACTATAACCTCATGGGCTGATTGCAAGAAAGCATTTCTGTCCAAGTTCTTCTCAAGCACAAGGACAGCACGCCTACGAAGTGAAATCAGTGGCTTTGCTCAACGGCAGAATGAGTCATTTAGTGAAGCCATGGAGAGGTTCAAAGACTACACCATTGCTTGTCCTCATCATGGTTTCACCGAGGAGACACTTCTTAGCACTATCTACAGGGGAGCTTTGCCCAAGATCCGTCTACTACTTGATACCACAAGCAAAGGAAACTTCCTTGGACAAGAAGTGACCGCGGGAATGGAGCTAATAGAGAACTTAGCATTGAGTGATGCCAACTACTCTGAGGACTATGACCGAACATCAAGAGATAATGAGCTGAAGTCGCACAAGAAAGAGCTGAAATCACTTCATGACAAGATTGACAAAATGATGCTTGCAACTCAAAAACAAGTCCATTTTGTAGAAGAAGCCGCGGAAGCATTTGGAGAAGGCTGTCAAGCTGACTATGAGGAGGCGAATTGGGTAGACTACAACAAGGCACAAGAGTATAACCAGAGGTTTCAAGGCAACAATAATCTGTCATACCGCAGCACCAATGTTGAGAACCCAAAGGATCAAGTCTACCCACCTCAACAAGCAAAACCCTTTGTACCTTTCAACAAGGGTGGGTTTACTCAAAACAGTGGTTTTCAAGGGCAACATCAAGGCAACTTCCAAGGCCAACAACAGCAAGGCAACAAGGGATATCCACCTGGTTTTGTGCCTCAGCAACAACAAGTTCAAGCACCACTTCAGGATCCGGGTTTAGCTATGTTTCAACAACTTCTACAAGGACAAGCCTCTATGCAAGCAAGCAACAATCAGAAGTTTGTGGACATCAACTACAGGCTTGACTCTTCTCTCACTGAGGTCTCTACACAAATCTCCAACTTGAACAACAAGATGTGTTAGTTCGAAAAGGGAAAAGCAAGTTCAAGTAACCAAGGTAGCTTACCCGGTAAGTGTGAGCAAAATCCGAAGGAATATGCTAATGCAATAACTTTGAGGAGTGGGAAACAGCTACCACCAAGGTCTACACTTGAAGACAATGAGGACATTATAGTTCAAGAGGGGGAGAATGATCAAGAGATCACCTTTGACAATGTCTACATTCCAAGACCAAAGAAAGGGGGTGAAGCGGTCTTAGAGAGTAAAGTGGAAGAAGCTAGCAAGGAAAAGAAGCTTTCATTCCTCCACCATACAAACCCAAACATTTTTTCCCAGGACGTTTCAAGAAACAATTGATTGAGAAGCAGAAAGCCTTGTTTGAGAAACACTTGAGGAATGTTGAGCTGAAGTTGCCATTGGTTGATTGTTTAGCAATGATGCCTAAATATGCAAAAATTTTGAAGGATACTCTCGCTAAGAAGGTTACAGAAGGTGAAGGAGAGGTTATGGTACTTAGCCAAGAATGCAGTGCCATCATCCACAAAGAAATAGCCCCAAAGAAGCTGGGAGATCCGGGATCATTCACTATCCCATGTGCTCTAGGCCCTTTGAAGTTTAAAAACTGTTTGTGTAATCTTGGAGCAAGCATAAATCTTATGCCTCACTCCATAGCCAAGAAACTAGGCTTCACCAAGTTCAAGGAGTAACGAATCTCACTGATTCTAGCAGACCGAAGTATAAGACTCCCAGTAGGCATGCTTGAAGACCTACCCGTGAGGATAAGCAATGTTAGTGTACCCACGGATTTTGTAGTTCTAGAGATGGACGAAGAACCCAAGGACCCACTAATCCTTGGGAGACCGTTTTTAGCAACTGCTGGAGCAATCATTGATGTGAAGAATGGCAAGATTTCTCTGCACCTTTGGAAGGACATCAAGCTGAACTTTGACATCAATGAAATCTTGAAAAAACCGACCATTGATGGGCAAGTCTTCTACATAGAAGCTTTAGATGCATTGGCTGATGAGTTGCTGGAAGAGTTGAGACAAGAGGACCATCTACAACTGGCCTTGACAAAGGAATGTGGAGAGTTTGGATACCTAAGTGATCAGACTAGAGAGTATGCCCGTCTCCTTGACTCGCACAAGATTGTGGATGAAAATCAAAGCCTAGAGATCGACAGTGAGATCGACCAGATGACTCGATCGGATAGGACGATCGACAGGACAATCGACGAGAAAGACTCGATCTGCTCGGAGAACGACCAAGGGAATCGATCTCCCACTCGATCCGTTTCCAAACGACCAGCTGGATCGACAGAGGATACTCGATTTAATCAGGATCGAGTGAGCAATCGACTAGTAGACTCGATCTCTGCGGTATCTGCGGTTGAAGAAGGTAGTTTGAAAGTGCATGACTCGGGATCAAGAAGTATAACTGAGGACAGCAACCTCTACACGAGTCAAGATGGAGACTGGAGCGAGCTACTAGCCCTAAAGGTGGACCTCAAACAGCTTCCAAATGGGCTAAAGTACGCTTTCTTAGGGACCAATGATACCTACCCGGTCATTGTAAATGAAAATCTAAGTGATGATGAGTTGGACACACTCCTTAGGGAGTTGAGGAAGTATAGAAAGGCCATTGGGTACTCACTTAGTGACATCAAGGGCCTTTCACCAATACTTTGTACTCACAGGAGTCACTTGGATAATGAAAACACTTCTTGAATTGAACATCAAAGGCGTTTGAACCCAAATTTGAAAGAGGTGGTCAAGAAAGAAATTTTAAAACTTTTGGAAGCTAACGTGATATACCCTATCAGTGACAGCACATGGGTCTCTCCAGTCCATGTGGTACCAAAGAAAGGGGGTATCACGGTTATAAGAAATGATAAAGATGAGTTGATACCTTCTAGGACCATAACCGGTCATAGGATGTGTATTGACTATAGAAAACTTAACTTGGCCACCAGAAAAGACCACTTCCCTTTACCTTTCATTGACCAAATGTTAGAAAGATTAGCCAATCACTCATACTACTGTTTTCTTGATGGCTATAGTGGTTTCTTTCAAATCTCAATTCACCCTAATGACCAAGAGAAAACCACATTCACATGCCCTTATGGTACCTTTGCATATCGAAGGATGCCATTTGGGTTATGTAATGCACCAGCAACCTTTCAAAGATGCATGATGTCTATTTTCTCTGATCTTATAGAGGAAATGGTTGAAGTTTTCATGGACGATTTTTCCGTATATGGTGCATCGTTTGGTGGCTGTTTGTCTAACCTTTGTAGGGTTCTCAAGAGATGTGAGGAACCCAATCTTGTCCTCAACTGGGAGAAATGCCACTTCATGGTCAGAGAGGGGATTGTCCTTGGTCATAAGATATCAGAAAAGGGTACTGAAGTTGATAGAGCAAAGATTGAAGTAATGGTTAGCTTGGCACCTCCGGTGAATGTGAAAGGGATTAGAAGTTTCTTGGGGCATGCCGGTTTCTATAGGAGATTTATCAAGGATTTCTCCAAAATAGCACGTCCACTTACGAGGCTATTGTGCAAGGAAACCGAGTTCATCTTTGATGAGGAATGTCTACAAGCATTTAAGACCATCAAGGAAGCCTTAGTCACCGCGCCTATAGTGCAAGCTCCGGATTGGGAATTACCCTTCGAGATTATGTGTGATTGATATACTCATATATTTCGCATATTTAGCACCCATTTATGATAGTTTTTCACTCACTTTTGCACTCATACTTAGAATTATTGTAGTTTTTGTCCCATTTTAGGTTTTAGGACATGTTGCATTAGCATTTGCATATTTCTTGCATATTTGCATCATTTTCAGGTTATATGGTGTGCATTGAGTTGCCTTGGATGCTCAGCATGGAAGGTTCAAGAAGAGCTTGGAAGTTGATGGGAATCAAGAGAAAGTTCGGCCAAAAGAAGTGGAGTTGAGATCGAGCCAAAGATCGATGGGTTTTGCCCGTTTCAGCTTGGATCGATCAGAAGATCGACCACCCTTAGTCGTTTCAAATGCGCTTGAAGAAGATCGAGCTGAGGATCGAGGCAGACCGTCCGTTCCAGCCTTGGATCGAGCAAGAAGATCGACCACCCTAGATCGATTCCAACAAGATCGATCCCAAGATCGGACGGACCAGATCGATCTTCTTTCAAATTTTCTTCCCTTCCTTCCTTGCCAACTCACGTTTTGTCTTCTAGTGAGGGGACCACTTGTGTGTGGTTCAAAGTGAACATTTTACCTAATTTTTGTGTGGCCACCAAGTTTAAAACCCTTTTTTCTCTCTCATTGAGGAGAGCCACGAAATTCTCATCATCTTCTCCATTTTTAGATCTAGTTTTTCCTTCTCCTCCATAGTTGTACTTTTAAGCTTTCATTTCTTGTAAAAACCTTGATTTTAATTTAAGTACTTGCCTTTTAATTTTTAAATCTTTCTTCCTTGTTTAGCTTATCATGTTTAACTCTTCTTATCTTATGATTATGAGGGGTTCAAACATGATTAGTGAGTAGTCCTTCTTGGATTTCAAGATGGGTTAGATTAAGAAGATTTAAGTGGAAAGCTTGGTGTTTAGGACTTAATTTCATAAAACTCTTTTCTCATTTAGTGTTTATAGTGTTAGATTAGCACAAATCATGCAATCTAAACACAAAGGCATTTCTCACCCACAAGGCGTTTGATGAAATGCCAAACCAACCTAAAGAAGAGATCTACCTTTTTACACCAAGATAATGGTTTTCTAAAGGGTTTATTGATTCATTTAGTATTAGCTTCTCCATCTTTGCAATTCTTCCCCTTTACTAATGAGAATTAGGTATTGGATTGAGGATTAACACTAGATTAGTACCACCTAAGTTGGGAAAATCTAGGTTTGCAAATGAGATTTGTACCACCTAAGATGGGAAATTCTAAATGAGATTCCTAATTCTAAAAATGAGAATTGTTGGAGTATGAACATCAAGTTAGCCATCTTAATCTCCTTATTCAGTGACCCCATCTTTGAATCCTTGTCTTTATTAATTGCATATTTCGAATTTAGCTTTCTTTCCTTGAGTTTAGCCCATTTTGCTTAATGCTTGCATTAAAGTCTCATAATTCATAAAGTTGTGTTCTTGGTCTTGTTAGTATTTTAGAAATTCCCTAGTAACTTATTTCGCACCCTGGTAGAAGTTAGAAGTCAGTAGATTTTTATTTCTAGTTTTTAAAATTCATCCTAGGTTCCTAGAAATTTCCTGTTTTGTCTGTCTTTAGATTTCTATTTTCTAAAATTAGTAGTCGAGCTTTGTAAATCCTTAGAAGTAGATTTCTAGTTGTTTAACCCCTTGGTCGGGATTTTAAAATAGTTTTCGTAGTCATTTAGTTGCAGCAAGTAGTTTATAAAGTTTTGTTTCCCCAATTAATACGAAAATGGCTTAGATTAGATAGTTTCATGCATTCCTAGTGTTTTTAATCTCTACCCCTTTGGATTGATACCTAAAGTATTACAATGACAATGCTAAGCTTTAGGATTGATTAAAGCCCTAAAAAAAGCTAGTTATCAGTGATGCAAGTGACTATGCCGTGGGAGCTGTCTTAGGACAGAGGAAAGACAAGAAATTGCATGTCATCTATTATGCAAGTCGTACCTTGGATGACACGCAAGTGAAGTATGCAACCACCGAGAAATAGCTTCTAGCCGTGGTCCTTGCTTTTGAAAAGTTTCGGTCTTACTTGGTGGGTTCTAAGGTCATAGTGTACACTGACCATGCTGCCCTGAGATATATATACTCCAAGAAAGACACCAAGCCTAGGCTACTTAGATGGATCCTTCTCTTACAAGAGTTCGATATGGAGATCAAAGATAAGAAGGGTATAGAGAATGGTGTAGCGGACCATCTATCAAGGATGAGGATTGATGAAAACTTGCCTATGGATGACTCTCTCCCCGAGGAACAGTTGATGGTGGTTAACACCGTAGTATGTGCTAAGCTAGAGGAGGAGTTTGAAGAAGTCTTGAGTCTCGAGGAAGAATTGCAATGGTATGCGGATATTGTAAATTATTTAGCATGTGGAGAAGAGCCTTCTCACCTGGATCATTACCATAGAAAGAAGTTCATGAGGGATGTTTCTCACTACTTTTGGGATGACCCTTACCTATACAAGAGGTGTGGAAACAGCATTTACCGAAGGTGTGTAACCAAGGAAGAGGCGAGAGACATACTTCTTCATTGCCACGGTATGACATATGGAGGTCATTTTGCTAGTTTCAAAACGGCTACTAAGGTTCTCCAAGCCGGATTTTGGTGGCCAACACTATTCAGAGACGCACATGAGTTCATCAAGTCATGTGAGGCGTGCCAAAAGTCCGGGAACATCACAAGAGAAACGAGATGCCACAAGTGCCTATCTTTGAAGTGGAGGTGTTTGACGCTTGGGGGATTGACTTTATGGGTCTGTTTCCATCCTCATACGGCAATAAGTATATTATCGTGGCAGTAGACTATGTGGCTAAATGGGTTGAAGCCACATCACCAACTAATGATTCAAGAGTGGTGATCAAGCTCTTCAAGACAATCATTTTCCCATGGTTTGGAGTCCCCAAGATTGTGATTAGCGACGGGGGAAGCCACTTCATCAACAAGGTTTTTGAGGGCCTATTGAGAAAGCATGGAGTTAAGCACAAGGTTGCCACGCCATATCACCCTCAAACAAGTGGACAAATGGAGGTTTCAAATCGGCAGATCAAGACCATCTTGGAAAGGACAGCGGGTGTTACTAGGAAGGATTGGTCAACCAAACTTGATGATGCTCTTTGGGCATACAGGACAGCCTTCAAAACACCAATAGGAACGACACCTTTCAACCTCCTCTATGGCAAGTCTTGCCATCTCCCTGTGGAGCTAGAGCACAAAGCTCTTTGGGCCGTGAAGCAGTTAAACTTTACTCTCAAGACAACCCAAGAAAAAAGGCTTGTGCAACTTAATGAGCTTGATGAGTTGAGGATGGATGCTTATGAAAGCGCCAAGATATACAAGGAGAGGACTAAAGCCTTTCATGACAAAAAGCTAGTGCTCAAGGAGCTGAAAGTGGGAAGTCTGATTCTGCTCTACAACTCACATTTGAAGTTGTTCCCCAGGAAGCTCAAGTCCAGGTGGTGCGGTCCATTCAAGATTAAGGAAGTATTACCGTACGGGGCAGTGACTTTGATTGGCACGGGAGGAGAGAGCTTTACCGTGAACGGGCACAGGGTTAAACCTTACAAGGCAAGTGACTGTGGCAAGGGAAGCACCACACTGCTTCGACAAGATCCCCCACTCGCCTAAACCAAGTAAAGTCGAGCTAAACGACGTTAAACAAAAGCGCACTTGGGAGGCATTCCCATGTTTATCATTGTACATAATTTTGGTTTAATTCTGTTTCAATTTTATGCTTTACAAGTTTAAGTGTGTAGGTACAGGGAGGATGGAACCGAGGAGCAAGTTCTTGTAATTAATAAAAGAGAAGGTAGGCAGAAGATCGAGTGCACGATCGACCACTGCTGACTCGATCTTTACTAGATCGATCAAGCAAATCGGATCAAGTCACTCGATCCTTCACGGATCGAATATTGCGATCGAGTGAATCAGTCGATTGCGAGAGGATGACCCACCCATGCGTGTAAATTGCATTACAAACGGGGTGTGGATCGACTAGGTTCACTCGATCTGGATAATACGATCGATATCCAGATCGATCATGTCACTCGATCTTCGCCAAAATGACCTCGCGATCGACTTGGGAGCTCGACCTAAAACGGCGAAATCCCAACCACGCGGGATCACGAATCAAGAAATTCAATCGATCTAAGGCTCAATCTGATTCGGATCGAGCAACCGATCGATCAGACCACGTATTCGCGGGTCAAATAGGCATGAGATCGAGGTCAAGATCGACCAATTTGACTCGATCTCATGCCCAGGTGAGATTTCGAATTTCCCTCTCTTTCTCTTTCTCTCCCCTTTTGAATTTGAATTCTGGTCAAGGCTGACACTTTGACCTTGGTAGCTGTGCTTTGACTACAATTTTCAATAACTCTTGCATGCATAGATCCAAAATTTCTCTCTTTATAAAAACCTTGCCCCATACTCTCATTTACTTGCATCAAAACTAAATTTTAAAGAGAGAGAGAGTGTGAGTTTCGATTTTTAAGGGCAAGAAAATTCTAGCTTCTTTCTTATTCCAAAGGTATTTTGAATTTTTGAATTTCCTTTCCAAAGGATTATTTGATTTGGGATTTTGCCTTTAATTTTTAGAAATCGCCTAATATTTGGGAAATATTCTGAGATCTTCCAAATTATTGCAAGCTCTCTCATTCTTCTTGCAAGCTCTTTCATTTCAGGTACAATGGCAACAAGGTTTGGATACTCACCACAAGCTAGGATGATCGTATGGACTGAAGAGGAAAAAAGGACTCGTGTGAGACTCAAGAATAGGAGCATCGAGCCTACAAGGTTTGCGAGCAGAGTCTTCTTGGAAGAGATCGGGCTACTTGGTCCTTTTGATGAACTGCTCGGCAACATGGAGCTCGGCGTGCTAGCAAGCTTGGATTGTCCAACTTACCCGGAAGTGACGCGGCACTTCATATCCACATTGGAATTCTCCTACGACAATCCAAGAGCACCAACACCATCAACCGGACGCATGACATTCAAGATCCGAGGGAATGTGTTCAACCTGACCACGGATGACATATGCGAGGCATATCAGTTCAATGCCGAAGCTCCTTCGGCTGAGTTCCCGCAGTTTGAATCGACAAGCTCGCTGTGGGATTTAATTGGTGAAGGCACTTTCGAGAGCAATGAGTTCAAGATTGAAGAGGTTTGGAATCCCTTTCTGTGGTACACGTTGCAACTCCTCACTAACACCATTGAGGAGAAGACATCAGATTCAACCATAGAAGGGAATGAATTAAGATTTCTATTAGAAGGCTTGAAGGAGATTTTGTGGGATGAGGGTTGGCTCACGGCTAATGAGGAAGACCCGGTGGATGACAACTTTGGGGAAGAGGTCAACTACGGATGCATCCTAGCTACTGCCTTGGTCAAATACAAGAGGATGATCCGTAGGTCGACGACACGCCCTATCTCAATAGGAGGGTTTCTAACTCCCCTCTTCGAGAGAGCGGGAGTTGACCTCACATTCTTCCAAGCATGGACGGAGAGAGCCTACATGGACCACGACTACATGCTCGCAAAAGGTTTCTTTGGACCTCCACCAGCTCCCAACACGTTTTCTTATTACTTCAAGAATAAGTAAAACGAGCAAAAGGCTTACATCCTTCCAAGCCCCCACGATATGCTAATCAATTGCCTTGAAGGACTCGAGTTCCTCCCACCGGATGATGAGTGCTACATGGCCTTTGGAAGCACAGAAACAATCCCCATCTTCATAGACTCCTCCTCACCAACCTCCTCCTCCACTTCGCAGGATTCAGGTACCAAAACACCAACCCATTGTACATACCACGCATCTGTTTTTATTTTCAGCTTTTGCGTTGTGTTTTTAGCTCTCTCTTGGACTTGTGTGACACCGAGACGTTGTCATTCAAGTTTGGGGGAGAGCATGCTTTGACATGTTTTATTTGAATCTTATTTTGTTTTTGCATCCTTAAGTCTCATCTAAGTGCATAGAAAAATACAAAAAATCAGAAAAAATTTCAAAATTTTCAAAATAATTCATATAGCTTTTATTTGCATTTTAAAACATTTTATGATTGAGTCTAGAATTTTTAATCATTTAGAATTGCATTCATATGCATTGGGAGCAATGATGAGCTAATCTAAGTAGGTTGTTAATTTTTGTGATCAATTCAACACCCTAGTTAGTAGTTCTCTAATGCTTGTGAATCAATTTAAAAGTAAGGAATAACCATGCTTGGACCACCTCATTTGTCACTAGTTTTTGGTTGAAATGGGTCTTGAAATTGATAACCAACTCTACTCACTTAAACCGAATTTGGACATTTAATTATCATGCTTGCATTGAAAGTAATTTCATGGATCAAAATACTTGAGCTTTCTTATCCACTTTGCCACCCTTTTGCTAGCTCAAATAGCACCCCTACCATAACCAATCTCGTTTGAAGCCAACTGTTTGTGTGCGATTGTGAGGCCTTATTTCGATTGAACCTAGCATAAAGTGTTAGGTTTGGGACGACAAGTATAGGTTTTCATGTAGATTCTAGCCTTGCATTTGGGGCTAGCTTTAGGCTTAGGATTTGGGGGTTTGACCGTGGTATTATATGATGTTTGGTGGAAAAGTGTGAAAAGAAAGAAGTAATGAAGGAAGGGTCTTGGAGGAGAAATAAGGGGAAGAATGGTTTGAAATGGAGAGTCTTGAGTTTTAAAAGTAATAGTTCTAAGTAAATAAAGAAAATTTGCTAGGTGGTCTTAAGAAAGCAAAAGAGCCGAAAAGGGCCAAAGAAAGAAAAATAAAATATATAAGGCTGCCTAGAGATCAAAGAAGAGCTAAGTTAATAGAATAGACTACTCCATTCACCGAAATCAATAAGGTTGAAGAAGTTCCCCCTTAGAGGTTTAAAAAGAAGAAATGAGGTTGAAATTCAAAGGGTTTAGCAAGGCACAAAAAGCCTTGAGGAAAGGGTAGATCCTAGAGGGTTGAGTGAGCAAAAAAAAAATGAATGAGAGGGGTATTAGGAACATTGATAGCATTTTGGGTAGATGAAAATCTTTGCTTGTATGCATCACTTGTTTCTTACCTTTAGCATTATGCATGTGGTTCAATCTTTCTTGAGTGCAACCCCTACTTAAATGCTAAACCGGATGAATTGAGATCATTTATATCTCAAAAGCTCAGTCCCTTAAGCCAAATGAATTTACTTTCCTTGCAATGTCATGATTCACGGTTTTATACTTAATGAATGTTAAAGAGTTGGTTTGATAGGGAGGCTTGTTTTGATTGAACTCTAGGTACATTTGAATGTTGAGATGGGCATGGCTAACTCTTTTGGAGTAGAATAGGTTCACCTGCATTTTAGAACTAAGAACTAGGATGTTGAGTTGATCATTATTGTTGGCAACCGTGGATATTGGGAACGTGGAGGCTCTAGACATACCTATTGGCCCTATGACACGCTCAAAGACCAAGCTACTCAAAGCAACAAATGAAAGACTTCTCCATAACAACATCAATACCGCAGGCCAAGATATCAATCCACAAGGTGTCCTTCCACAAGGCACCTTGGTTCTTATTCAAGGAGTTTAGATTAACAAATGGGATAGTAATGGGACATACTCTTTTTTCCTTGTCAAGTTTTATCCCACTGGGTTTTCTTGACAAGGTTTTTACTGAGGTGCCCATATACTAAGTATTTCCCCATTTGTTAATGTCCAATAAAGCTTATACTCCAAAAGCCTTAGGAGGAGTATCAAGCAAGTTTTCTTCTTCTTATTTTGTGTAAAAACCATAAAGACTTTTGATATACTCATATATTTCGCATATTTTGCTTACATTTAGAATACATTTTCATATTTATAACACTCATAATAGACTAGTTTGCACCAATTGTCTCATTTTAGGTCCTTAGGCACTTTGCATTAGCATTTACATGTTTCGTGCATATTTGCATCATATTCAGGTTGTTTTGGACACACTGGAGCTATGGAGGTTGTGTGGATCTGCTAAGGAGCAAAGGGGAGTCTATGGACGCTTAGGAGAATTCGAGCATGTAGCAAAGTACGCGAGGATCGAGCTGGGGATCGAGCTAGGCAGGTCGATCTATACGGGATCGACCACAAGATCGAGTCACGAAGTCGTTCCAAGGAAATAGATTGAGTCCAGAGATCGACCGTGTTGATCGAGTGCAAACACGGACGCAATGGAAGAACGAGCAAAGAGATCGAGAGCCTGACTCGATCGCTAAAGGATCGACAAGACGATCGATGGAAGCACTCGATCTACCCAACTAGATCGAGCCGGAGATCGAGCTAAGGAAGACGTTCCGTGTGCAAGATCGAGAGAGAGATCGACGAAGCCTGGTCAATCTCGAGCCTTATTCGACAGCTTGCAAGAATTTGGATTTTAGTGAGGGGACTATTACCCTTTTTGTATAAAAGGCCTTAGACCTATTTTTGGCCATATATCACATCTTTATCTTTAGTTTTCGTTTTGCCTCTGTTCCTTTAAGGCAAGAACGCCAGTTTTATGTTTTGAAGCTTTTTATTTTGTAAAACCTTAATCTTTAGCTTTTAATCTAAGTACTTCTCTTAATCTTGCTTATCATTAGTTTTATTTCTGTTTAAACCCAAACCGAGCATGTTGAATCTCTCAAAACCTGTGTTTATAGTGATTCGAACATGAGGAGAGAGTAATCCTCCAAGGTTTTGCGGTTTGGAGTGATTAAGAGGGTTTAAGGGTTTAAAGCTTTGGTCTTTCTTGCTCTTAATCCATTCTCTTCTTGGATTTGGGTTTTTAATGCCTAGAGGATCTTGAGAAAGACCTCTCTGTTTTCAGGAATCTCTTTGTCCTAGAAAGATTTAAGAGATTCCTTAAAACCAAATCCAAGATACTAATCTTTCCCTTCCCACACCCCATGGATGTGAGGGGGATTAGTAAAGCCACTTTTTAGGATCTATGCTTCCTGTTCTTCTCTCTGTTTTTCCACCACGATCCATGGGTTATGAGGATGGATTGAGGAAAGGCTTTACACCAAAAACCATGGGTAAAGCTAGCTTAAGCTTCCTAAGGCTTAGAGAAAGCACATAATGTGTAGATCTATATTTTTAAGAACCAAAGTTTAAATCTTGAACCTCTTAAGCATGATCCCCAAACCGTGAATCCATCTTTAGCATCTGAAAACATAAAAAGCATCTTCCTTTAGTTTAAAGTTTCAATTTTTTAGCCTAAAATCATCTAGTTGTTTATTTCTTGTTTTAGAGTTTTATAAATTCATAGAATTGTTTTCTTGGTCTTGCTAGTATTTTATAAATTCCATATTATCATTTTTCAGGTTGAGATGGGCAATTAGTTTTAAGAGTCACTATAATTTTATTTCTAGTTTTTAAAATTAGATTTAAGTTTCTAGCAATTTTTCTGTTTTGTACGGTTTTAGATTTCTATTTCTTAAAATTAGTAGTCGCGTCTTTTAAATCCTTAGAAGTAGCTTTCTAGTAGCTTAATCCCTTGGTCGGGATTTTAAAATTGTTTTCCAGTCATTTTAATCATTGCAAGTATTTTATTTTCATTTGTTCACCAAATTATTCCGGATTTCACTTAGCTTTGCATATAGCTTTTGCATTCTTAGTACTCTTCAAAATACTCCAAGTTGGATTGACTCTTAAGTATTGCAATGAAATGAGCATGCTAAGGTTTTGTTTAGCACAGTAAGAACATGTTATCAACTTTCAAAGGGAACAAGGAAGCAAAGGGTGATCGGTTTCTAAGAAGCAAGCAAGCCAGCAAGCACGTCAAACATCTATCTAAGCCCAAACCGTTTCTGTTACAAAGGAGAAGCTTAACAAGATCAAGCAGCTCACTCTAAAAGTCCAAGCGTTTTATGGAATCTCTTAAATGGATCAAGTAGCTCAAACAAGCTTAACAAGATCAAGCAGCTCACTCTAAAGGCCCAAACCGTTTTTCTGTTTCAAGGAAGCAAGCATCCATCCAAGCAGCTCTCTTAAAGCCCAAAACCATTTTGCTATTTCAAGGAAGCAAGCATCCAGCCAAGCAACTCTCTTAAGGCCCAAAACCGTTTTGCTGTTTCAAGGAAGCAAGCATACATCCAAGCAGCTCTCTTAAAGGCCCAAAACCGTTTTTGCTGATTCACAGAGAAACAATCACAAGAGCTAAGTAGCTCTCCATGCCCAAACACGTTTTCTGCTCCAAGGAAGCAACTAAGCACCTATCCACCTCATCCTGGCCTTCAAAATATCTCATAAAACAAAGAAGACAGTTTAATGGATTTCCCCATGCTTTCCCACGCCCCCTTTTACCCATCTTGCATCAAAGCACTCATTCCTTTTCTCCCATCATCCTTGGCAGCTCTTGTTCCCCCTTTTATAAGAGTGATTTCTCTTTAGTTTATTTGTTTCTTTTCTTTGCCCATGTTGGATCTTCTGGCCTATATAAACTATCTCCCTTTCATTGTAACAAGTAACTTATATCTTGGTGAATAAGAGTTCATAAGTTCTTCCTTTCTCTTGAAATACTAGTGTGTAATATCTAGTATCCAAGTAAGCCATTCACTTGTGAGTCATATCAAGTGTATCCCTTCAGTTCCTTTTTTTCCTCTTGTAAAGCTAGTGAGTAATACCTAGTGTTCAAGAATTCGATTTGCTTGTGAGTTATATCAAGCAAATCAAGAGTCCATTCACTTGTGAGTTATATCAAGTGAAACACTTTGGATTTAGTAAGGAGAATCCGCAGCCTTATCAAGCCTATTTGCCTCATTCTTCTTGCTTCTGTTCTTCATGGATCATTAGCAAGCTCTTCCCCTTCACCCCCCCCCCCCCTTAACTGCAGATTGAGCTTCTTGGGAGGATTATATCAAAATGTCATGATATAAGATTGGAATCACACCAAACTTATGTTCATCAGATGATCTAGAGTTTACAAGCTTTGTTTCTGAAGATGGTCGTTGGTAGAGATGGAGATGAAAGTGATTGACTCGCTCAATCAAATGGGATGGATCGAAGAACGCCGCTCAAGAGTGTGAAATGTCTTGTGATGAGTTCACAAACCTAGTCTCAAGGAATCGAACACAAGAGACATTGATTCAAATGTTTACTAAGTGTAGAAATCCATCTAACTTAGATAAACAAAACAAAGCCTAACCTTTAGAGAAAAAACTCTATTTTATATTCCAAAAATTTCAATGTGTATTTTACAAATGAGAATACATGAGCTTTTATAGCTCTTACAAGAGATCTTTACAATAAATTACATTTAAAGAAAATTATATACATTTAAACAAAAGGAGAAAAATAAGCTAAATCAAATAATGGTCTTCTTGCCACCAATTTTTCCTTGGACATTGAATGAGGATCTTTGAATTTTTGAAGTTATGAGCATGATATTTTGATAATAAATCCATATATTGAAGACCTTTGATTTTATGGTTTTTGATATTGTATCAGGTCATGGAGTGGAAATGAAGTTCCTTCTCCTTTATTGATGATCATGGCGCTTACTCCATCTTGTAGCATCTTCTTCTTCTGCTTAGACCTCTTTCTTGCCCTCTTTGGTGGCTCAACTATATGTTCCACCATCTTGATTCCATCAAACATAGCAAGACGGTATTCACAATCAAAGCGTTTTCCATCATACTCACTTATGTAGAGAGCATCTTCATCCATCACACTCACACTTTTGACCTCCATTTGTTGACCTTTCCAATCCCTTGGCCCTTGGTTAATTTCCACCTTCTCACAAGTGAGTGTACCACAAAATCCAATTGAAGAAGGCTTGATGGGGTAGAAAACTTTATCATTCACATTCTTGAGCACTACTCTCTTGTTTGTGAAGTCTATGCTTGCACCGGTGGTATTGAGGAATGGCGTCCCAAGAAGAAGAGGAAGCTTGTTGGTCTTGACCATCTCCATGATTATGAAATCGGTTGGGACAAGACAATCTCCAATCTTTAGAGGATAATCTTCAACAAGACCAAGTGGTTGCCTTGAAGAAGCATCTACAAATGTGATTGGTGATAGGTGCTTCTTCATGCTCGTGATCCCTATACTCTTAACCATCTCAAGGGACATAAAATTCACACTTTCTCCAGAATCACATAAGGCATCATCTATCTTCAAATCCCCAAGAGAGCAAGAAATCAAAATTTTACCGGGATTTCCAAGATTTGGGATAGACTTAGGCTCATCCTTTGTTGTGCTTGGTGGATAAAAGGTCTCCACAAGCTCCTCCACCTTTTCTTTGTTTGCAAGTATGCTCTTGATAAACCTAAGGTGTTCTTTGACTTGGTGCAAGTTATCCACATTAGACAATGGTACACCATTCTTGTCCATATTTCCCTTGAAGCTTGAAAGCACTGACTTTGTGAGAACACGCCTAGGATATGGAAGTGGTGGCGTATATGGAGGAGGTTCAATGTAAAGAACTTCTTTCTTGTGAGGCAAAGGCGTCACCATGTCTCTCTCCTTAACAATTTCTTTAAAAGGCTTCTCATTCCTCACTTGTGTAGGAGTCAATGACTCTTCAAGCAATCCTTTACCCCTGTATTTAGCAACAATCACATTATCTTGAATGACCACCTCCCCACCTTCTTTCTCAATGTCCACATTGAGACTTGATGGAAGCTCTCTTGATCAAAGGATCTCATCATTAGCACCATAGAGTAGTTGCTCAAGCTCTTTGATAGTAGCCACATTCTCATCATTGGAATGCTCCTCACTTGAGTATATAGCATTGCAATACTCCTTGGTGTTTGTATGAGCCTTACCATTTGCTTGGGGGTTAGGTGAGGAAGAGGAAACTCCTTTGTGCTCTAATTGCTTGATCTTTAGGTTCAATGACCCAATCTTTGAATGGACATCATTGTTGTAGCAATCAATCTTATTGTGGATTTCAGCCATAGTCTTGCTCATATCCATTGCACCACTAGCTTGTCCTTGTGAGATTTGTTGTAGCATTTGTCTCATGTCCAAGTCTTGGGGCATAGAGTTGCTACCTTGTCCTTGTTGTGTACCAAAACCATTATAGTCACCAACAAAGTTGATTGGCTTTTGGGACACTTGAAGGAGCTTGTCTAACTTATCATTTAGAGCTTTCATTTCATTTCTTCTACTCTCTTCATACTATCCATTTACTCTTGAAGACCAATCATATTAATCTCCATAGTTTACATCACTTTGAGCTAGGTTCTCAACAAGCTCTAAGCCTTCATCCACATATTTGACCAAGAAATTACCATTGCTAGCTGTATCAAAGAGCATTCTAATCTTGGGAAAGACTCCTCTATATAGTGTGCTTAGTAGTGACTCACTAGAAAACCCATGGTGAGGACATTGCTTGGTGTAGCCCTTAAATCTCTCCCAAGTTTCACAAAAGCTCTCTCATTTCTCAACCTAGAAGTCCTTGTGTTGGAGAAGAACTTGCCAAGGAAAGCTTTCTTGCATTGGTCTCAAGAAGTGATGGACCCTTGAGGAAGGTTTTTCTCCCATAAATGAGCTTTGCCTTCAAGAGAAAATGGAAATAACCTTAGCTTGAGCCCATCTTCACTTAGACCATTGATCTTTGTCAAGCTACAAATCCTATCAAACTCATCCAAGTGATCCAAAGGGTCTTCCATAGGCAAGCCATGAAACTTGATAGGGTCACAAAAACTTGATAGAGTCAAAGTTTTACCCAAATAAATCAACACTGTAAGTGCACAGCAATGCAGTTGAAGTATAAGGGGTTATCGAATCCCAAAGGAAGTAGATGCTACACTATGGTTTCTAGGTTCAAATTATGCTAGATCAATCAAATAAGTAAATTACTAAGTAAATCAGTAAACAGAATTAAAAGTGGATTAACGTTCAGGAGACTAAGGCGCTAGGCAAGAGTAATTCTCAGGTGAATCCAAATTGCATGTCTAGACAGAATGTTAGGAAATATGAAGAACTGTTCTTGAACTCGAAACACAACAACAAAATCAACCAACTCTCGCTGCGAAGATTATCTATGTCTAAACCCTAGAATCCCAAATCTCTTTGCAAATTCTATCAATTCAGGCAAGCATTAAAGTTCATGTTCGATTGTTCACAAAATCCTAAACCAAATCTCTTTGCGAATAGGTATTTTGCTCATCTAACATTAGTTCAGGCAATTAATAATACTCTCGCATCTATTAATGCTTGTCTGATCAGATTCTAGGTCATAAAGCTAGAATAAGCATTAAACACCAATCCAGATGAAGAACTCTAATGATTTTTCCCTAACAAATTTATTCAACCTAGCAATTCATCAATCACCTTTGAAAAACCCTAAACCTAACAAGCAAACTACTCAGACATGATTAATGAAACACAAATCATAACTTGAACAGAAAGCATAAAAGAAATCAATAGAAACAAAGGATTTCAAAATCTGCTCTGAAGGAGTCAAATTCTTCTCTCCAAAAACTCTCTAAAAATCTCTCTCTAAAATAATGTGTGTCCTCAAAACAATGGCTGAAAAACTCTATTTATATGCCTAGGTACGAATCTTCAATTCCCTGGAAGATTATGAAAAGTCTTGAGAATTTCATTTTCTGCAAAATTCTGGAAACTTCACGTCTTTGGAATTTGAAAACCCGGTGTCGATCGACACTAATTGACAGTGTCGATCGACACCCATCGTGGATCTTCAATCCGACTTTAACACTTTGTTACTTCATTCCATTATGCTCCAAATTGTATCCAAATCTCCAATTCAGCTCCAATTGTACTTGAACCTGTATAGACTCTCTATAGACTCCAAAATTGTACTAAGACTCAATAAAAATACTTATCTCATGGTCCAAAAATGGGTAAAAACCATAATATATCAACTCCCCCAGACTTAGCTTTTGCTTGCCCTCAAGCAAAACAGAAACTTAGAATGAAGTAGAGGTTTGAAAACAGAAACATTGAGCTAGCCTTCAGAACGCCACATTTGTTAACACTCTTGAATCCACATACTATAGAGCCAACCTTAGGTAATGTTTCAGTGTACTTACCACAAGCTTAGTAATCTCCTAGTTCAAATCCAGATCCATTCCTTCTAAGAATTTCGAACTCTAACAAACGGTATTGACCAAAGGACTTATAGATTCTTTCCCTTCCTTAGTGCCTGAACGAGACATTCTTGGTACAACTCTCCTATTTTCTCTTCCCTTAGTCAATTGCTGCCCATTTTCAGGGTGTTCTAAAGATCTTTTCATTGACTTTTTCTTATTCTTTTGAAGCCTTGGAATTGTGCTGCTCTTTACTTGTGTTCCTTGTGCGGAGATAGGTTCATGAGCTCTCACTAATATTGTTCCTTGTGAGGAGACAGACTCATGAGGATCTTTGCACTATTCCTTGACTTAGACTTTTTTATTTTTATTTTTTTCTTAAGGGAAGATCAAGGAGAGACTGTAATTTCATTATCTTGTCAGTGCTTAAAGATGAATCAAGTCCAATGTATACCAAGCTCTAAACAGGAATCTGAACTCTCTCTGTTCGACTGATCCACATGCAGCTTTCTACCTAATAAAATCTGCAATCAACTATTATGGCAATGGTCATTCAAGTATCAATATGTTGTGGTTTTGTTCCAAGAAAAACTGAAAATTTCAACTGATTTTGACTCAATAAAACAAGTTTTTGACTGACTCAATTGACTCTAAAACCAAAACACAATGTCAGTAATCACCTCCCCCAGACTTAAACAACACTATCCCCAGTGTTATTAAATCTTAAGGTTAGAAACAAATCAAATCGAAAAGATAATGGACAGGATGGATAGAGGACGAAAATCTACACAATATAGGCTCTTAAATAACTCAAATCCGTTAAGAATTGAGAGAGATATGAAGAAAAAAAGTTGAGAAAACTTACCTCCGAGGGGGTGTCGGTCGACACCATGATTAGTGTCGATCGACACTGTTCATGTCGAGCTTTTGTGTCGACCACGGTCAACATCCGTCCGTCATGCAATTTTTTTTTTTTTTTTGAAACACAAATCAAAAACAAAAGTTAGTGAAAACTAAAACGAAAATCAAAGAAAAATCCTACCTAAAAGTGGGTTGCCTCCCACTCAGCGCTTGTTTTCAGTCATTAGCTTGACTGTGTCGGGGTTCAGACGTCCGGTGGATCAGAGGGTGGCATTAAATGCCTCCCAGAAGAATGTCCCCTCATCCATGGTGGTGTATATGCGTTATGTGCATGAGATCGTCCAAGGAAGTGAGGAATAATAGCAGGGTGGGACTTGAGTTCGGGTGGGACACTTCTTTTTCCTGCAGATTCATCAAAAGAAACACCAAGCCCTCTACGAGAATCTCGTGGCTTGCATAAGTGTGAAGCACCTTTTGAACATTTTAAGTTCCTATTGACAAGATCAGGAGGTTTGGAATTAATTCCAGGGAATGCGTACCTTTGATTCCTTCGAGATTTATGGGCTGTAGAACGTGAAGGCATCTGTTTGACAACATGTGATGGAGTTGCAGCATTGGAAACAGCTTCTGGTGTGATCCATGAAGGGTGTCGATCGACACCAAGAGTGTGATGAATCTGCATGATGGCTTTAGATGCTGCAAGCAATGACTTCAACACCAGATATCCAGATGACACGTTGGTGCTTATAGAGAATTTGGCCTCTTGCAACAGCAACAGAAGGAAAATTGCAGAAATTCGAGCTGCAGAGTTGGTGTCGATTGACACCCTTCACGGATCACACCAGAAGCTGTTTCCAATGCTGCAACTCCATCACATGTTGTGAAACAGATGCCTTCACGTTCTACAGCCCATAAACCTCCAAGAAAGCAAAGGTACGCATTCCCTGGAATTAATTCCAAACCTCCTGATCTTGTCAATAGGAACTTAAAATGTTCAAAAGGTGCTTCACACTTATGCAAGCCACGAGATTCTCGTAGAGAGCTTGGTGTTTCTTTTGATGAATCTGCAGGAAAAAGAAGTGACCAACCCGAACTCAAGTCCCACCCTGCTATTATTCATCACTTCCTTAGACGATCTCATGCAAATAACGCATATACACCACCATGGATGAGGAGACATTATTCTGAGAGGCATTAAATGCCACCCACTGATCCACCAGACGTATGAACCCCGACACAGTCAAGCTAATGACTGAAAACAAGCGCTGAGTGGGAGGCAACCCACTTTTAGGTAGGATTTTTCTTTGATTTTCGTTTTAGTTTTCACTAACTTTTGTTTTTGATTTGTGTTTCAAAAAAAAAAAAAAAATTGCATGACGGACGGATGTTGACCGTGGTCGACACAAAAGCTCGACATGAACAGTGTCGATCGACACTAATCATGGTGTCGAACGACACCCCCTCGGAGGTAAGTTTTCTCAACTTATTTTCTTCATATCTCTCTCAATTCTTAACGGATTTGAGTAATTTAAGAGCCTAAATTGTGTAGATTTTCGTCCTATATCCATCATGTCCATTATATTTTCGATTTGATTTGTTTATAACCTTAAGATTTAATAACACTGGGGACAGTGTTGTTTAAGTCTGGGGGAGGTGATTACTGACATTGTGTTTTGTTTTTAGAGTCAATTGAGTCAGTCAAAAACTTGTTTTATTGAGTCAAAATCAGTTGAAATTTTCAGTTTTTCTTGGAACAAAACCACAACATATTGATACTTGAATGACCATTGCCATAATAGTTGATTGTAGGTTTTATTAGGTAGAAAGCTGCATGTGGATCAGTCTAACAGGGAGAGTTCAGATTCCTGTTTAGAGCTTGGTATACATTGGACTTGATTCCTCTTTCAGCACTGACAAGATAAGGAAATTACAGTCTCTCCTTGATCTTCCCTTAAGAAAAGAAAAGAAATAAAAAAGTCTAAGTCAAGGAATAGTGTAAAGATCCTCATGAGCCTGTCTCCTCACAAGGAATAATATTAGTGAGAGCTCATGAACCTGTCTCCTCACAAGTAACAAAAGTAACACAAGTAAATAGCAGCACTATTCCAAGGCTTCAAAAGAATAAGAAAAAGTCAATGAAAAGATCTTTAGAACACCCTGAAAATGGGCAGCAGCTGACTAAGGGAAGAGAAAATAGGAGAGCTGTACCAAGAAAGTCTTGTTCATGCACTAAGGAAGGGAAAGAATCTATAAGTACTTTGGTCAATACCGTTTGTTAGAGTTTGAAATTCTTAGAAGGAAGAGATCTGGATTTGAACTAGGAGATTGTTAAGCTTGTGGTAAGTACATTGAAACATTACCTAAGGTTGGCTCTATAGTATGTGGATTCAAGAGTGTTAACCAATGTGGCGTTCTGAAGGCTAGCTGAATGTTTCTGTTTTCAAACCTCTACTTCATTCTGAGTTTCTGTTTTGCTTGAGGGCAAGCAAAAGCTAAGTCTGGGGGAGTTGATATATCATGGTTTTTACCCATTTTGAGACCATGCTATAATTATTTTTATTGAGTCTTAGTGATACTTTCGAGTCTATAGAGAGTCTATGCAGGTTCAAGTACAATTGGAGCTGAATTGGAGACTTGGATACATTTTGGAGCATAATGGAATGAAGTCACGAAGTGTTGAAGTCGGATTGATGATCCACGACGGGTGTCGATCGACACTGCATGTTAGTTGATAGACTCATAATTTAGCATATTGTAGCACTCATTTCGGATAGTTTTGCACTCACTTTTGCACTCATACTTAGAGTTATTGTATTTTTTGTTCCATTTTAGGTTTTAGGACATGTTGCATTAGCATTTGCATATTTCTTGCATATTTCTTGCATATTTGCATCATTTTCAGGTTATATGGAGTACATGGAGCTTTGGTGGATGTTGAGCGTGGAGAAGAAAGTGCAAGAAAGGCTTAGAAGTTGATGGGCGCCAACGGGAAGCTCGGCCAAAAGAAGTGGAGCTGGAATCGAGCTGAAGATCGACCAAACCCAGTCGATCAGCCTTGGATCGAGCAGGAAGATCGAGCGAACCCAGTCGATCAGCCTTGGATCGAGCAGGAAGATCGAGAGAACCCAGTCGATCAGCCTTGGATCGAGCAGGAAGATCGACCGAACCCAGTCGATCAGCCTTGGATCGAGCAGCAGATCGACTGAACCCAGTCAATCAGCCATGGATCGAGCAGGAAGATCGACCAAGCCCAGTTGATTCAGCTTGGATCGAGCCACAGATCGACCAGCCATGGTGGATCCATCCATCTGTTTTTCCTTATTTTGCTTTGCCAACTCACACTTTATCTTTTAGTGAGGGAACCATTTGTGTGGTCCTATATAAACATGTTTTACCTAATTTTTAGACCTAGGCACGTTTTTTGGGGATTGTCTCTCCCATTTTTTAGATCTAGCCTCCATTTGTGGAGAGAAAAACCTTAAGCTTTTATTTTTGTAAATACTTTTGATTTTTATTTCAACTTCTCTTTAAGCTTTGATCTTTCTTTCTTGCTACTTGAATCATGTTCAACACCTCTTATCCTATGATTTTGAGGGGTTCAAATATGGTTAACGAGTAGATTTTTATGATTTAAGGATTGAGGTGATTAGGAAGGTTTTAAAAGTTAGGTCTTGGTAATTTCTTGTTCTTAACTTTATCCTTTCTTGTTTTGGTGTATCAAATGCTTAAAGACCTTGAGAGAGGCTTTATGATCCAAGAGATTTCCTTTTTCTCATAAGAACCTAGGAAATCTTTTATGTCTAAACCAAGAGACTAGTATGCCTTAATGACCACGAAAATGGCAAGTAAGGGCTAGTTAGGCCATGTTAAGATCCGTGTTTCAGCTCCATCAACCATTCTTTTCCACCACAAACCATGGGTTTGGAGAGAATGAATGATGAGAAGATCTTATCTTATCCACAAACCATGGAAAGAGTGCTTCTTATGCCTAAGGATGGCTCATTTATAAATGTGTAGATTTACTTTTAGTAAGCCAAGATCGAATCTTTAACTTCCCTAAGCATGAACCTCAATCCTTAGATCTGTCTTTATCACTTAAGAAGTTTCAAAAGCTTTCACCTTTAGATTTAAAGTTTGCTCCTTTAGGTTGCTAGAAATAGCCTTATTTGCCTGTTTTTAGATTTCGATTTTATAAAATTAGTAGCTTGCTCATTTAAATTAGTAGAAGTCGTCTGGTAGTTACCTAACCCTTCATGGGGATTGTTTAAATTATTTTCCTGGTCGTTTAGTGATTACAAGTAGTTTATTTCAATTTTCTCCTCCATCTTACCCGAAAATGACCTAGCTTTACATTGCTCTTGTATTCCTAGTATCTTTCACACCTAGGCTGGATTGACATTTCAAATACTACAATGACATGTGTGTTTGAGGATTGAGTTAAGGCTTAAAAACCCCAACATCAATTGGCGCCGTTGCCAACTTAGGTTTTGTTGAAATTACTAGGATTTGGAGCTTAGTATAGACTAGGTTTTTATTTTGCATTTTGGTTACTAACTCTCTTTCAAGTGTTTGTTCTTTTTGCAAGGCACAATCACAAGGAAGACAGTATAGATTCGGATATAGCATCAATGTTTGAGGCTTTATTAGTGAATCAAGAGAGAATGATGGCTTGGAACCCTACAAGCCACCACTGTTTTGAAAGATCATCCACTTATCAAGGGGGACTCATGGATGAACATTCTGCTCATGAGGATCAATATGGATATGGTGAGGGATACCAATGTTGGGACATGGAGTATGAGCAAGGAGCAGCCTATTCTTCCCACATCTCTAATGAGGAAGAAAATCTCAACATGATGAAGCTAATTTTGGAAGGGCGAGAAGAGCTTAATGAGTGAATGGACATGCTTAACTCCACACTAGCCTCTCATGCTCCAAGTCCAAGAGTTGCTGCAACACCACATGTGGAGTCCATCAACACCGAAATTACACAAGGGAATGAGGAACAAGAGGATGAAGCTCAAACCAATGATGAACTCCAACCAATTACGAAAAAGAAATTGCAGCTCTTCTTGGATACATTGTTGATGAAAATCTTGAGCAAAGATTTGAAGACCCTTGTGAAGAAAGTTCGGTTGTTGAATGCTTAGAGGATGCTAGTGAGAGCTCATTTGTTGAGAAAGAGCTCCCCACCAAATCAGAAACACATGTGCAACTCATTCCCAAGAAGGAGACAAAGGGGAGTCCCATTGAAGTAGCCTCCAAAGAGGGTGAAGAAGAAGAATTCCCAATGGAACAACCCTTTGCCAAGTACCTCGGTTTAACCCTCACCTATGAAGAGAGCATTGATGATCCATGGCACCTTTGAGGAGATAAGGATTCACACATTTGGGGGATGGTTCTATGATGAGTATGAACCTGGTGATACAAGCCTCAAACATGTCTAGCTAGAGACACTAAACCAAGCGCACTTGGGAGGCACTCCCATGACTATCCTTCTCTTTATGCTTTTAATTTTTAAGTACTAATTTATGCTTTTTAGTGTGTGTGAGCAGGACCAAGGGAGATGGAGATTCAAAAGAACGTTCTTGGAGGCTTTCAAAAAGCAAAGGAAAATGAAGCAGCCTGAAGATCGATGGCTAGATCGACCATCTACGGTCGATTCAAGCAAGATCGAGGGCTGGATCAAGTGGTTCAATCGATCTCCAGCACCAAACGGTGGTTGGATTGATCCATGCCACTCGATCACCTGCCAAGAACGATGCAAGGATCGATCCAGCTGCTCGATCTCAATTCGAACCACATCACATCCCAAGGTACACCATTCCAAAACCTTGTATATATCATGCGTTTTTGGATTTTTGAATTTTATTTCTTGTTGATGGTCTCTCTTGAACTTTTATTACACAAGAGATTGAGTAATTTAAGTTTAGGGGAGAGGTTGAGAGATTTAATTTTGTGTTTTGTGTTCTTATTTTCCCTTTAGCATATTTGAGTCTTAATGCATAAGTATTTGCATAGAAAAATCAGAAAAAATTTCAAAAGTTTCGAAAAAATTCATGTAGCTTACATTTGCATTGGTGAAAATTTTAGGATTGAGTCTAGATGTTATCATATAGGTTGCTTGCATTCACGTGCATAGGGGGCAATTTTCCTTGTAAAGTGTTTTAAGCTCATGATTTGGTTCAAGGCCCTAGTTAGTAGTTCTTTGATGCTTGTGCAACTTGAAGTTAAGTTTTAACCATACTTGGATCATTTGTTTTGATTTTCTTGGCTTAAAGTTGAAACAAGCATGAATTGAATCCTTTCCTATAAATTTGAACATTAACATGGACTTTTAATTATCATACTTGTGCATTTGAAAAAGAATACATGGATTACATATATATATTTAGGCTTTCTTATTCCTTTCACCACTCTCTTGTAAGCCTAAATTGAACACCACGCCTTTACCCTAGCCTTATTTCAAGCCAAAGTTCTTGTGTGATTGCGAATTGTAAGGCCTTGTTTTTAATTGAACTTAGCATAAAGTGTTAGGTTTTTGGCGACATGCTTAGGCTCTCATATTGATGCTAGCTTTGAATATTGAAGCTAGTTTTTGGCTTGATTTTGGGTGGGGATTCACGGGTGTTGAAAATGCTTACTTGTTTCGGGTTTAAAAAGAAGTTGGTGTTTGGAATTTGAATAAAAGGGATACATAGTTTTAAGTGGTTGGCCTTGAATTATTTTTGATAAAAGCTCAAGTTGAAAAGAAAATGAGATAGCTCTCAAAAAGAAAAAAAAATATATACATGAGAAAAGAGCCAAAAGGCCAAGTGCATAAAAGAAAAAAAAAATATGTATGAAGGAGAGGGCTATCAAAAGAAAAGAAACGAGCTAATTATATATGTGTATGGCCATACCACTAGTTATAATAAAAGGTTGAAGAAGTTTCCCTAAGGTGAATATGATTAATGAATTTCTTTTGGGTTTCTGCTTGGCGTGTATAGCCTTGTTGATTTGGGGTATCTCTAGAGGGTGAGTGAGCTAAAAAATGAATGAGAGTGGAATTAGGATCATTATTAGTGTATATGGGTAGATGAGAGTCTAGTCATGTATGCATACATTGCCTTTTACCTTTAGCATTATGTGAAAGTTCAATCTTCTTTGAGATAAACCATTGCTTGGAGTACCCACTTGAATGAGATCATTTTTATCTCATAACCTTGTCCCTTAGCCAAATGTATTCGGTTTTAAATGCATATCCTTGGATTTTTTGGAATAGACAAGTCATGATTTGAAATTCAATATGATATGAGTATGGCTAAGTCCTTTCAAGTAGAGTTTGTATATTGCATCCTAGAATTAAGAACAAGGACCATTGACTTGATTCATTTGAAAAACACTTTATGATTTGAACCCCCATTTTCAAACTTCTTCTCCTAGTTTGTCTTTGTTTGCTTGAGGACAAGCAGAAAAGCAAGTTTGAGGAAGTTGATAGACTCATAATTTAGCACTCATTTAGGATAGTTTTGCATTCACTTTTGCACTCTTACTTAGAGTTATTGTAATTTTTGTTCCATTTTAGGTTTTAGGACATGTTGCATTAGCATTTGCATATTTCTTGCATATTTGCATCATTTTCAGGTTATATGGTGTAAATGGAGCTTTGGTGGATGTTGAGCGTGGAGAAGAAAGTGCAAGAAAGGCTTAGGAGTTGATGGGATCCAAGGGGAAGCTCGACCAAAAGAAGTGGAGCTGCAATCGAGCTGAAGATCGACCGAACCCAGTCGATCAGCCTTGGATCGAGCAGGAAGATCGACCGAACCCAGTCGATCAGCCTTGGATCAAGCAAGAAGATTGACCGAACCCAGTCGATAAGCCTTGGATCGAGCTGCAGATCGACCGAACCCAGTCGATCAGCCATGGATCGAGCAGGAAGATCGACCAAGCCCAGTCGATTCAGCTTGGATCGAGCCACAGATCAACCAGCCATGGTCGATCTCTCCATCTGTTTTTCCTTCTTTTGCTTTGCCAACTCACACTTTGTCTTTTAGTGAGGGGACCATTTGTGTGGTCCTATATAAACATATTTTACCTAATTTTTAGACCTAGGCACGTTTTTTGGGGATTGTCTCTCCCATTTTTAAGATCTAGCCTCCATTTTTGGAGGGAAAAACCTTAAGCTTTTATTTTTGTAAATACTTTTGATTTTTATTTCAAGAACTTCTCTTTAATCTTTGATCTTTCTTTCTTGCTACTTGAATCACGTTGAACACCTCTTATCCCATGATTTTGAGGGGTTCAAATATGGTTAAAGAGTAGATTTTTATGATTTAAGGATTGAGGTGACTAGGAAGGTTTTAAAAGTTAGATCTTGGTATTTTCTTGCTCTTAACTTTATCCTTTCTTGGTTTGGAGTATCAAATGCTTAAAGACCGTGAGACAGGCTTTATGATCCAAGAGATTTCCTTTTTCTCATAAGAACCTAGGAAATCTTTTATGTCCAAACCAAGAGACTAGTATGCCTTAATGACCACGAAAGTAGAAGGTAAGGGCTAGTTAGGCCATGTTAAGATCCGTGCTTCAGCTCCATCACAAACCATGGGTTTGGAGAGAATGAATGATGAGAGGATCTTATCTTATCCACAAACCATGGAAAGATTGCTTCTTAGGCCTAAGGATGGCTCATTTATAAATGTGTAGATTTACTTTTAGTAAGCCAATATCGAATTAACTTCCCTAAGGATGAACCTCAATCCTTAGATCTGTCTTTATCACTTAAGGAGTTTCAAAAGCTTTCACCTTTAGATTTAAAGTTTGCTCCTTTAGGTTGCTAGAAATAGCCTTATTTGCCTGTTTTTAGATTTCGATTTTATAAAATTAGTAGCTTGCTCATTTAAATTAGTAGAAGTCGTCTGGTCGTTAGCTAATCCTTCATGGGGATTGTTTATATTGTTTTCCTGGTCGTTTAGTGATTACAAGTAGTTTATTTCAATTTTCTCCTCCATTTTACCCGAAAATGACTTTGCTTTACTTTGCTCTTGTATTCCTAGTATCTTTCACACCTAGGCTGGATTGACACCTCAAATACTACAATGACATGTATGTTTGAGGATTGAGTTAAGGCTTAAAAACCCCTACATCATTAATGTCGATCGACACCGGGTTTTCCAATTCCAAAGACGTGAAGTTTCCAGAATTTTGCAGAAAAGGAAATTCTCAAGACTTTTCCTAATCTTCCAGGGAATTGAAGATTCGTACCTAGGCCTATAAATAGAGTTTTTCAGCAGGACACACATTATTTTAGAGAGAGATTTTTAGAGAGTTTTTGGAGAGAAGAATTTGACTCCTTCAGAGCAGATTTGGAACTCCTTTGTTTCTCTTGATTTCTTTTATGCTTTCTATTCAAGTTATGATTTGTGTTTCATTAATCATGTCTGACTAGTTTGCTTGTTAGGTTTAGGGTTTTTCAAAGGTGATTGATGAATTGCTAGGTTGAATAAATTTGTTAGGGAAAAATCATTAGAGTTCTTCATCTGGATTTGTGTTTAATACTTATTCTAGCTTCATGACCTAGAATATGATCTTAAGTTGATTAATAGATGCGAGAGTATTATTAATTGCCTGAACTAATGTTAGATGAGCAAAATACCTATTCGCAAAGAGATTTGGTTTAGGATTTTGTGAACAATCGAACCTGAACTTTAATGCTTGTCTGAATTGTTAGAATTTTCTAAGAGATTTGGGATTCTAGGGTTTAGACATAGATAATCTTCGCAGCGAGAGTTGGTTGATTTTATTGTTGTGTTTCGAGTTCAAGAACAGTTCTTCATATTTCCTAACATTCTGTCTAGACCTGCAATTTGGATTCACCTGAGAATTACCCTTGCCTAGCGCCTTAGTCTCCCGAACTTTAATCCACTTTTAGTTATGTTTACTGATTTACTTAGTAATTTACTTATTTGATTGATCTAGCATAATTTGAACCTAGAAAACATAGGATAGCATCTACTTCCTTTGGGATTCGTTAACCCCTTATACTTCAACTGCATTGTTGTGCACTTGCAGTGTTGATTTATTTAGGTAAAACTTTGACCCTATCGGACCTACAATTTGGATTCACCTGAGAATTACCCTTGCCTAGCGCCTTAGTCACATGAACTTTAATCCACTTTTAATTCTGTTTATTGATTTACTTAGTAATTTACTTATTTGATTGATCTAGCATAATTTAAACCTAGTAACCATAGTGTAGCATCTACTTCCTTTGGGATTCGATAACCCCTTATACTTCAATTGCATTGCTGTGCACTTGCAGTGTTGATTTATTTGGGTAAAACTTTGACCTTATCAAGTTTTTGGCGCCGTTGCCGGGGAAGTAATAGCTGCCTACAGAATCTAGTATTAATTGACTAGATTTTGTTTTTATTTTCGGATACTGATTTAGTTTCTTATTTTTGGTTTCAGGTGCATGCTCAACCGCAGTACCAGAAGCAACAAAGAGAAGGATCTAATCGCACTCAACCAGGAACTCGGCCGTCTCGAACGCACAAACCGAAAATCTGCAAGAGCGTCGATCGACACCAACACTAGCGTCGATCGACACCCTGCACAAACAGAGATGGCTGAGCTTGTGATTATGATTCCTGATGAGGCTGGTAACTTCACTGATCTGAACGGCAATAGGAGAAACAATCCTGGCCAGAGACTTGACAATAATGGAGCAGTTATCATCGAGCAACCGATTCAAGCCGCACATGCAGACGCTGAACGCGGAAGAACACTTGGTGAATACAACAGACCTGACCAGTTCTATGCTAATAGAGCTGCGATACGTCCTCCTGCATTCCAGAGGTATGATTTCGAGTTGAAGCCTGCTTACTATACACTTGTAGCTCAGCATCCTTTCCATGGTTTTCCCAATGAACATCCTATGGACCACATTGAAATATTCGAGGATTTGGCATCAAGCATTAAGGCTAATGGAGTGTCCTATGATTATCCTTTCTGCAAGCTTTTCCCATACTCGCTTGCTGGAGATGCATCATATTGGCTAAAGCAGTTGGATCCCGGATCCTTGACCACTTGGGAAGAAACAAAGAATGCATTCTTATACAACTTCTTTGATGATGCAAGATTCGAAGAGCTAAAACTGCGATGTGGGCAGACCCTTTGGTAAGCTTTGAATCTTACCCAAGAAGCCTTGAATGCTTCAGTAGGTCTTTGATCTTTGGGAGGACAAAGATCACTGCATTCTCCCAAGGACCTACTGAAGCATTCATGGCTTCTTGGGTAAGATTCAAAACTTACCAAAGGGTCTGCCCACATCGCGGTTTTAGCGAGCCGCAACTTCTCTGAATCTTCTGCCGAGGGATCGATTGGAGGTACCAGATGGCTTTAGATGCTGCAAGCAATGGCAACTTCAACACCATATATCCAGATGACGCGATGGTGCTTATAGAGAATTTAGCCTCTTGCAACATCACTAAGAATGCAGACTTTGAAAGGAAACAACATGCTGGTACAAATGGAGAAAGCCAAATAGCTGAGGTAAACAGGAAGCTAGACATCTTGGTGGGCAAGAAGCAAGTTCACTTTGCTAATGAGGTAGAAACATTCGAGCCTAATGAAGAATGTGAAGAAGAAGAAGTTTACTACATCAATAGAGCTGGTTTTCAAGGACAGAGATTCAGCAATCAGCAAGGCTATGGTTCTTCTTACCAGAAGCCATTCCAGAACAACAACTTCCAATGGACTTATGGTTCTTCTTCTTATCAGAAGCCTCCTGCACACGACAATAAAGTGGAATCTATGCTAGAGCAACTTCTAGAAGGACAACAGAAGATGACAGTGGATTTCAATGGGAAGATAGATGATGCAACAGGTTTTAGAGTCTGTTTTTGAGTTTTAAATTTATAACCCTATTGCCTGCAAGTGCACAAATGTGCGTTGTAGTATTTAGGGTGTCGAACCACAGAGACTATGATGCTTCAACCAAATCACTAAAACAGGAAACCAAATATGAACGACCGGATTAATGATTGGTTTTAGAGATGATGATTTAGTAATGAAACGAAAATCAAGCGGGGTTTGTAAAGCTATAAGACGGAACGCTGGGCTTCAGGGGTCTCTCAGGGTATTTCACGGAATGATTCTACGGATTAACAAACTTGATCTAGACAAATCAATTCGACTGGTTCTTAAGCTCAAACACGAAAGTGGTCGGGTCTTCCTTTCGAAAAACCAAACAGCTAAACCTAAACTGCTCGTTCGCTCCTCTTTCGGTAGCGACTTCACAGCAAGATCAGCTATAAGATTAGGTTCAATGAAGCTCACAACACACCGCCGATATGCATAAGCATCCTTCGGTGCCTGCTCGTTTAAAACTATGTCCGGCCAAGAGATTCAGCGCGTTAGCGGTTCTAATGATCCTACAATCGATTCTTAAGTGGCCAGTCAAGAATTACGCAATAAGAAAGAATCCAAACGAAGAACAGTGAAAAGTATTCTATCTATGATCTAACAACCTATCGAATCAAGCCATGAAATCCCTTTGAGAAACCCCCTGCGAAACCCAACTAAAAGACTACTCAGACATGGAATCGAAATTCATTCTCATTTCAATATGTAAAAATCTCAAAGGTTTGAAAGGAAAATAAAGTGAATGATAACGATGCAAAGAAAGTGCAGGAAAGAGATGAAAGAGAGTATCGAGATAGGGCGACGAAATTGGGGGCTGGAGAAGACGGCTTTCGCTCCTCTTCTCTTCCTCCTTAGCTGCGGCGCTCTTCTAGGGTAGGTCTTGGTGG
>JAHZTW010000004.1:32470521-32508209 GCA_020283515.1 Alliaria petiolata | reverse complement strand
GCTAGAGTCTAAAAGAGGAGCACAGATCGAAGTACCTCAAGCCCCTTGACGAGAAGTTTTGATTCATTAGGTGCGGAGTCAACGCAAGATCCTTCGAGTACTCTAGAGATTAGAACTTTCTCCGCTGGAATGATCCACTCGCCGTGTTCGACTTAGTAAACCTTGCTTCCAAATCCGTGAGAATGGTCATTAAGGTTCCTTGTTTCGAAGTGACTTGTACCTAGCAAAGTTCATAGTTTCCGACTAAAAAAAAAAAAAAGTTTTGACTCTATAAAACGACTCGATAAATGATGCAAGTATGCATAAGACTCATCAAATAAAAGTAGGATTAGTAATATAAGAAACCCCCCCAGACTTAAATCAAACTGTCCCCAGCTTGTTTAAATCAAGTGAGGTGAAAAAGATAGGTAAATTCAAGTACAAACTTGTGAAGACTTACTTGAAAGTGGCGTTGGGTTTGGTATGGGCGTGTGGTATGATTGAGCTAAGGACTTGATCATTATCCTTATGTCCCTGCTTAGAATCGATTTGATTGAACAAAAGAAATCAAAAACTTAGCTCGAAAGGAAATGTATTGCGCGCTTAAGCTTCCTTGCTTCGGATGGTGGTGGTGGTGGGCGTGTGGTGGTGATGGTGATGATCGGGGCACGCCTATGTTGAGAAAAACAGGTACTTTGGTTGTTGAGTACTTGTTTTGGTTCCTTGACCTTTGATAACACCGTGAATGAGAGATGGAAAATCTTCCTTCCTTGCGTCTTGAAGATTATGTCACCTCAGAAACTTGACTTGAAGTTTGGGTCGATGCTGGTCTATCCAGTGATCTGTTCGGGATCCCGGAAGACAGGTGTTGCTAGTATGAACTTCAATGCCATATGAAATCCTTACTTGTCTTCGGTAAAGGTCTCGGTCGCGGAAGAGAGAAGCTAGTCTTCGGGAACTTTCCTCTTCGCGGTTTGGTGAAGGAAGTTGCATCTTCTTCCTTCTAGAGCTTGCACTGCGGTTTTCATCCTCTGGAACCGTCGTGTTCTTCTTCGTCTTCGTGGATACAGGTCCGTTGAACGCGCTGGAAGAAGTGAGTAGAAAGATGGATCATTGACTTAGCTTAACTTGGATGGAGTCTTGTCTTGTCTCGCCATCTTTGATGCAAAAGCAATGTGCCGCGGTTGTGGAAGTGATATTTGCGGTCTTTAGGTCGTGTTCAGGCCATTGAATCAAGGAGGATACTTGAAAGGCTTGAAACAGGTTGAAGGAGATCCGGTTTGGTGAGGTCGGGACGGGAAGTGTCGCAGACGACGGCCAGCCGCGCGACAAGTTGTCGCGGCCGCGGTCAGGCGTCTCGCCTCCGCGCCATCGTGGCTCGTGGCACGGCCAGGCTCCTTCTGGCCGGCCCACGGGCAGTTCGTCGCCCGGTGAGTGTTCTTCGAAGCTCCTTCTTCATATTTTTGATCTTTTTGGGTTTTTCTGATTTTTTTGTGCTTTTGGGGTTTATGAAAATGCTGTAAACTAAGAAGAAACGAAAACTAAAAATTAGTATGGTAAAAGAGATGAGAAAGAGAATACCTAAAATGGGTTGCCTCCCATTGAGCCGCTCTTGTTTAAAGTCTTTTAGCTAGACTTTTCCGTGCCTTAGGCGACTACTGCGTCGTCTAAATACATCGTTTCCTTTATTTCTTCAGGCGCGACTAGATATGGCTTGACTCGTTGCCCGTTCACGGTGAAGAACCCTCCATTCTTATCCCAGAGCACGACTGCTCCATACGGTTTAACTTCCTTTATCGTGAATGGTCCTGACCATCTTGACCTTAGTTTTCCCGGGAAGAGTTTCAAGCGAGAGTTGAACAGCAGCACTTGGTCGTTGGCTGCAAATGTTCGAGGCATTACCTTCCTGTCGTGGTAGGCCTTAGTCTTTTCCTTATAGATCCTAGAGCTTTCGTAGGCCCTATGCCTCATCTCTTCCAGCTCGTGTATTTGGATTTGTCGCCTTTCCTTGGCTGCCTTTAAGTCGAAGTTTATCTTCTTGATAGCCCATTGCGCCTTGTACTGGATCTCGACTGGCAGGTGGCAAGGTTTCCCGTATACCAAATGGAAAGGGGTCGTGCCCAAAGGTGTCTTGTATGCGGTCCTATAGGCCCATTCGTCCAGTTTTTCCGACCAATCTTTTCGGTGGACTCCAGTCGTCTTCTGCAGGATTGACTTCATTTCTCTGTTGGAGATCTCTACTTGGCCGCTCGTCTGTGGATGGTATGGTGATGCCACTTTGTGCCTTACTCCATTCTTCTTTAGTAGGTTGTCAAAGACTGTTTATGAAGTGCGATCCTCCATCGCTTATGACAACTCTTGGGACTACAAAACGGAGGAAAATGATCATCTTGAACATCTTGATGACTACGCTGGCGTCATTTGTAGGGCTTGCTATTGCTTCTACCCACTTATAGACATAATCGACTGCTACGAGGATGTACTCGTTCCCATAAGAGGTTGGGAATGGTCCCATGAAGTCGATCCCCCATACGTCGAATACTTCTACCTCTAAGATGAAATTCTGCGGCATCTCATTTCTTCTGCTTATATTTCCCATCCTTTGGCAGGCGTCGCATTTTGAAATGAAAGTATGCGTGTCTTTAAACATAGTCGGCCACCAGAATCCGGCCTGTAGTACTTTAGAGACCGTCTTGAAGTTGGCGAAGTGTCCTGCGTAGGCAGACCCATGACAACCGTGTAGTATGCCTTCTACTTCTTCTTCTGCCACGCATCTTCTGAATAGTCCGTCCGTGCTTTGTCTATATAGGTAAGGTTCATCCCAAAAGTATTTGCGTGATTCTCGCAGAAACCTCTTTTTGTTGTAGCCCACGAACTGAGGTGGTTGGATATCGGCTGCTAGGTAATTTGCGATGTGTCGGAACAATGGTGTGTTGCATGCTGCAGAATTCGCCATCGGAGGATGTCTTATCGTCGTCTCGCCAGTTACGGGAACTGCATTGATCGCGTTTAAACTCTCTTCTGGGAGGCCGTCGTTTATAGGGGTCGTGTCCCTAAATGATACTCGCGAAAGGTGATCGGCCGCCCCGTTATCAGCTCCTCATCGATCTCTTATCTCCATGTCGAATTCTTGGAGCAGGAGAACCCACCTAATCAGCCTAGGTTTTGTGTCTTTCTTTGTCATTATATGCTTGATCGCCGCGTGATCGGTGTGTACTATGACTTTCGATCCAACTAGGTATTGGCGAAACTTTTCGAAAGCGAACACGATAGCTAGAAGTTCCTTCTCTGTTGTCGTGTAGTTGCATTGGGCGTCGTCCAGAGTCCTGCTCGCATAGTAGATTGCGTGCAGTTTTTTATCTTTCCTTTGTCCCAGCACTGCTCCTATTGCATAATCACTGGCGTCGCACATGATCTCGAACGGCTGTTCCCAATCTGGCGGTTGCACTACCGGGGTCGAGACCAGAGCCTTCCTGATCGTGTGGAAAGCTTGCAGGCACTCATCGTCGAACTTGAATTCTGTGTCCTTGCAGAGCAGACGGGTTAGCGGCCTTGCTATCTTGGAGAAGTCTTGAATGAATCTTCTGTAGAACCCTGCGTGACCCAAGAAACTTCGTATCCCTTTGACGTTCGACGGTCGCTGCAGGCTTGTCATGACTTCTATCTTTGCTTTATCGACTTCGATTCCTTCTGCAGAGACTTTATGTCCCAGTACCACGCCTTCTCGCACCATGAAATGGCATTTTTCCCAGTTCAGGACTAGGTGCTTTTCTTCGCATCTTCGTAAAACTTTTCCTAGATTACTCAAACATTCTTGGAAGGACGGTCCGTGGACCGAAAAATCATCCATAAACACTTCCATAAATTTCTCAATGTAATCAGTAAATATTGATAGCATGCACCTTTGAAATGTCGCAGGAGTGTTGCAGAGGCCAAACGGCATTCGCCGGTACGCGAATGTTCCGTAGGGGCATGTGAATGTCGTCTTTTCTTGGTCTTCTGGCCGTATTGGGATCTGAAAAAATCCAGAATACCCGTCAAGAAAACAGTAGTATTGATGGTTTGCTAACCTTTCTAGCATTTGGTCGATGAATGGCAGCGGGAAGTGATCCTTCCTGGTCGCCATGTTTAGCTTTCGGTAATCGATGCACATTCGGTGTCCGGTGACTGTTTTTGTAGCGATCATTTCGTCTTTGTCGCTCTTAATGACTGTAACTCCTCCCTTTTTGGGACCACGTGAACCGGGCTCACCCACGTGCTATCCGAGATCGGGTAAATGATTCCTGCTTCCAAAAGCTTCATTACATCCTTTTTGACTACCTCCATTAGGTTCGGTTTGAGCCTCCTTTGCTGCTCGACTGAATTTTTAGCGTTTTCCTCCAAGTGGATCTTGTGGATGCAAAGGTCCGGTGATATTCCAGGGATATCATCTAAGGAATACCCTATTGCTCTTCTGTATTTTCGTAGCTCGCAGAGTAGCAAAGGTGCCTCGACGTTGTTCAAGCTAGAACTTATTATTACCGGATAAGTAGAATCCTTTCCCAGGAATGTGTACCTTAACCCGGCCGGTAACGGCTTTAGCTCGACCTTTGGTGCTTTAAGTGGATCCCAAAGGTCCGAAATTGTCGTTCGGGCGTTTCTCGGTGGTAAAGGTTTGCGCCCTTGATCTCCTAGGTCTAGAAAGCGGGCAGGTCCATCGTGGGGTTCGGTCTGATCCAGCATTCTTTCACAGCTTTAAGTCTCCTCACAACTTGGGTAGCCTGTGGCGCTCGTGTTTGGCAGGGCCACCTCTAGCGGGTCCTCCATAAGCATCTCCTCATATATCTCTTCCACAGCTCCTGCGAGTTCATCGATGCGAAAAACCTGCCTATCCAAGGTAGGTTTCCCAAGATCTTTGTTCATATCGAAATTCATGACCAAATTTCCCAGGTGAAGTTCTATTTTTCCTTTTGGAACGTTGATGACAGCTCCTGCTGTAGAGAGGAACGGGCGGCCTAGGATAATTGGGTCTCGAGGTTCCCCTTCGATATCTAGCACCACGAAGTCGGTCGGGATTGCGCAGTCCCCGATGACGACTTGGACGTCGACCATAACTCCAACGGGCCGTCTGGTCGATCTATCTGCCAGGATTAGGGTGATCCTTGAAGGTAGGAATTCGTGGTATCCGAGTCGCGTCGCTACAGAGAGCGGCATCATATTGATGCTTGACCCCAGATCGCATAGAGCTCGCTTAAACACTTCTTTTCCAATCGAACAAGTGAGTTCAAAACTCCCCGGGTCTTCGCGTTTTCGATGGGGAAGGTTCTGAATGACTGAGCTGCATTCTTGCATGATCATCATAACTCCCTCTTCCATGGTGAGAGAGTTGGTAAGGATACTCTTCATGTACCTTCTCAGCGTTGGGATCATGGCGCAGGCTTCTTTAAAAGGTAGTCTAACGGAGAGCTGTCCTATTAGCTCCATAAGTCTCGCTTTTTCTCTTTCTTTCCTAGGCGTGCTCAAACAGCGCTGATAGGGTGCTTTGGTTACGTGGACCTGTTCCGGTGCCGATGGTGTTCTTTCTTCCTACGGGGTGTCTTCGGCCCCGGCCTGCTCATTGACGTCGCCTCGACTTTCGTCTCTGAGTACCTGTTCTGCTTTGCTGCTGTCCTTCCCTTTTTCCATTGTTTCTTTATCTTTTGAAAGTTCGGGTTCTTTGTAGGTTAACCCGCTTATGAGTTCTATTGCTTTTACCGCGTCGTAGTGGCGTCTCTCTCCTTCGTCTTCTGGTTTTTCCATTCTTCTTTCTCCCTTGGTTAGTCTCTCGTTTTCTCTCGCCACTTCCCGTATTTCCGACGCAAGGTGTTCGATCTTACCATTAGTCTTATGGCAATTACGTTCGGCTTCTCTCCTAGCATCGCTTGAGGTTCTTTCGAAAGAATCCATGAGCTCCTGTATCTTGCATTCAAGTCTACTAATTCTATTCGAATGGTCTTGAATGATTGAGTGGTCGAGGAAGTGATTCATCCCCATTAGATCTCGGATTTGATTGCCACCGTTGTGACGAACTATGCTTCTTTCTAAATTCTCGTGATGGGGATCGTGGTTGCGGCGGCTCTTCGCGTCAATGTCGTGATCCGAGTTGTAACGCATGTGAAAATCTTGTAGTTCTCGGATGGCTTCTGACTGTTGTGTCCGTTCTGAGTTCATTTTGGCCAGTGCACCCATTATGACTTTCAGAGGATCGTCTTCGGCTTCCTCTCCGTGACTCGTCCCATGCCTAGGATCGTTGAGGCTGTTGTACTGGCTAATGGCCAGATTGGTCACCAATAGTCGCGCTCCTTTTACTGATTTTGATGAAAAGTCTCCATTGCTTGCAATATCCAGCGCGGCTTGAAGTTTCATGTTAACCCCTCGGTAGAACATGCTGATCACGTGTTCATCGGTGAATCCGTGGTGTGGACAGCCCCTTTCATAGCCCTTAAATCGCTCCCATGCTTCGATGAGAGTTTCACTCTTTTCTTGTTGGAATCCTTGTATCTTGTTCCTTAGGAGGTAGGAAGGGGATTTAGTGTAGAAACGGTTCAGGAAAACATTTCTGCATTCTTCCCATGTGGTTATGGACGCTGGGGCTAAGGATCTCAACCACTTGCTTGCTTTTTCTCCTAAAGAGTAGGGAAACAGCATGCACATCAGGTAGTCTCCATTAATTTTAGAAATGGCGCAGATTCCTTCGAATGATTCGATGTGCTCGATGGGTTGCTCTGATGGTTGCCCTCGGTATTGGTTCTGCTTAACCAGGTCTATTATGCGTTTCTTTATCTCCAAATTATCTCCTTCAGGTAATGTCAACCGAAAAGGGTTTCGGTCTTGGAAGGACTTGAGGGGCGCGTCGAATTCTGAGATTGCTGGCGCGTCTTCAGCGAACGTCTCGTCTTCGTCGCTCGACAGATCTTCTTCTTCTTCCACTCGTCGTTCTCCGTTTAGATTAAACGGGTCTTCAAGAGCTTCGGGGTCTCGGACTTGATCCCCCATTAGAGAAGTACCTGCAAAAGCGAGGAATTAAACGAAAAGTTCAATAGTCGTTATGTTGGTTTTTTTTTTCGGTCTAGTATTCGTGAGAAGCTAATCAATAGTCCCCGGCAAAGGCGCCAAAAACTTGATGCAACAGGTTTTAGAGTCTGTTTTCGAGTTTTAAATTTATAACCCTATTGCCTGCAAGTGCACAGATGTGCGTAGTAGTATTTAGGGTGTCGAACCACAGAGACTATGATGCTTCAAGCAAATCACTAAAACAGGAAACCAAATATGAACGACCGGATTAATGATTGGTTTTAGAGATGATGATTTAGTAACGAAACAAAAATCAAGCGGGGTTTGTAAAGCTATAAGACGGAACGCTGGGCTTGAGGGGTCTCTCAGGGTATTTCACGGAATGATTCTACGGATTAACAAACTTGATATAGACAAATCAATTCTACTGGTTCTTAAGCTCAAACACGAAAGTGGTCGGGTCTTCCTTTCGGAAAACCAAACACCTAAACCTAAACTGCTCGTTCGCTCCCCTTTCGGTAGCGACTTCACAGCAAGATCAGCTATAAGATTAGGTTCAATGAAGCTCACAACACACCGCCGATATGCATAAGCATCCTTCGGTGCCTGCTCGTTTAAAACTATGTCCGGCCAAGAGATTCAGCGCGTTAGCGGTTCTAATGATCCTACAATCGATTCTTAAGTGGCCAGTCAAGAATTACGCAATAAGAAAGAATCCAAACGAAGAACAGTGAAAAGTATTCTATCTATGATCTAACAACCTATCGAATCAAGCCATGAAATCCCTTTGAGAAACCCCCTGCGAAATCCAACTAAAAGACTACTCAGACATGGAATCGAAATTCATTCTCATTTCAATATGTAAAAATCTCAAAGGTTTGAAAGGAAAATAAAGTGAATGATAAAGATGAAAAGAAAGTGCAGGAAAGAGATGAAAGAGAGTATCGAGATAGGGCGACGAAATTGGGGGCTGGAGAAGACGGCTTTCGCTCCTCTTTTCTTCCTCCTTAGCTGCGGCGCTCTTCTAGGGTAGGTCTTGGTGGCTGGCTTCGAACTCCCTCTCAAAACAAGAGTAGCAGCGTGTATTTATAGGTCTTTAGGTCCTCTTAGGCGTCACTTAGGGTTCCACAAAGTTTGCTGGACATCAGGCTTAATTTGGGCTTGAAAACGGGCTCGGGAACGTCACTTGGTCTGGCCGCGCCACGGGAGGTTCATGGGCCGGCCATTGGTCTTCTGAGCTTTCCTGGCGCGGCCATCCTCCTTCTGAGGATGTGTCTGACCGGCCTTCTTGCTTCCTTTGTAACTTGAGATCCGACCGTGGCATTAGACTCAAACCACTTCGAGGTGAAAGGTAGTAGTTCAGGCTATCTTGTCACCAAAATTCAGTTCGATCCCATTGTGGGAAGGTCTCCGTCTTGTGCTAAACTTCTGTCAAAAAGCTCATGTTCCGAAAATATCCGTTTTGCTCCGTTTTGCTCCCTTTTTCTTAAGATTTCCTGAAAAGAGTCTTGGACATACAAATACTCGAAAACTACTAAATATACATTAAAACCTTAGTGAAATGCTTATTAAAGCACTCACTTATGATAGTAAAAATGGGTAAATTATGAGTGTTATCAATAGATTCACCGTACCAAGATTTGAATGTGAAGATCGATAACCTGAACTCTCATATGAAGAAATTGGATGTCCAAGTGGCTCAAACTGTTGGAGCTTTGAAGAGGCAAGAGGGATGTCTTCCTGGAAAGACGGACGTGAATCCGAGGCACCATGTAAATGCCATCACGATTCAGAGTGAAAGAAGCTTTCCACCAGTGCTGAAAAGGGGTCTGAATGCTGCAGAATTCGTAGACTTTCAGGATGAAGATGAAGATGTTGAAGTTGCATAGCAGGTGTCGATCGACACCACTGCTGAGTGTCGATCGACACCAGTAGAAAAACACAAGAAATCGAGCTCGATCGACACAGCAATGTCGACACAAAGCGCTAGTGTCGATCGACACCAGCTGAGTGTCGATCGACACCATGTCCAGATTTCACCAATTCGTCCTGAAGATTCGATAAGTGAAGAGGAAAAGGTGTATAAGCCAAAAATACCCTATCCCATGCCTCCTAGAAGGTCTAAAGAGGAGACAGAAGAAGCTAGATGCAAGGAAATGATGGATAAGCTGATGGTTGAGCTACCTCTAGTTGATGCAGTCAGACTTTCACCTGCATTAAGAAGATATGTCAAGAGAATGGTTGTCAATGGTGTGAGTCCTGAAGAAGGAGCATAACTTACCAGATATGTGAATGTGATTCTTTTGAACATAGTTCCAAGGAAGAAGAAGGTGTTGGTTTCTGAACAAGTCAGTGCTGTGATTCAGAGGAGGATTCAAGAGAAGTTACCTGATCCAGGAAACTTTCTGCTAGATTGCTCAATCTCAACAGAAAGGTTTCCTTGTTCTCTCTGTGATTTAGGCTCAAGTATCAACTTGATACCATACTATGTTGCTGTTAGACTTGGATTTACTGATTTCAAGCCACCCAGAATATCACTTGTCCTAGCTGATCGATCAAAAAGAATCCCATAAGGTGTCTTAGAAGATGTTCCCCTGAAGATTAAAGGCTGCATAATTCCTACAGACTTTGTGGTTTTGAAATATGACGAAGAACATGCAGATCCTCTTATTCTGGGAAGATCATTCTTGGCTTCAGCTGGTGCAATCATTGGTGTGAGGAAAGGGAAAATAGAGCTAGATTTGGGTGATGTTGTCATGAACTTTGACATGGACAAGTTAAGGGGACCATCCACCATTGATGGTCAAGCTTTTTCAGTAGAGAATTTCTTAGATAAAGATCCAATCCTGAAACATTCAGATGACGTTACTGCTGGGTATGACAAGGAGTTGGATACTAATGAGCAAGTGAGCAAGGTAGTTGTTCAAGAGGCATTGGATGGAAATTCTGAAAAACCTATGGAGCTAGAGGATTGGAGTGGAAACATAGTTGCTGATCATCTCTTCACGACTATGAGCGAAGATGAGGGTCTAATCAATGCCACTTTGATGGAGGAAGAGGTTTTCGTGATGGAGGGAAGGATTGCGGAGCTTAACTGCAGGAAAATTGCAGAAATTTGAGTTGCAGAGTTGGTGTCGATCGACACCCTTCATGGATCACACCAGAAGCTGTTTCCAATGCTGCAACTCCATCATATGTTGTCAAACAGATGCCTTCACGTTCTAAAGCCCATAAACCTCGAAGGAAGCAAAGGTACGCAATCCCTGGAATTAATTCCAAACCTCCTGATCTTGTCAATAGGAACTTAAAATGTTCAAAAGGTACTTCACACTTATGCAAGCCACGAGATTCTCGTAGAGGGCTTGGTGTTGTTGAATCTATAGGAAAAAGAAGTGTCCCACCTGAACTCACGTCCCACCTTGCTATTGTTCCTCACTTTCTTGGACGATCTCATGCACCTAACGCCTATACACCACCGTGGATGAGGAGACATTCTTCTAAGAGGCATTCAATGCCACCCTTTGATCCACCAAACGTCTGAACCCCGACATAGTCAAGCTAATGACTGAAAACTCAGCGCTTGTTTTCACTAACTTTTGGTTTTGATTTGTGTTTCAAAAAAAAAACCACTATTCATGGTGTCAATCGACACCCTCTTGGAGGTAAGTTTTCTCAACTTGTTTTCTAAGTTGTGTAGATTTTTGTCCTCTATCCATCCTGTCCATTATCATTTCGATTTGATTTGTTTCTGACCTTAAGATTTAATAACACTGGGGACAGTGTTGTTTAAGTTTGGGGGAGCTGATTACTGACATTGTGTTTTGTTTTGAGAATCAATTGAGTCAGTCAAAAACTTGTTTTATTGAGTCAAAATCAGTTGAAATTTTCAGTTCTTCTTGGAACAAAACCACAACATATTGATACTTGAAGGACCATTGCCATAATAGTTGATTGCAGGTTTTATTAGGTAGAAAGCTGCATGTGGACCAGTATAACAGAGAGAGTTCAGATTCCTGTTTAGAGCTTGGTATACATTGGACTTGATTCATCTTTCAGCATTGACAAGATAAGGAAATTACAGTCTCTCCTTGATCTTCCCTTAAGAAAAGAAAGGAAATAAAAATGTCTAAGTCAAGGAATAGTGCAAAGATCCTCATGAGTCTGTCTCCTCACAAAGAACAATATTAGTGAGAGCTCATGAACTTGTCTCCTCACAAGGAACACAAGTAAAGAGCAGCACTATTCCAAGGCATCAAAAGAATAAGAAAAAGTCAATGAAAAGATCTTTAGATCACCGCGAAAATGGGCAGTAGTTGACTAAGGGAAGAGAAAATAGGAGAGTTATACCAAGAAAGTCATGTTCAGGTACTAAGGAAGGGAAATAATCTATAAGCCCTTTGGTCAATACTGTTTGTTAGAGTTTGAAATTCTTAGAAGGAAGTGATCTGGATTTGAACTGAGAGATTGTTAAGCTTGTGGTAAGTACACTGAAACATTACCCAAGGTTGGCTCTATAGTATGTGGATTCAAGAGTCTTAACCAATGTGGCGTTCTGAAGGCTACTTCATTCTAAGTTTCTGTTTTGCTTAAGGGCAACCAAAAGCTAAGTCCGGGGGAGTTGATATATCATGGTTTTTACCCATTTTTGGACCATGATATAAGTATTTTATTGAGTCTTAGTGCTATTTTCGAGTCTATAGAGAGTCTATGCAGGTTCAAGTACAATTGGAGCTGAATTGGAGATTTGGATACATTTTGGAGCATAATGGAATGAAGTCACGAAGTGTTGAAGTCGGATTGAAGATCCACGACGGGTGTCGATGGACACTGCCTGTTAGTGNGTACAATTGGAGCTGAATTGGAGATTTGGATACATTTTGGAGCATAATGGAATGAAGTCACGAAGTGTTGAAGTCGGATTGAAGATCCACGACGGGTGTCGATCGACACTGCCTGTTAGTGTCGATCGACACCAGGTTTTCCTATTCCAAAGACGTGAAGTTTCCAGAATTTTGCAGAAAAGGAAAGTTCCAAGACTTTTCCTAATCTTCCAAGGAATTGAAGATTCGAACCTGAGCCTATAAATACGATTGCAGAGCCATTGTTTAGGCACATACACACAATATTTTAGCGAGAGATTTTTAGAGAGTTTTTGGAGAGAAGAATTTGACTCCTTCAGAGCAGATTTGGAACTCCTTTGTTTCTATTGATTTTTTTTATGCTTTCTATTCAAGTTATGATTTGTGTTTCATTAATCATGACTGAGTAGTTTGCTTGTTAGGTTTAGGGTTTTTCAAAGTTGATTGATGAATTGCTAGGTTGAATAAATTTGTTAGGGAAAAATCATTAGAGTTCTTCATCTGGATTTGTGTTCAATGCTTGTTCTAGCTTCATGAGCTAGAATGTGATCTTAGGTTGATTAATAGATGCGAGAGTATTATTAATTGCCTGAATTAATGTTAGATGAGCAAAATACCTATTCGCAAAGAGATTTGATTTAGTATTTTGTGAACAATTGAACCTGAACTTTAATGCTTGTCTGAATTGTTAGAATTTGCAAAGAGATTTGGGATTCTAGGGTTTAGACATAGATAATCTTCGCAGCGAGAGTTGGTTGATTTTATAGTTGTGTTTCGAGTTCAAGAACGGTTATTCATATTTCCTAACATTCTGTCTTGACCTGCAATTTGGATTCCCCTGAGAATTACCCTTGCCTGGCGCCTTAGGTTCCTGAACTTTAATCCACTTTTAATATTGTTTACTGATTTACTTAGTAATTTACTTATTTGATTAATCTAGCATAATTTGAACCTAGAAACCATAGTGTAGCATCTACTTCCTTTGGGATTCGATAACCCCTTATACTTCAACTGCATTGCTGTGCACTTGCAGTGTTGATTTATTTGGGTAAAACTTTGACCCTAAGACTCAATAAAAATACTTATATCATGGTCCTATTATTATCTTTTCTGCAAGCTTTTCCCTTACTCGCTTGCTGAAGAATGCAATGATCTTTGTCCTCAGCTCTTCGGATCTTGCATCTTCAAAGAAGTTGCATAAGAATGCATTCTTTGTTTCTTCCCAAGTATTCAAGGATCCTGGATCCAACTGCTTCAGCCAATATGATGCATCTCCAGCAAGCGAGTAAGGGAAAAGCTTGCAGAAAATATAATCATAGGACACTCCATTAGCCTTTATGCTTGATGTCAAGTCTTCAAATATTTTTATGTGGTCCATAGGATGTTCATTTGGAAGACCATGGAAAGGATGATGAGCTACAAGTGTGTAGTAAGCAGGCTTCAGCTCGAAATCATTCCTCTGGAATGCAGGAGGACGGATCGCAGTGGACCGCGCCAAGATTAAGGTAATGACAACTTTGCAAGCACCTGATTCTGTGAAATCAGTGAGGAGTTTTCTGGGTTATGATGTGTTCTACATAAGATTTATCAAGGATTTCAGCAAAATTGAAAGACCACTCACTGCTCTTCTTTGCAAAGACATGAAATTCGATTTCACAACAGAATGTCATTCAGCCTTTGAACAGATCAAGCAAGCTTTGGTGAGTGCTCCGATTGTTCAACCTCCTGACTGGGATTTGCCTTTCGAGGTGATGTGTGATGCCAGTGACTTCGCGGTAGGAGCTGTGTTGGGACAAAAGAGGGACAAGAAGCTTCACGCTATCTATTATGCCAGCCGAACGTTGGATGATGCTCAGAAGAATTATGTAACAACGGAGAAGGAACTTTTGGCTGTAGTCTTTGCCTTTGAGAAATTTCGACAATACCTTGTTGGTTCAAAGGTAATTGTTCATACTGATCATTCTGCATTGAAGTACTTAATGTAGAAGAAAGATGCAAAGCCAAGATTGTTGAGATGGATTTTGCTTCTCCAAGAGTTTGACATTGAAGTTAAAGATAAGAAAGGAGTTAGGAATGGGGTAGCCGACCATCTCTCAAGGATCAGGATAGAAGATGAAGTCCCAATTGATGATTTCTTGCATGAAGAGAACATCTACTTCGTCGAGACACGTTTTCAAGCCACAACGCGCCCAGTATCGATCGACACCCCGTCCAAAAAACTGAAGACACGCGAATTAAGTTCACGTGTGTCGATCGACACCGTCTTTAGTGTCGATCGACACCCGACGCCAACCGCGACATCACTTCACAAGATCTTAAACGAGCTGTTTCGGCAACCAATCTTTGCTATATCTGATTCCAACAGACCATGGTATGCTGACATTGTGAACTTCTAAGCTGCTGACATTGAGCCTAAACATCTCAAGAATTATGAGAAGAAGAAATTCATGAGAGAACATAGGAGATACTATTGGGATGAGCCTCACTTGTATAAGCATTGTTCAGATAATGTTTACCGACGATGCATAGCAGAGAGTGAAGTTCGAGATGTGCTCTTCCATTGTCATGGTTCTGAGTATGCTGGACACTTTGCGACTTTCAAGATGGTGTCCAAGGTTCTTCAAGCAGGTTTTTGGTGGCCTACTATGTTCAAAGATGCTCAGCTGTTCATAACCCAATGTGACGTCTGTCAAAGAAGCGGATGGATCAGCAAGAGACATGAGATGCCACAAAATTTCATCCTAGAAGTTGAAGTCTTTGACTGCTGGGGCATTGATTTCATGGGACATTTTCCCTCATCTTATGGGAACAAGTACATATTGGTTGCTGTGGACTATGTGTCGAAGTGGGTGGAAGCAATTGCTTCTAAAACCAATGATGTTGCGGTGGTTCTTAAGCTGTTTCGAACCATCAGTTTCCCAAGATTCGGAGTGCCTAGGATTGTTATAAGTGATGGTGGTTCTCACTTTATCAATAAGGTTTTTAACAAGCTGCTGAAAAAGCATGGTGTTCAACACCGTGTGGCCACTCCTTATCATCCTCAGATAAGTGGACAAGTCGATGTTTCAAACAGACAAATCAAGTAAATCCTGGAGAAGACAGTGGGCAAGACAAGGAAGGATTGGGCCGCGAAGCTGGACGATGCACTTTGGGCTTACATGACTGCCTACAAGACACCACTTGGGACTACACCATTCCAGCTACTCTATGGCAAAGCTTGCCATCTTCAAGTGGAGTTGGAACACAAAGCACATTGGGCTATCAAGAAGATGAATTTCGACTTGAAGCCTGCTGCAGAAAGGCGCCTTGTACAGTTCAACGAGTTAGATGAACTTCGCTATCATGCTTATGAGAATTCAAAGGTCTACATAGAAAGGATTAAAGCATATCATGATAAGAAGATCATCTGCAGACAATTCGAACCAAATGATCAGGTACTTCTGTATAACTCTCGTTTGCAATTGTTTCCTGATAAATTGCGTTCACGTTGGTCAGGTCCCTTCACAATCAAAGAGATCAGACCGTATGGAGAAATTGTGCTGACAAACTCCAAAGGAGAAGAGTTCATTGTGAATGGGCAAAGAGTGAAACACTATTGAACTCAAGCCGAGATTCCAGCAGGACACATTGTGTCTCTGGAATGCACCAACTGCTTAAACGCGTGAACAGTCAAGCTATTGACGTTAAACGAGCGCTTAGTGGGAGGCAATCCACTGGTAAGTATTTATAGGATTTTATTTTTGTTTTACTAATTTTTATTTAATTATCTTATTATAAAAAAAAGAGGAATTGGGCACGACAAGAATCAGTGTCGATCGACACAATCACTGTGTGTCGATCGACACCCACACGGGACGAAGGTAAGTCTTTTAAACCCCGACACTTCTCTTCTTCTTCCCACATTTCATAACACACGAACCTTAGAGAGATTTTTCCCAAATCACAACTTTTCCATTTCTCAACGGAAATGAGTGATTCAAAGCTCTAATCCGTGCGGATTTCATCCCTCTTTCATAATCCTTTGTCCTTTCATTCGATCTGCCAATTTTATTTTCGACCCTAAGGTGAAAAATCTCAAATTCGACCCATTTATCTTGATTTCTCGATTGAATGATTCCTATTTAGGTTGTTTACCATGATTTAGATCATTAGCCAATTGTTTTCATCCTTTAATTTGCATAAAATTGAAATTTTCGAAATTTTTAAAATTGATGATGCATGTTGCAAATTCGAGATTTTTCTTGGGTTTTATTGTTTAAATTTGGTCGATTCATTGTCTTGGGATTGTGGGAACTGTTGATTGATGCACATTTAGGATTGAAATCATGATTTTGGGTAGATTTGAGATTACACACGTGGTGTCGATCGACACCAATGCAGTATCGAGCTTGACCATAAATTGCAGACTTTGGATTTGAATTTGATTGAATTTATTTTTCTTTCAGATGCCTCAAAGGACTAAGAGACAACGGGAAACTGAAGCATCCGCCTCCGGGACTGCTAATGATGCACCGATTCCCTCTCTTCCTCCTTGGCCTAAGCGTGAAAACGCGAGAATTCTGATGGGACGGAACTGGGAAGACTCGCCAGCAAAGGAAGTTTCAAAAGATGAGTGTGTCTACCGGGACATCAGTGAGACTTGGGATGAGTACGACACGTTGTTCTACAATGCGTGGCTGAAGGTGGACATCACACCGACTCGTTTTGCATGTGAGAAGACGATGTCAGAGCTGGGCATTAAAGATGACGTCCTGCAATATCTGCGCAGAGTTGGGATGGGAACCATGGCTATGAGGCAATATGATCTTTACCCTGCTCTAGTACCCCAGTTCATCGTCACAACTCGAGTCTACTACAGAAATGAGGTAGTGAAGAATGCCTTGGAAGGGACATTGACCTTCCTTATCCGCGGGATTTGCTACAGAATTCCACTTCCTGAGCTTTGTGGCATCTACGGTTTTGAGAACGAGCATGCCACTGGTGTCTCCCTTCCTCAGCAGGTTCCAAACAACCAGGAGTTCTGGTCACACTTTGGGAATGGGAGGTATGATTCTAAGACCTCCTCGCAGGCAGACATTCACCATCCTACCCTTCGCTATCTAGTTCGTCTATTTGCTATTACACTTCTGTGTAATGAGCCATGGAAGATGCGCGTAGCTAAGTTAGTGCTGTTGTATCATTCACTTTGGTCTATCATCTATGAGGAGTTTGGACTGACAGAAAAGGTCAACCTTGGTGTTGTATTTGCTCATCATTTGGTCTCGCTGAAGACGAAGCCTTTCGTTGGAAACAAGACCAAACCAGAGACTGTTGGTAGCCTTCTCACTCCTATCTTCCAGCATTGCGGGATAGACACTTCCAGCTGCACCATTGTTACTTCGCGAGCTTGGGTTGATATGGATTACTTGCGGAGAGCTACTTGGGTGAAGCCCGAGAAGCTATGGGCTTTCACCAGCTTGGGAGCTGAGCAGCTTTTGGTCCAGTTACCTAACAGGGACCTTACTCACATCACCAGCGATCCAGACCGACTCGCCTTCCAGCCACCTCTGACGTTACTACGGACCGCTCTCGTCGCTAGACGCATAGGTGCTTCATCCCGCGCTGCAGCTTCATCCGCAGAGGATGCACCAGCTGAGGATCACCAACGAGCTTCATCTTCAAGGAGCAGCAGAGCACCGCTGCCTATTCGTCTGCATCACCTTCCGGACGCTCCTGAGATTCCTATGGAGCAGGTTGCGTTTCAGAGATACGTTGTTAAGAGCTTTCAGGCCATTTGGAGCGCCATCGCAGTTGTGTCTAACTACGGCTGCGTCCGTCCACGCACATTCTGATGACGAGTAGTATTTGCACCATCCTGGTTTAGTATTTCTTTCTTGAGTCATTTTTTCATTTTATCTTGAGTCAGCTTTTGTTTCATTTGCTTCAGTACTTTGTTTCAAAACTTATTGCAATCTTTGAGATTATGGATTATTTTGTGCTCTTAACGTTTTGTTTGAGTTTTCTAACAGCTTGGATGACTCTAACAACATTCTGACTTAACAACATACATGTTCGAGTCGTAAATCTCTGATTTCGGACAGAGTGTCGATCGACACCATCTAGTGTCGATCGACACCATCTAGTGTCGATCGACCCAATCACCAGACAGCAACGATCGACACCACCATGTGTCGATCGACGCCGCGCGCAGGGTCAGGTAATCCATTTTTCTCTTGGTTCCGTAACAGTTTCACACAAAAATTTTCTTTCCAAACTCATATTTAATAACACTGGGGACAGTGTTGTTCAAGGCTGGGGGAGGTAGTTGCTAACATTGTGTTTTATTTTGAGAGTCAGTTGAGTTTGTCAAAAACTTGTTTTATTGAGTCAAAATCAGTTGAAACTTTCAGTTTTTCTTGGAACTAACCGCAGAATGTTGACACTTGAAGGACCATCGCTATAGTAGTTGATCGCATGTCTTATTAAGTAGAAAGCCGCAAGTGGATCAATATAACAGAGAGAGTTCAGATCCCCTTATAGAGCTAGGTATGCACTGAACTTGATTCCTCTTTCAGCTCTGAACAAGATAAGCAAGTTGCAGTCTCTCCTTGATCTTCCCTTGAAAAAAGAAAAGAAACAAGAAGTCTGACCAAGGAATAGTGCAAAGATCCTCATGAGCCAGTCTCCTCACAAGGAACAATATTAGTGAGAGCTCTTGAACTTGTCTCCTCACAAAGAACACAAGTAAAGAGCAGCACTATTCCAAGGCTTCAAAAGAGTTCGAAAAGTCAATGAAAAGATCTTAGAACACCCTGAAAATGGGCAGCAGTTGACTAAGCCAAGAGAAAATAGAAGAGCTGTATAAGGAATGTCTTGTTCAGGCATTAAGAAAGGGAAAGAATCTGGAAAGTTCTTTGTTCATACCATTGTTAGCTGCTCTCACTAATATTGTTCCTTGTGAGGAGACAGACTCATGAGGATCTTTGCACTATTCCTTGACTTAGACTTTGTTGTTTCTTTTCTTTTCTTAAGGGAAGATCACTGAGAGACTGTAATTTCCTTATCTTGTCAGTGCTGAAAGAGGAATCAAGTCCAATGTATACCAAGCTCTAAGCAGGAATCTGAACTCTCTCTGTTAGACTGATCCACATGCAGCTTTCTACCTAATAAAACCAAATCTCTTTGCGAATAGGTATTTTTCTCATCTAACATTAGTTCATGCAATTAATAATACTCTCGCATCTATTAATCAACCTAAGATCAGATTCTAGGTCATGAAACTAGAATAAGCATTAAAAACAAATACATATGAAGAACTCTAATGAGTTTTCCCTAACAAATTTATTCAACCTAGCAATTCATCAATCACCTTTGAAAACCCTAAACCTAACAAGCAAACTACTCAGACATGATTAATGAAACACAAATCATAACTTGAATGGAAAGCATAAAAGAAATCAATAGAAACAAAGGAGATCCAAATCTGCTCTGAAGGAGTCAAATTCTTCTCCCAAAAACTCTCTAAAAATCTCTCTCTAAAATAATGTGTGTCCTCAAAACAATGGCTGAAAAACTCTATTTATAGGCCTAGGTACGAATCTTCAATTCCCTGGAAGATTAGGAAAAGTCTTGAGAATTTCCTTTTCTGCAAAATTATGAGAACTTCACGTCTTTGGAATTGGAAAACCCGGTGTCGATCGACACCCGTCGTGGATCTTCAATCCGACTTCAACACTTCGTGACTTCATTCCATTACGCTCCAAAATGTATCCAAATCTCCAATTCACCTCCAATTGTACTGGAACCTGCATAGACTCGAAAATGCACTAAGACTCAATAAAAATACCATGGCGGTTTGCATAAGTATTTGGTGCATCTCGAGCCCCAATAAGCCTTGGTTGCCTTGGTTGATGTTGAGGAATTCTAGCTTGAGCGCCATGTACTTGGCCTCCTTGAGCATGTGTTCTTGGCTCTTGTGCAACATAATGTGGTGGTCCATTACCACCATGATCTTGTGGGTTTTCCATACCCAACCTTTCTCTTTCTCCTCTTGCTTTAACTCCTCTATCTAAGGTGAATGTTGTCTACTGCCTCAACAAGATTGTCTCTTCCTTAGACCTCTTCCTTGTCTGCTTGTACTTGCTTTCCCTTTCTCAAGATGCCTAATCTTGTTGTTCATTTGAGAGATCTGTGTAGATACCTCAGTAAGGGAAGAGTCCAGCCTATTGTTGATATCCACAAATTTCTGATTTGTAGATGCTTGCCTTGAAGCAATTGTTGGAACATAACTTGTACCGGATCTTGAAGTTGTTGCTGCTGTGGCACAAAACCAGGTGGATAACCCTTGTTTCCTTGCTGTTGCTGCCCTTGATAGTTGCCTTGTTTCTACCCTTGATACCCATTGTTTTGTGTAAACCCTCCTTTGTTGAAAGGAACAAAGGGTTTTCCTTGTTGTGGTGGGTATACTTGATCATTACGGTTTTCTACATTGGTGCTTCAGTATGAGAGGTTGTTGTTGCCTTGAAACCTCTGGTTAGAACCTTGTGGCTTGGTGTAGTCTACCCAATTAGCTTCCTCAAGGTCCTCTTGACATCCCTTTTCAAACACGTCTGATGCTTCACCCACAAAATGCACTTGCTTTTGGCTTGCAAGCATCATCTTGTCAATTTTTTCATGAAGGGATTTCAACTCCTTCCTGTGCGACTCCATCTCAATACCTCTTGGTTCTCGGTCATAATCCTCAGAGTAGTTGCCATCACTCAACGCCAAGTTCTCTATTAGCTCCATACCCGCGGTCACTTCTTGTCTAAGGAAGTTGCCCTTGCTTGCGGTATCAAGTAGTAGACGGATCTTTGGCAAAGCTCCTCTGCAGATAGTCCTAAGAAGTGTCTCCTCAGTGAAACCATAATGAGAACATGCAATGGTGTAGTCTTTGAACCTCTCCATGCCTTCACGAAAGGTCTCATTCTGCCTTTGTGTGAGCTGTTCTTGTAGAAGAGAAGAACTTGGAGAGAAAAGCCTTCTTACAATCAGCCCATGAGGTGATAATACCCTGAGGTAGAGTCTTTTCCCAATGCCTTGCTTTGTCCCCAAGTGAGAATGGGAACAACCGAAGCTTAAAGCTGTCTTCAGAGATGCCATTGATCTTTATCATCCCACATACTTGTTCGAAGTTATCCAAGTGCTCTAGGGGATCCTCCAATGCAAGACCGTGGAACTTGCTGTTCTGAACCATGGAGATAAAGCCCGGCTTTATCTCGAAGTTATTGTTTTGCACCGGAGGAAGGGTGATGTCGAACCTATTGTGGTGAGTATTCGGTGCATCGCCAGCACCTATGATCCTTGGTGGTCTTTGTGCGTGATTGGGGTTACCATTCCCCCTTCCAGCAGCTTGGTGAGGTACTGCCTCAGCTTGAGCTTGCTCAGCCATACCCGCAATATCCACAATAACCGGTTGCAAAATCTCTTCAAAGTCTTGTGCTTGACCTTGTTGCCTTCTTAATCGTGCACTTCCAAGTTGATGAATGTTGTCTAGAGGTGGTATTAGATTGTTGTCACCTCTAGAGCGCAGATTCATGTACCTGAGAAGACAAGGTGTAAGGTAGATAGATTAGTAATCAAAGATTTTTTTTAAAAAAAAATTAAAACCTAGTCTTCACTAAGTTCCAAATCCTAATACTCTCAAACTCAATCCCAATTTGGCAACGGCGCTATTTGATAATAGATTTTTGGTGTGTTATGCAAAACCTTTAGCATGCTCATGTCACTGCAATACTTAAGGGTCAATCCAACTTGGGAGGTTAAAAAGATACCAAGAATACAAGAACTTTTGGTAAAGCTAAGCAGATTCGGATTAAATGGGTGAATAATTCGAAATAAACTACTTGTGATGATCTACTAAACTTGAAAACTATTTTAAAATCCCGACCAGGGGGTTAAACAACTAAAACGTTACTTCTAAGGATTTTAAAAGCTCAACTACTAATTTAAGAAAATTCAAAACTAAAGACAGATAAAACGGGAAATTACTAATGACTTAAGGCGAATTTTAAGAACTAGAATTAAAAATCTACTGACTCTTAACTTCTACCAGGGTGCGAAATAGGTTATTAGGGAATTTCTAAAATACTAGCAAGACCAAGAACACGAACTTAAGAAATTACAAAGCTTTAATGCAAGAAATAAGCAACTTGAAGGATTTTAAGCTACAAGATTGAAACTTTAACTAAAGAGAGATGATTTTTATGTTTTCAGATGATAAGGAATGGATTCACGGTTTGGGGATCAGCTTAAGGGGGTTCAAGATTTAAACTTAGATTTTAAAACTATAGATCTACACTTTTTGTGCTTTCTCTAAGCCTTGAGAAACTAAGGCTAGCTTCATCCATGGCGTGTGGTATGCAGCCTTTCCTCATCCCTTCCTCCTAACCCATTGATCGTGGTGGAAAGAGAGGATTAAGAGCATAATGCATAGATCTTAAATCGTGGCTTAACTAATCCCCTAAGCAACCATGACTTTTGGGAAAGGGATGATTAGTCTCTTGGATTTGGATTTAAGGGATCTCCAAAATCTGCTAAGATAAGGAAATCCCTGAGATCAAAGATGTCTCTCTCTCGATCTTCTAAGCCTTAAACGCCCAAATCCAAGAAGAGAATGGTTTTAAGAACAAGAAAAGACTAAAGCTTGAACCTTTAACCCTTTAATCACCCCAAACCGAAAACCCAAAAGATTACTACTCACTATACATGATTAAATTGCTTGAAAACGTAAAAGATAGAAAGCTAAGCATGAAAAAACGATTGAGCAAAAGGATTAAGAGAGAAGTACTTAGATTAAAATAAAAGATTAAGGTTCTTAAAACATGAAAAGCTTGAAAAGACTAACAATGGAGTTTTTGCACAAAAGAGACAAGACAAATCGTGTACAAGGGATCCTATGACCAAAAATAGGTCATAATCCTTTTATACCAAAGAGGGAATGGTCCCCTCACAAAAGTCCAAAATCGCATGAGCTGTCAGATAAGGTTGGAGATCGAGCTTGGTCGTGGATCTCCGACTCGATCGTGCGCGCAGAACGACTTCCCTTGTTCGATCGTCTAGTCGTTCCAATCGGGGCGATCGGGTGTCTCTATCGATCGCCTACTCGATCTTTGTATGAACGAGTCTTGACCTCGATCTAGCTCTCGTTCTTCTTCTGCGTTTGTGCTCGCGCTCGATCATCTTGGTTGATCTCTGGCCTCGATCTTCTTTCTTGGAACAGCTACGCGACTCGATCTTGTGGTCGATCTCTTCCAGATCGACCAGCCTAGCTCGATCCTTTACTTGATCTCGGCTCCTTTGCTTCATGCCCGAATTCCTCCAAGTATCCATGGGTTCCATTTTGATCCTCAGCACGTCCACACACCCTCCATAACTCCAGTCTATCCAAAACAACCTGAATATGATGCAAGAATGCAAGAAACATGCAAATGCTAATGCAAAATGCCTTATGAATGCTACAATTTCCCTAAGTATGAATGCAATATGTATGCAATTTATGTCCTAAATGCAAGCTAAATGTATGAAATATATGAGTATATCATAGGTCACATGTTGCCTTATCTACAAATGGTCCCCTCACTACAAGCCAAAAAACAGTTGGCAAAAAGTTTGAAAACCAAAGAAGAGGGAAGAAGAGTTTGAGCTAGGGATCGAGCCACTCAATCGAATTAAGGGTCGATCTGCTTGTGAATCGAGTGGCTTGGTCGATCTTTGACTCGATCTTCGGGTGAAACGAGCTGGATGCTCGATCTGCGGGTCGATCCAAGGTGAATCGACCGGGCTTTGTCGATCTTCTTGCTCGATCGTGGATGAAACGTGATGGAGGGTCGATCTTCCCCTCGATCTTTGGCTGAAACGACCAAGCTGCTCGATCTTCAGCTCGATCTCTGCTCCATTTCCTGTGTCCGTGCCTTTCCTTGTTCCCCATCATCTCCTAAGCCCTTCTTGCACTCTCTTGTCCCAGCTCAGCATCCAAGACAGCTCCATGCACACCATATAACCTGAAAATGATGCAAATATGCAAGAAATATGCAAATGCTAATGCAACATGTCCTAAAACCTAAGATGGAACAAAAGTTACAATTTATCTAAATATGAATGCAATATGAATGCAAAATCTATCTTAAATGGGTGGTAAAATATGCTAAATTATGAGTATATCAACTCCCCCAAACTTGCCTTTTTGCTTGTCCTCAAGCAAACAAAGACAAATCCGAGAGAGAGGTTTAAAAATGGGGGTTAAATTCCAAAAGTGTTTTTCAAATGAATCAAATCAATGGTCCTTGTTCTTAGTCCTAGGATGCAGTATACAAACTCTACTTCAAAGAACTTAGCCATACTCATCACATATTGAATCTCAAATCAAGACTTGTCTAATCCAAACACTTCAAGAATTCTAACCTTTAACATTCATTAAAGCTCAAACCGCGAATCATACTTATGCTTTTAAAACCGAATACATTTGGCTAAGGGACAAGGTTATGAGATAAAAATGATCTCATTCAAGTGGGTATTCCAAGCATTGGTTTATCTCAAGAAGAATTGAACTTATGCATAATGCTAAAGGTTAAAGGCAATGTATGCATACATGACTAGACTCTCATCTACCCATATATACTAACAATGATCCTAATTCCCCTCTCATTCATTTTTTAGCTCACTCACCCTCTAGAGATACCTAAAATCAACAGGGCTATACATGCCAAGCATAAACCCAAAAGAATTTCGTCAATCACATTCACCTTAGGGAAAACTTCTTCAACCTTTTATTATAACTAGTGGTATGGTCATATATATATACTTAGCTCTTTACTTTTCTTTTGATAGCTCTCTACTTACTTATATATATATTTTCTTTTATGCACTTGGCCTCTAGGGCTCTTTTCTTTTCATTTTATGAGAGAGCTATCAATTTTCTTTTTAACTTGAGCTTTTCACACAAAACATTTCAAGACCAACCACTTAAAACTAGGCATCCCTTTCATTCAAACCCCCTTACACCAACTTTTTCTCAAATCCGAATTAAGGTTTCGGTTTTCAGTGACAACACCCATGAACCCAACCCAAATCAAGCCTAGAACTAGCTTCAAGATGCAAAGCTAGAATCATATGAGAGCCTAAACATGTCGCCCTAAACCTAACACTTTATGCCAAGTTCAATCAAAAATAAGGCCTCACAATTTGCAATCACACAAAAATTTTGGCTTGAAATAAGGCAAGGGTTAAGGTGTGGTGTTCTATTTAGGCTTACAAGAGAGTGGTGAAGGGAATAAGAAAGCCTAAATATTTTTTTGTAATCCATGTATTCTTTCCCAAATGCACAAGTATGATAATTAGAAGTCCATGTTAGGGTTCAAATTTATAGGAAAGGATTCAATTCATGCTTGTTTCAACTTTAAGCCAAGAAAATCAAAACAAATGATCCAAGTATGGTTAGAACTTAACTTCAAGTTTGCACAAGCATCAAAGAACTACTAACTAGGGACTTGAACCAATTCATGAGCTTAAAACACTTTACAAGGAAAATTGCCCCCTATGCACGTGAATGCAAGCAACCTATATGATAATATCTAGACTCAATACTAAAATATTTACCAATGCAAATGCAAGCTACATGAAGTTTTTCTAAAATTTTGAAACTTTTTCTGATTTTCTATGCAAATGTATATGCATGAAGACTCAAATATGCTTAAGGGGAAAATAAGAAAACAAAACACACAATTAAATCTCTCAACCTCTCCCTCAAACTTAAATTACACAGTCCCTTGTGTAATAAAAGTTCAAGAGAGACCATCAACAAGAAATAAAATTCAAAAATCCAAAAATGCATGATATAGACAAGGTTTTGGAATGGTGTACCTTGGAGCTAGCTAAGGTTCGACCTTGCCCCTTTTAATCCCAAAGACTTAGTTTTAGATCTCCATTTCCCTTGTTCCTGCTCACTCAAACTCAAAAGATAATCTAGAACAAAAATAAAAAGCATATACACAAGGATAGACATGGGATTGCCTCCCAAGTGCGCTTTGTTTAAAGTCTCTTAGCTTGACTTTCCTTACTCTTCTTTCTAGGCTGGCTTGAGGGTGAAGTGGGTGGCTGGAGACGTGGCTGAGTGTGAACTTTGTGGAATGTCTATGGTGTAGACAGTGAACAACATCTCTTGCACTCTTGCCTTATCCTTCTCTAAACCGGGAGGAAGGATGACTCTAGCCTTTGAGAATGGTTTTGAGCCTCCTTTGCTTTTGACTTGATACTCAATGGAGCCATCCTTGAGTTCCAATGGATGTAAACTCAAAGAGGTCTTTGGCCCAGCATGTCCATTGCTTGACCCATCTCTAGCTTTTTCGGGTAAACTCATCAAATAGCACTTTTTCTTGCTTTTCCCTTTAGGTGGCTTCTTCTTGAGAGGTGTTTCTTCTTCACAACCAAATAGAGTCTGTAGGGATTAACCATCAGGCTCTTCTTCAGCAGTAGACCTAAGCATAGGCTCGGTCTTATCCTTGCTTGTACCCGAGACACAAGCAACCTAAGTTTTTCCCGCGGGCTTGTCTTGCAAGCTCTTGGCTTGTTGCTTGCTTCTTAAGGCTTGGGCTTCCAAACGCCTTTTCAAGTCAGCTTCCTCTCTAATATTCTTACAGAGACGTTCCTCTTGATCAAAAGTGTCTTCCTCAGCTTCCATCATTCCACAAAACTTTGCTAAAGGAGGTGTGATCTTGTATGAAAACAAGTGACTCACATTCTTTAGGATGACCTCTTCTTTAGCAAAATAAATTGAGGCCCCTACAGTGCTGAGGAATGGTGTACCTAGGAGCATAGGGAGATTATTGGCCTTGTCTATATCCATGATCACAAAATCAGTGCTCTCTCTTTTCTCAACCTTGTACTTCCAAGTAGTTGAATATTTTCTAGAGGGTCGAACAGGTGGTTGTTCCCTCTAGACCTTAGGTTTAGGTACCTGAAAACACAAGCAGCAGAATAGAGAGATTAGTAACTGAAACAAGAGTTTTTATCTCTTGTAGCAATTCCTCAATTGCTCATATCATTGCAATACTTGAGATATCAATCCGTCTTGGGAGTTTGATGCAAAAGGAGTACAAAGTTTGGTCTAAGCTAAGCTAAATTCGAAATTGAAGTAACAAGCAACAATTAAAAGCAAGCTACAACCTAAGAGAGATACTACAAGACTAATTATATGAGCTAAAGCCTTAATTATCACTAATTGGATACTAATCACGCAATTAACTACTAAGCAAGATTAACAAATTACTAAAATGAAACCTAGGGAAGGAATCATTGATTTGGGCATCTAAATGGACAACCTTGCAATCATCTAAGCAACTAAACAAGTCATCTCTATGCCTAGAACACTTAATAAAGACTAATCCATGATGTGTGGTAATAATCCCTTTACTAATCACCCTAATGAACTAATGATGTTTTAGCATTAAAATGATTAGCAAGTATTAATCACAAGTCTAAATAGCATGATAAACACCCTAGGAAACTAATCTCTTAGGCTAGGAATGTAAATCTCTTAGAAAGTTGGTTCAGGCATTTCATCAAACACTTGGTGGGTGTATGAAATGCTTATGATCCAAAATAGCAAGGATTAGCTATTTGGCATTAGGAACTACTTAATAAGAAGAGAGATGAAAGAATCTATCCTAGATTGTAAGATTAAACCATTAGAAAACCCTAAATCTAACCCATCCCCAAGTTCCTAAGAAACTACTCACTAATCATAGTTAAGCCAACCAAATCAAAGATAAGTGATAAGCTAAACATGATTAGAGAAATGATAATAAGAAATCTAAGAGAGATATTGCATTAAACTTAAAGATCCAAGGCAAATACAAGGTTTCTCCCAAAGAGGATAAAAGTTTAAGCTAAGACAATAGAGAATAAAAGTTGAGATAAAAATTAGGTCTAAAGAGTATTTATAGGGGGACCCATAAAAGTGACAAGAAAGGATTCGTCTGTGTTCGGATCGACCAGGCTCGTTGCTGTAGTTCTAAATAACAATCATAACGCCTCTTTGTGTTGCTGTAGTACTTTAGGTATCAATCTAAATCAGGTTGTTGAAAGATACTAAGAATACAAGAGCAAAGTAAAACTAGGCAAAATTCAGGTAAAATGGAGGAGAAAATCAAAATAAACTACTTGCAATCACTAAACGACCAGGAAAACAATTTAAACAATCCCTATGAAGGGTTAGTTAACTACCAGATGACTTGTACACATTTAAATGAGCAAGCTACTGATTATGAAAATTCGAAATATAAAAACAGGCAAATATGGCTATTTCTAGCAACCTAAAGGAGTAAACTTTAAATATAAAGGAGAGAGCTTTTGAAACTACTTATATGACAAATAACAGATTCAAGGATGAGGTTCATGCTTAGGGAAGCTAAAGGTTCGATCTTGGCTTACAAGAAGTAAATCTACACATTTCTAAATGAGCTATCCTTAAGCCTAAGAAGCAATCTTTCCATGGTTTGTGGATAAGATAAGATCCTCTCATCATTCATTCTCTCCAAACCCATGGTTTGTGGTGGAAAAGAATGGTTGATGGAGCTGAAGCACGGATCTTGACAAGGCCTAACTAGCCCTTAATAGCCACTATCATGGTCTTTAAGACATAGTAGCCTCTTGGTTTGGACATAAGAGATTTCCTAAGTTCTTATGAGACAAGGAATGTCTTGGATCATAAAGTCTCTCTCAAGGTCTTTAAGCATTTGATATTCCAAACTAAGAAAGGATAAAGTTAAGAGAAAGAAAAGACCAAGATCTATCCTTTAAAACCTTCCTAATCACCTCATCCTTAAATCCTAAAGAACTACTCTACTATCATGTTCAAACCCCTCATATCCATAGGATAAGAGGAGTTAAAACATGATTAAAATAACAAGAAAGAGAGATTAAAGCTTGAAACAAGAAGTACTTAAATTAAAAATCAAGGTTTTTGCAAAGATATGAAAAGCTTAAAATGCCTTACAATGGTGGCTAGACCTAAAAATGGGAGAGACAATCCCAAAAAAACGTGTCTATGAGAAATTTTGTGGATGGCTTTCTTAGGTAGGTCACATGTTGCCTTATCCACAAATGGTCCCCTCACTACAAGCCAAAAAACAGTTGGCAAAAAGTTTGAAAACCAAAGAAGAGGGAAGGAGAGTTTGAGCTAGGGATCGAGCCACTCAATCGATCTAAGGGTCGATCTGCTTGTGAATCGAGTGTCTTGGTCGATCTTTGACTCGATCTTCGGGTGAAACGAGCTGGATGCTCGATCTTCGGGTCGATCCAAGGTGAATCGACTGGGCTTGGTCGATCTTCTTGTTCGATCGTGGATGAAACGGGCTGGAGGGTCGATCTTCCCCTCGATCTTTGGCTGAAACGACCAAGCTACTCGATCTTCAGCTTGATCTCTACTCCATTTCCTGTGTCCATGCCTTTCCTTGATCCCCATCATCTCCTAAGCCCTTCTTGCACTCTCTTGTCCCACCTCAGCTTCCAAGACAGCTCCATGCACACCATATAACCTGAAAATGATGCAAATATGCAAGAAATGTGCAAATGCTAATGCAACATGTCCTAAAACCTAAGATGGAACAAAGGTTACAATTTATCTAAATATGAATGCAATATGAATGCAAAGTCTATCCTAAATGGGTGCTAAAATATGCTAAATTATGCTAAATTATGAGTATACCAATCAGCTACGTCTTGGCGTAGAAATATCCCATTACTGGCAATGTCCAGTTGATTCTTATACTTCTTTGACACTCCTCTATATAGGATACTAAGTAAGAACTTGAGTAGCCTTGGTGAGGGCATTTGAGTGTATAACTTTCAAACAGTCCCAAGCTTCACTAAACCTCTCATCTTCGAGTTGAGTAAATGTAGAGATGTCGAGTCTCAGCTTTGCTCTTTTTGACGGAGAGAAGAATTTCTTGAGAAAGGCTCGTTTACATTCCTCCCATGTGGTTATAGACCCCGATTTGAGTGTCTTTTCCCATTGGTGAGCTTTTCCTCCGAGTGAAAACGGGTAAAGCCTTAACTTGAATCCATCCTCTGAGATTCCTTCTTGTTTTATCAAAGAATAGATCTTCTCGAAGTCATCAAGGTGATCTAAGGGGTCTTCAACGGCATCACCCTGATATTTGGTTTTTCTCACAATAGCAAGGATACTGCGCTTTATCTCATATATGGCATCAGTCGAGGGAAGAGTAATACTGATTCTTCGTCTGTAGTTGTTTGGTGAGTCACATTCTCCAATGAGACGCTGTTATCTTGGTATATCGGGTTGATCCCGTTGGACGCCATTCAACTCGTCTCGTATAGGATGATCGTCTTCCATTTGGTCTTTTTGGGTGGGGTACCTGCCAAAAGATCTGAAGAATGACGATTAGTATCTGAAAGGAAAATAAATTCCTAGTCTTGCTAAGAATCTGAAATGCAATACTTAAAAACAACCCAAATCGGCAACGGCGCCAATTGATAAGTATGTTTTTATGCTATTTGGTTAATGACCCACTACTTATAATCGATTTTAGTATAGGTTATGGGTTTTATCAATCCGATGGGAAGATTCAAGACATTGCATCTGTGAGATCTTGTACAAGCTAAGATCTATCTAGGGGTTTTAAAGATGGTATCTATCAACTTAAGTGTCACAAAGATAGGAGGTTAATAACATAAACTAGATCTAAAAGGAAAAGAAGGAAATCAGCAAATAAAGAAGCAAGCTTGCAAGATATAATGAGGATCGGTTCAAGGGACAAGGCGTTTAGGTGTAAGGGTAATAAAGGTCGCTCCTTGCTGTAAAAGTTAACTACCATTAAGGCTAATCCTTCAGCATAGAGTTGAAGAACTAGATCAATCTACCGCCGTGGTAAGAATCACTTTGCTAACTAACGACCTAACCTCGCTCCCGCGTAGTGATCCATGAGATTAGCAAGCATGAATAAACAACTCTATTTGTGCCAAAATGCTCCCTAGGCATCTAATCCCTTAGGCTAGGATGAGCGGATCTCTTATGAAATTGGTTCTTGCAATCCATCAAACATGGCGTTTGTTTGAGGAAGCTTGAAGGCAATAATCAAATAGCGAAGATTATTAAGAAGTAAAAGCATCAAATAAGAAAGGATTAAGATATTTTAAGCATAGACAAGAATCAAAGATTGAACCTTTAACTTATTTACCCTAACCTCATCCCTAAAACCGAGGTGAACTACTCGCTATTTGTCATGGAAACCGTTAATCCTATGCAATAAAGAACGATCAACATGATTTTCAGTGAGAGATAATAAGATTTCTTCAAGATACAAGCTTAGAGAATCACAAAAATTGTTCTTTTCTCCCTTAGAGAAGATGACTGAAAAAGAGAAGTACGAAAATTGAAAAATGTCGATCCTTTGCCAAAAGCATGCAAAAGGACTTTTATAGGTGGTCCCAAAAACTTAGGTGTGACGGATCCAAGGCAAAAAGCAAAGTTCGTTGTCTTCTAGCGTGACACGGGATGAAGTCGTTTTGCGTGGCCGATATGCTGAATCTTCATGCTCTTCGAATGACTTTTGTATCGGGTACGAATATCGGGATCTCATCTTCATGCTCTTCAAATGTCGATCCTTTGCCAAAAGCATGCAAAAGGACTTTTATAGCTGGTCCCAAAAACTTAGGTGTCACGGATTCAAGGTAAAAAGCAAAGTTCGTTGTCTTCTAGCGTGACACGGGATGAAGTCGTTTTGCGTGGCCGATATGCTGAATCTTCATGCTCTTCAAATGACTTTTGTATCGGGTACGAATATCGGGATCTCATTGTTATGCGGCTCGTAACTTGCTGACCGTCTCGGGGTTGCCTCGTTATCTGACTTCGATAGTTTGTACTTGGAGCATTGTGGAATCTTCATCTTAGGTGACAAATATCGGGGAGGGTCGTTGCCTTTCACCAGTATCGGCTTCATGGTTGTGATAGATCTTCAACACTCGATGGTTCATCTACATCCTTGAATGGCTTTACTCCAAAATGTACCTGATAAAGAATGGAAGCATGTGCGAATGGCCCTAACTCTATCCTAACTTATGCTAATCCATGATGAATGAAAATGGGTGATTACTGAGCTAAAATGTATGCAAATGAGTCCTAAAGTGCTAAGAATGCATGTTCAACAACGTGAAATATACAGAGGTATCAAGAACCTTGTCCTCAAGATTCATGAAACAATTTGGAAAATTGAGTTGAAGCGGTCTTGTCTTGTTGGTGTCGTCTCGCATTGGTAGCGCCTTTATGCTCTCATCAGAGATATAAACAGCAAAGCACTCATGCCCTTGTCGAATCTCTTTAGCAAACTCACGTGCATCAGCTTACTGAATTGTTGTGTTGCTTATTCACTTCCAATTCGAACTCCATAGTTTGGGTTTTCCAATCGCAAATTATTGGACCCAAAGTTTGTAGCCATTGAATCCCCAAAACGAGGTCAAGACCCACCAACGGTAATGCATTCATTGTCACAGAAATGGTTACCTCTCCCATGGTCACACGAACATCTTTGTAGTGTCCGTGACATTAAAGCGGAGAGCCGTTCGCAACTCGAACAGCGAATGGTGGTGTTCGTGTGATCTTCAGATTGAGCATATTAGCTGCTTTTTCACAGACGAAATTATGTGTAGATCCGCTATCCACCAAAGCTACCACGCTTTGCTTGTTCACCGTCGCATCAACTCGCAAAGTCTCTGGTGAGCCCCATCCGGTTAGTGTGTACAACGAGATCTGGGGTGTTCCACTTTCTAAATCGACAATTCATTGTCATCTTCGTCGCTTTCTCCTTCCATGATGAGCAATTGGGGCTTTCGGCATTTATGATCCGGCGTGTAACGCTTGTCGCAACTGAAACAGAGTCCCAAGCTACGCTTCCTTTTAATTACCTCCCAATTCAGTTTCTTTGGGGCGAGGGTCGAGCTTTCCCGAGTGGCTATTGGTGTGAAATTGTGTGCCATCAAATTAGGAAAATTCGAGCCTTTCTTTTGTTTCTGCAGCTGGTCGTCATGCATCTGTGCAAGTCCAATCACATCCTTCAGTGATTGTGGTTTGAACATCCTTATGGGATCATCGATGTTTGGATTCAATCCACCAAGATATGTCCCGACAAGAGCTTTATGCGTACAGCCGTCTACATTGTTCTGCAAACGTTCAAATTCACGCTGGTAATCTCGAAGTGTACCGGTTTGTTGAATTTCGACAGTGCTTTGTCAAAGTTATCACCATCCGTCGGACCAAAGCGAGCCCACATCTCCTCTTCAAACACAGCCCATGTCACCTCAATACAATCTTTGCCGAGAGCCTTTGAAGTTGCCTGCCACCATTCGGTGGCTTCATCTTCAAGATGGAACGACGCGTATTGCACCCGCTGCTCCATTGGCGTATCCTGGTAGGAGAAATACTGTTTCACTTTACTGATCCAAGACGTCGGATCACCGCCACGGAATTGATAAGTAGTTTTTTCTCGGTGTGCTTAACAATTACCCAAACTTCTACTTGTGTCATTGTAGTGTTTGAGGATCAATCCATAATGGAAATGGTTAAGACACTAGGAATGCATACAACTTCTTAATCCAAGCTAGGAAATAATTTTTTGAGGTTTATCTAACAACCTAAGTGATCAACAAAGTAAACAAAAGTTGCTAACACCTTAATTAAGCAAATTTAAAACTAATCAACTACTAATCAAGATTATCAAATTAGTAAAACGAATCCAAGGATGGGGTTATCAACCTAAGGTGTTCCAAGAATCAATCTTTGATGTCAATCAATAACATAATATGCTAATCCCTTGGCTTAGAACTCAATAGCTAGACTAATCCACTTTCATGGCACTAATCCTTTCATTAATCATCCTAATCAAGATCAAACTTTCATTTGTGAAAAGAAAGCTAACAAGCATTATGAAACAGTTCTAAATTGCTAATAAACACCCTAGACAATCACTTTCATGAGCTAGGAATGTAAATCCCTTGTTTAGGTGGTTGGGGAATTTCATCAAACACCTTGTGAGTGAGAAATTCCCTAAGGCCTAGTTTTAGCTTGATCATGGCTAAACTAGCATTTAGAGCACTAAACAAGGAGGGAAATGAGAAGAACTAGTCCTAGACATCAAGATTAACCCTTAAAACACCCTAGATCTAACCCATCCTTAGACCCTAATGAAACTACTCACTAATCATGATTAATCCCTCAAATCCTATGAAATAAGTAGAGATAAATATGATTAGAGAGTTAGAAGATGAAATATTAAGAGGGATAAGTACTAATTTGCATAAACTTTAAAGAAATGTCTTACAAAATCACTTAGAAACCAAAAGGAAAGGTTTTCTAAGCAAGAACAAAAGATTCAAAGATGATTAGGAAAAATTAGGTCATTTCCTATTTATAGTGAACAGTGGACGAACCGGGTCAACCCGGAACAAACCGGGTATTGACACGGTTTTAGGCAAAAAAAAGACAGCTTATCGAGCTTGCTAGGTCGACATGCAGCTCGATACGCTGCTAAAATCTTTCTTCAAGGAGTGTGTCGAGCTTAGTAGTTGGACACAGATACCCGACACGCTTGCTTCGATCTTCGGTTGAGGTGTGTATCGACCTTAGAAGTCCGACACAGACGTCCGATACAGTTCATCCAGAACTCCGGGTTGCCTTGTATCGACCTTAGTAGTCCGATAAGATCGTCCGATATGCAGGCTCCAATCTCTCTGCCGAGCTATATCGACCTTGGTAGATCGACACCAAGGTCGATACTCTTCCAAGAGTCGTCTGCTTCATGTTTGGCTCCCTTCTCTTCTTCCTCCTTGTCACCCAACTCTCAAAAGAGGTCCTCCAAGGCTCCATAGTACCTAATTAGGACTCAATATGCACAATATGCAACAACCTAAGCTAAAACTTGCTAAACCCTAATTTGAATGCAATTTGGACTAAAAATAACTAAATGAGGTGCATAAGTATATGCAAAACTATCTAAAATGGGTGTCAAAACATGCTAATTTTTGAGAATATCAACTCCCCCAAACTTGCCTTTTGCTTGCCCTCAAGCAAACAGACATGACAAATCCAAGAGAGAGGTTTAAAGGTGGGAGCTCATCATCCAAAAATGCCAACAAATACAATCAACTCAATGTCCTAGTTCTTAATTCTAAGGTGCATTTGAATTCATCCTTACTCCAAAAGAGTTAGCCATGCCCATCTCAACAATCAAGTGCACTAAGATTTCAATCTAAATATGTCTCCCTATGAAGCCAACTCTTTAACATTCATCAAGTTGCAAACCGTGGATCATGACAATGCAATGCAAGTGAACTCATTTGGCTAAGGGACTAGGTTTTGAGATAAAAATGATCTCAATTCATGTGGCTTCCAATTCGCATGAGTGTTTCACTCAAAGGGATTAAACTTTATGCATAATGGTAAAGGTAAAAGATAAGTGATGCATACAAGACTAGACTCTCATCTACCCATGATGCTATCAATGGTCTTAAACCCCTCTCCTTTATTCTTTTTAAAGCTCACTCAACCCTCTAAAGCTACCCTTTTCCCTCAAGGCTCTTTGTGCCTTGTTAAACCCATGAATCTCATAAACCACCTCTTCTTCTTATAGAACTTAAGGGGAAACTTCTTCAACCTTTAACTCATAGTGAATGGTGTGATCTTTTTATAACTTAGCTCTTCTTTTCATTCCTAGGTAGCCCTTTTCCTTTTCTTTGGCCTTTTAGCCTCTTTTGATTTTCTTTTTCTTTTCTTAAGGCTTCCTAATTCATTTTTACACTTAGAGCTATACTTTTTCTTTTCAACCATAAGATCCACCATTTCAAACTATGCTTCCCTTATTCTCCTTCCAAACCTCTTTCATTCCCTTTCTCTCTAATCTCTTTCCACAACTCATCATGCTAAAATGCAAGCATACAATCCATAACAAATCACCAAGTAATACCGCGCCCAAAACCCCAATTCCTAAGCCTAAAGCTAGCCTCGATATGTGAGAGTTAGAATGTACATGAGAGCCTACACATGTCGTCTCAAACCTAACACTTTATGCTAAGTTTAATCAAAATAGGGCCTCACAATCAATATCACTAGAACATTGCCTTTTAAGGAGGTAAGGTAAGGTAGGGGTACTACTTGAGCTAGCAAGAGAGTGGTAAAGTGGATAAGAAAGCTCAAATATGTGTTCAATCCATGAATTCACTTTCAATGCAAGGCATGATAATTAGATATCAAATTTCGGTTCAAGTGAGTAGAGTTGGCTATCAATTTCAAGACCCTTTTTCTACCAAAATCTAGTGGCAAGTGAAGTGGTCCAAGCATGGTTCTTCCTTACTTTCAAGATTTGTTCAAATGCAACAAAGAACTACTAACTAGGGCATTGAATTGATTATATGAGTTGGCGTTTTACAAGGATTGGCTCATCATTGCTCCCAATGCATATGGATGCAATTCCTACATGTAATGCAACTAAACTCAATCCTAAAATGCAAATGCGACAACCAAATGACTTTCTTTTTTGGAAAATTTTCAAATTTTTCAATTTTTTTTTATTTTTCTATGCCTTAAATGAATGTATAAGACTCAAAATGCAAAATGGAAAATAAGACTCACAAAACACAATGTCAAATCTCTCAACCTCTCCCCCAAACTTAAATTACACAGTCCCTTGTGTAATAAAAGTCTAGAGGAGAACTCAATCAATATGACATTAGACACAAAAAATGAAAAACTAGAAGAAGTATTTACAAGGGAGGTAGAGGTACCTAAAAACTGTGAAAAGGAGGATGATCCTAAGGAGATCGATTGGTTGCTTGAGGAGGGAGATCGGCTCGGCTTTCTCTTTCTTAGCTGTGCTTCGTAGGAGGAGGAGCGAGGTGGGTCGTCTTGGACCGGTTTCCTTGGGCGCATTTCGAAGGAGTGGCGCCTATCAATGTACGTTTCGCTCTCCCCTTCATCCTCTTCCTCTGCTGCATCTCTTGTGCCCTCTTGTCTACCCCTCGAGGATGACTTTCCCTTGATGATGGCCTTTAGCCCTTTGACCGTTTTCTTCAAACCTTTCACTGTCTCACCGAGCTTCTTTATAGCCCGGTCTTGATGCTTGCTCCATCTCTTGAGGAGACCAATATGTGTATGGGCTTCTCTCAACGCCGGACTTGGCATTGGGTCTATGCAAGAGGGGAAGTAGTACCTCTCCCTACCATAAATTGAGTTTGGAGCTTGATCCTCTTCTTCCCCTTCTTCTTCTTCTCCTTCAACTACTTGGCTAGGGTCAAAGTCAAACATCCCTCTCTTGGCAATGGAGTGGAGAGGGGGAGAGATAGCGGGATTGTAGAGGTGTTCATACGGGGGCACAAAGTCGATGTGGGAGATGTCTTGGAGTGAGGTGGCTTGCAAGTTCGGGAGAAGAATCTTTGATTGGGTCTTTGTGTCTACCGCGAACTTGTAGGCGAACCGGTTTCCCAACCTTCCCGGAAGAAACATAGTCCTCCCAAGATAGAAGATGTCCACCCACTCGGGCTCAAGACCATCCGTTCCTAGCCGATGCCCACAAGCTTCGAGAATCGGGGTGATAATCCCGCTGATGCTTATCTCGTGGTCCTTGTCCTTCATTGTGACAACCTAATCTTGGTAGGAGAGCAGCTGCCTAACCAATAGGCTAACCATACCGGTTCCCGTCCTATCCCCTCGGACTCTTGTGCCTCCTCTTGTGTGAAACCCAATGAACCTTGCAAGACCCACATCTAGCAACTCGAGCTCCTCCTTGGCGACTTTCC
>JAHZTW010000004.1:32386670-32460817 GCA_020283515.1 Alliaria petiolata | reverse complement strand
TCTTGATATGATCATGACTAGCATTAAAGAAATGGAGCTTGAACCTGCTGGAAACATGCTTGTAGCTGATGGGAAGCTTGTAGCTGAGGATGCAGCTCGTGCTGGAGTTACACTTGAGCCAAATTGGAGAAGACATGATCCTAAACCTCCCTGGTTTTTGATCCAAGAATCAACAAATGGACAAGTGATTCATTTGCACTCTTTTTCCCTTACCTTTGGTTTTGTCCCAATGGGTTTTCCAAGGAAGGTTTTTAATGAGGCTTGTGAATCACTTTCACATCATCCATTTGTTGATCAAGACCCCAATTTTCGACCCAAAGGATCAACTATGAAGTTCAGTACATTTCTATGCCATTACAAGCCCAAGAAGAGCCCAAACCAAGTGATTATTTTGCTGGCCAAGAGAAGTGACGAAAATTGAAGTTTAAGGGTCATATTTTTATGTTCAAACTTGTTTTAATTTCTTGTTATTTTCTAGACAAGTCCAGGAGCATGTTCCAAGACTTGTTTCTTTATTTCCTTCTTCTTCTCTTCTCTTTATAAGCCCCCTTTGTAGGCTGAACGAAAATCATCTATCTTTTTATTCTAAAACCTTTTAAGTTAGATCATCTCTTGCTGGTGTGTAATATCCACAAGAAAACCTGTTCTTCCTTTGGTGTGTCATATCCAGAGAAAGTTCAGTGGTATATCAAAGGTCTTCCGCAGCCTTTGTGCGACCTTTCACTCCACACCCTTTGAATCACGTTTTCCTTGGATCTTGTGATTGCAAAGCTTATCCCCACACTTCAGAGTGACGATTTTGGGAGGATCCTTACCAGGATCATGTCATTTCTCCTCCCGTACCAATCAAAGTGACCGCACCATACGGTAGTACCTCTTTAATCTCAAATGGTCCACACCATCTAGACTTGAGCTTCCCGGGAAACAACTTCGAACGTGAGTTGTAGAGCAGAACCAGACTTCCCTCCTTGAGCTCCTTAAGTACCAGCTTCTTGTCATGAAAAGCCTTGGTCCTCTCCTTGTAGATCTTGGCGCTTTCGTAAGCATCCAACCTCAACTCGTCAAGCTCATTAAGTTGCACTAGCCTTTTCTCTTGTGCCGTCTTGAGAGTGTAATTTGCTTGCTTCACAGTCCAAAGAGCTTTGTGCTCTAACTCCACAGGAAGGTGGCAAGATTTTCCATAGAGGAGGTTGAAAGGCGTGGTACCAATGGGAGTCTTGTAAGCTGTCTGATAAGCCTAAAGTGCTTCACCCAATTTGCTAGACAAATCTTTTCTTATTACACCCGCGGTTCTCTCTAGGATGGTCTTGATTTGCCGATTAGAAACCTCCACTTGGCCACTTGTTTGAGGGTGATAAGGTGTGGCTACCTTGTGTTTAACTCTGTGCTTCCTCAAAAGACTCTCAAACACCTTGTTGATAAAGTGGTTGCCTCCATCACTAATCACTACCTTAGGAACCCCAAACCGCGGAAAATGATTGATTTGAAGAGCTTGATTACGACCCTTGAATCATTGGTTGGTGATGCTTCCAAGACTCCCATTGGTACCACGCCTTTCAACCTCCTCTATAGAAAATCTTGCCACCTTCCTGTGGAGTTAGAGCACAAAGCTCTTTGGGTTGTGAAGCAAGCAAATTACACTCACTTAGACACATAGTCTACTGCCACAAGAATGTACTTGTTGCCATAGGACGATGGAAATGGTCCCATAAAGTCAATACCCCAAGCGTCAAAAACTTCCACTTCAAAGATAGGCACTTGTGGCATCTCGTTTCTCTTGGTTATGTTTCCGGCTCTTTGGCAAACTTCACAAGACTTAATGAATTCGTGTGCATCCTTGAAGAGTGTAGGCCACCAGAACCCAGCTTGGAGAACCTTTGTAGCCGTCTTGAAAGATGCAAAATGCCCCCCATAAGTCATATCGTGGCAATGAAGAAGAATGTCTCTTGCTTCTTCTCTTGTGACACATCGTCGGTATAGGCTATCCACACACCTCTTGTATAGGTAAGGATCATCTCAAAAGTAGTGAGATATGTCCCTCATAAACTTCTTTCTATGGTAATTGTCCAAGTGAGTGAGCTCTTCTCCACAAGCCAAGTAGTTAACAATGTCCGCGTACCAAGGGAAATCATCTTCCTTTAGGCTCAAAACTTCTTCAAGCTCCTCCTCTAGCCTTGCACATACCACTGTGTTAATCATCATGAGCTGCTCCTCATGGAGTGAGTCATCCATAGGCAAGACTTCATCCATTCTCATCCTTGAAAAATGGTCTGCTACACCGTTCTCTATACCCTTCTTGTCCTTGATCTCCATGTCAAACTCTTGCAAGAGAAGGATCCATCTCAAAAGCTTTGGTTTGGTGTCCTTCTTTGAGTATATGTATCTCAGAGCTGCATGATCCGTATACACCACCACTTTAGACCCCACCAAATAGCTTCTGAACTTCTCAAACGCAAATACCACGGCAAGGAGTTCCTTTTCGGTTGTTGCGTATTTGACTTGAGTGTCGTCCAAGGTGCGGCTTGCATAGTATATGACATGCAACCTCTTATCCCTTCTCTGACCCAAGACAGCTCCCACAGCATAGTCACTCGCGTCACACATGATTTCAAAAGGCAAATCCCAATTCGGAGCTTGCACTGTAGGCGCGAAGGTGCCATAAGGGCATGTGAATGTGGTTTTTTCTTGGTCATTAGGGTGAATTGGTATTTGAAAGAAGCCACTATACCCATCTAGGAAACAATAGAAAGGGTGATTAGCTAGTCTTTCAAGCATTTGGTCAATAAAAGGTAGGGGAAAATGATCTTTTCTTGTGGCATTGTTCAGTTTTCGATAATTTATACACATTCTATGACCCGTGACGGTCCTAGATGGTATTAGTTCATCATTTTCATTTCATATAACCGTGATACAACCCTTTTTAGGCACCACATGAACCGGGGAGATCCACGTGCTGTCACTTATAGGGTATATCACGTTAGCCTCTAAAAGTTTTAGTATTTCCTTTTTGACAATCTCTTTTAAGTTAGGGTTTAAACGTCTTTGATGTTCAATTGATGAGGTGTTTTCATCTTCCAAATGAATCCTATGAGTACAAAGCATAGGAGAAATGCCTTTGAAATCCCCTAAGGAGTACCCAATGGCTCTCCTATACTTTCTCAACTCCTTAAGGAGTGAGTTCAACTCATCATCATTGAGGTTGTCATTTACAATTACCGGGTAGGTTTCATTAGGTCCTAAGAAAGCGTACCTTAACCCGGCGGGAAGCTGCTTGAGGTCCACCTTTGGGGCTAGCAGCTCGCTCCAGTCCTCCTCTAGACATTTGGTGAGGTTGATGTCCTCAGTTGCCTCCCTTGAGCCGTGTCATGCACTTTCAAGCTACCTTCTTCAACCGTCCCTACCGCAGAGATCGAGCCAGTCAGCCGATCGCTTCCTCGATCTAGGATGGATCGAGTGTTCTTCCTTGATTCACTTGCTCGGTTAGATATGGATCGAGCGGTGGATCGATTTACCAAGTCGCTCTCTGAGCAGATCAAGGTCCTTTGATCGATCGTCTCATCGATCTCTATGTGAGATCGAGAAATCTGATCGATCGTTGTGTCGATCGCCCCCTTAGATCGAATCATCTGGTCAATCTCCCAGTCGATCTCTAGGCACTGGCTTTCATCTTCTTTCACAATCTTGCGAGAATCAAGCTTGCACACATATTCTTGCGTTTGTCCCCTCAAGAAACCATACTCCCCACTCTCCTTTGTCAAAGCTAGCTGCAGGTGATCCTCTTGTCTCAATTCCTCAAGCAACTCATCGGCTAAAGCATCCAAAGCTTCTATGTAGAACACTTGCCCACCAATCGTTGGCTTCTTCAACACTTCGTTGATATCAAAGTTCAGCTTGATGTCTTTACCCAAATGCAGAGAAATTTTGCCATTCTTCACGTCAATGATAACACTCATATTTTACTCCTAAAACCTATTATTTCAAGATCGTTTATAAGTGTGTTAACCCGGTTTTCAACGGTTTTAAAGTGATTTCCACGTTTCCTAGTCTTAAGAGTCATTTCAGGGAAATTGGACAAAAAGGACACATTTCGGAGCAAAACGGAAACCTCAAGGACATGTGCTCGGAGCCATAAGTTCAGCATCAGATGACGACCTTCCCACCACAAGATCAAGCTCATATTTGGAGACAAGATAGCCCTTCCAGCTGTCTTTTATGCCAAGGTGATCTGAGTTCAATCCCACGGTTGGATCTCAAGTTACGAAGGAAGCAAGAAGGCCCGTCAGACACATTCCCAGAAGAAGGATGGCCGCGCCACAGATCCTCAGAAGACCAGTGGCCGCGCCACGCCTGGTCGCTCGCGCGGCCACACCACTCCGGCCCATCCCGAGCCCGTTTGCACTTATCCGATATTTTCCCGAGGTTAAAACGCGAAGCCCACTTTCTGAAGACCGGGAGCCTATATAAAGGAACCTTAGGGTTTCAGAAGAGGCGTGACTTCACAGAGAGCTTTTCCAGAAACACTTCTGCGCCGCACAGAGAGAGAGAGAGAGAGAAAGTTCGACGGCCCCGGAGTTGAAGACCTCGAGAGAGAATTCTTCTGCAGCCGCCTACTCCTCCTTCTTTTCCCTTTCATCTTTTGTTCTTAGTTCTTTGCTTTTCAATACTTTAAGAAAACCTCTCTTCAATCGATTTCCCTTGAAGAAGTTTTCTCACTTTGTTCTTTTTATTAATACAATTCGCACCTTTCATATCTTAAAGATGTCTCTCGTTCCCATGAACGAGTAGTCATCTAGTTGGGTTTTTAAGGGGATTTTCGAAGGGGTTTAATCATGGATTGATTTCGCTAGGTTGATAGAGATAGAGTTTCTTTTAGGTATCTTCGTTGATGTCTTGTTCTTATTGCATGTTTGCTTCTCTGATCAATTAGCAACTGATTCCAGGACGACTAGATACATGAACATGTGGTCTATCGTCTGGATCTAGAGGTTAACGAGCGGATCACACCGTAGGATGTTTAGGCATATCGACGGACCGCACCGTGAGAGTTTACAAATAGGTGAATGATATGTTTGCGCGGTTGCCTTGCATCGTGGGATGAGAAATCATATCTGCAGTGCAAGATAAACGCAAGTGGCTAGATCCGTTATCGCGGGGTAGTCATAGTCGACCATTTCAGCTTAAGAACCTAACCAATAAAATCGTTTAAAACCTATCATGTTGCTTGTTAGATCTGATCCATGAACCCCGGAGAACACCCCTGAACCCAACGCCTTTTATTAATTGATTTACAACCGTTTAATTCTCATCCGCTGCTTGATATTACTAATGCAAATCGTGACACACTACACCCCCAAGTTCCCCTTTTGGTCTAAAGAAGTTAGAGTTCGTAGGACCTTCGCAAAACAACAATCTCTGTGGATTCGATCCCTTAATATACTACTGTGATTGTTGTGCACTTGCAGCTATCTTAGGGGTAAAACTTGAAGTAAAAAACTCCACGCATCAGTCAATGATGGCACCAGCAGTTGCTAGAAAGGGTCTACCAAGGATTAGAGGGTCTCTCGGTTCCTCATCCATTTCAAGAACTACAAAATCCGTGGGCACATTCACGTTGCTAATCCTCACGGGTAGATCTTCAAGCATGCCTACCGGGAGCCTTATACTTCGATCAGGAAGAATGAGTGAGATTCTGCATTCCTTGAACTTAGTAAAGCCTAGCTTCTTGGCCACGGAGTGAGGCATGAGATTAATGCTTGCTCCTAGATCGCATAAACAATTTTCAAACTTCAAAGGGCCGAGAGCGCATGGGATAGTGAATGACCCCGGATCTCCAAGTTTCTTTGGAGCTATCTCCTTGTGGATGATTGCACTACATTCCTGACTCAATACCAAGACCTCTTCACTCTCTTTCACCCTCTTAGCAAGAGTATCCTTCAAGAACTTCGCGTATTTAGGCACCATGGCCAAACAGTCAAGCAACGGCAGTTTTATCTCCACATTCCTCAAATGTCTCTCGAACAAGGCTCTATGCTTCTCAACCAACTGCTTCTTGAAGCGTCCAGGAAAGGGGAGCTTAGGTTTGTAAGGTGGAGGGATGAAAGTTTCTTTTTCTTTGCTAGCTTCCTCAACCGGTTTCACCAAAACCGCTTCCTTGCCTTTCTTTGGCCTTGCAATGTAGACATCGTCAAATGTGATCCCTTGATCATTGGAAAGATTACTCTCCCCCTCTTGAATCATAATGTCCTCATTGTGCTCAAGGGCAGACCATGGTTGTAGCTCTTTCCCACTCCTCAAAGTGATCGCATTCGCATACTCCTTCGGATTGGTCTCACACTTGCCGGGTAAGCTACCTTGGCCGCTTGAACTTGCTTTCTCTTTCTCTAGCTGGCGGATCTTATTGTTCATGTTGGTGATCTGTGTAGATACCTCAGTGAGAGAAGAGTCCAGAATATTGTTCATATCCACAAATTTCTGATTTGTAGATGCTTGCCCTTGAAGTAATTGTTGGAACATAACTTGTACCGGATCTTGAAGTGGAGGTTGCACTTGTTGATGTTGAGGCACGAAACCAGGAGGATAACCTTTGTTGCCTTGCTGTTGTGGGCCTTGGAAGTTGCCTTGCTTTGGCCCTTAGATACCCACTGTTTTGTTGGAACCCACCTGTGGTGAAAGGAGCATAAGGCTTTCCTTGTTGTGGAGGGTAGACTTGATCCTCGGGGTTGTCCACATGGGTACTTCGGTATGAAAGATTTTTGTTGCCTTGGTACCTCTGTCCATAGCCCTGTGGCTTAGTGTAGTTTATCCAATTCGCTTCTTCTTGGCTCTGCTCCAACTCTTCTAGCACATCCGAAGCCTCTCCCATAAAGTGTACTTGCTTTTGATTTGCAAGTACTAGCTTGTCTATCTTTTCATGAAGGGATTTCATCTCCTTCTTCTGTGCTTCAAGGTCAGACCCTCAAGGTGCTCTATCATAGTCCTCACTGTAGTTTCCATCACTCAAAGCAAGGTTTTCAATTAGCTCCATTCCCTCTTCTACATCTTGGCCGAGAAAGTTCTCTTTACTTGCCGTGTCTAGAAGCATTCAGATTTTGGGAAGAGCTCCTCTATAGATTGTGCTCAAGAGTGTTTCGTCAGTGAAACCATGATGAGGACATGCAATGGTGTAGTTCTTGAACCGCTCCATAGCTTCACTAAAGGTCTTATTCTGCCTTTGTGTGAAACCGCTAATCTCACTCCTTAGCCGAGCTGTCCTTGTTCTTGAGAAGAACTTGGATAGAAAGGCTTTCTTGTAGTCAGCCCATGAGGTGATAGTCCCTTGAGGTAATGTTTTCTCCCAATGCCTTGCTTTATCCCCTAAGCTTGAAACTATCCTCCGAGATCCCATTGATCTTGATCATGCCGCACACTTGCTTAAAGTTGTCCAAGTGCTCCAAAGGATCCTCCATGGCAAGTCCGTGTAACTTTCTGTTCTGTACCATGGAGACAAAGCCCGGCTTTATTCTTAAAGTTATTGTTTTGCACCGGTGGTGGGGTGATGCCAAAGCGATTGTGATGAGTGTTCGGTGCATCACCCGCACCTATGATCCTTGGTGGTCTTTGGGCGTGGTTGGGGTCTCCATTACCCCTTCCAGCAGCAGCATGGTGTGGTATTGCCTCAGCTTGTTCTTGCTCTGCCATACCCTCAAAATCAACAATACCCGGTTGTACCTCTTGAAACCGTTGTGCTTGTTCTTGTTGCCTTCTTAACCGTGCACTTCCAAGTTGATGTATGTTGTCTAGAGGTTGTACTAAGTTGTTGTCACCTCTAGACCGCAGATACATGTACCAGAGGGGACAAGTTGGAATGTAGATAAATTAGTAATCAAAGTAAAAAGAAAGACGTAGGCTCTACTTACCTCTAAATCCTAGTAAATTCAAACTAGACCCAATTTGGTAACAGCGCCATTTGATAACAAACTTTTTCCTTGTTTTAATCAAACCTTCAGCATGCTCATGTCATTGCAATACTTAAGGGTCAATCCAACTTGGGGAGTTTGAATGGTACTAAGAATGCAAAAGCTTTGTAAATCTAAGTGAAATCCAAATATTTGGGGGTAAAATCTGTGAAAACTGATTGCAACTACTAAACAATTATGAAAACTATTTTAAAATCCCTACTGGGGTGTTAACTAACTAGCAGAAGACTTTTAAAGATTTAAAAGAGACAACTACTAATTTTATAAAATAGAAATCTAAAGACAGACAAAACAGGAAATTTCTAGCTAAGGAAATGATTTTTAAAAACTAGAAATAAAATTCTAATTATTTCAAAATAGTTACCAGGGTGCGAAATAAGCTACTAGGGAAATTCTAAAATACTAAAAATGGCTCGAACACAACCCAAAGGATTTATAAAGTATTAATGAAAGAAATAAGCAACTAGATGAATTTTAAACTAAAAGATTAAAACTTTAAACTAAAAGAAGATGATTTATATGTTTTCAAATGCTAAGGATGGATTCACGGTTGGGGATCATGTTTAAGGAGGTTCAAGATTTAAACTTTGGTTCTTAATAACATAGATCCACACATTTTGTGCTTTCTCTAAGCCTTGAGAAGCTAAGGCTAGCTTTATTCATGGTGTTTGGAATAAAGCCTTTCCTCACCCTTTCCTCCTAACCCATGGTTCATGGTGGAAAGAAAGGATGAAGAACTTGAAGCATAGATCTCAAATCGTGGCTTAACTAATCCCCTAAGCATCCATGGCGTTTGGGAAAGGATAGATTAGTCTCTTGGATTTGGTTTTAAGTGATCTCCCAAATCTGCTAAGATGAGGAGATCCCTGAGATCCAAGAGGTCTCTCTCGAGATCCTCTATGCCTTAAACGCCCAAATCCAAGAAGAGAATGAGTTAAGAGCAAGAAAAAGACCAAAGCTTAAACCTTCAAACCTCTTAATCACCTCAAACCGTAAACCCAAAATATAACTACTCGCTAAACATGATTAATGCATATGATAATGTAGAGAAAAGAAAGCTAAGCATGATTAAACGAATAAACAAGAAAGATTAAGAGAAATACTTATGATTAATCCAAAGATTAAGGTTTTAAAACATGAAAAGCTTAAAAATACTAACAATGGTGTTTTTGTTTAAAGAAGAAGAGACAAATCGTGTGCAAGAGGATATGTGACCAAAAATAGGTCATATTGCTTTTATACCAAAGAGGAAATGGTCCCCTCACTAAAATCAAAAATATGCAAGCTGTCCGGTGAGGGATGGAGATCGAGCACGGTCGTCGATCTCTGGCTCGATCGTGCGCGCAGAACGCCTTCCCTTGCTCGATCGTCGGGTCGATCTAGTCGGATGGATCGAGTACTTCTATCGATCGTGTAGTCGATCCTTGGATGATCGAGTCGTGAGCTCGATCTTGCTCTCGTTCTTCTCGGACTCAGTTTTCGTGTCCGTACTCGCGATCGATCCCCTTGGTCGATCTTGACCTCGATCTTCTTTCTTGTAACGACCCGCTTGTCTCGATCTTCTTATCAATCTCGTCTAGATCAACCTGCCTAGCTCGATCTACCTCTCGATCTCGGTTCCTTTGTTGCATAGCCGAGCTTTTCCCAAGTGTCCATGAGCTCCTTTACGCTCCTTGGCATATCCACGCACCCTCACCAGCTCCAGAGTATCCAAAACAACCTGAATATGATGCAAGAATGCAAGAAATATGCAAATGCTAATGCAAAGTGCTCTAGGACCTAAAATGAAACAAAGTTTACAATGTCTCTAAGTATGAATGCAATATGAATGCAAATATGTCCTAAATGCAAGGTAAATGAGTGAAATATATGAGTATATCACGAGCGAGTGAGAGGATGAATTAGATTGACTTAGAATTGATAAAACCACAAGAAATCTAGCTAGGAGCACTTGAAATCACGAAAATTGATTGAAATTTGAGAGAGAGAGAGCCTCAAAATCGCGTGTGTGTGTGAGGGAGTGAGGCCAAAATCGTGTTTTGGGAAAGAAGAAGGGGGAAAATCGGTTTAATTTGAATGAATTAAACCGGTCAACCCTCGTTGACTTACCTTGGAAAAGAGCGTATCGAGCTACGTAGGTTGATACATAGCTCGATACGCTTGAAGACTCGGGTTTTTAAAACTGTGTTGAGCTTGGTAGCTCGACACAGATGCCCGATACGGAGGTCGAGAGTTCCCTGGCTTGTTTGTGTCGACCTTGGTTGGTCGATACAAAAGCCTGATATGACTCCTCTGGATTCTCTGTGAGAGCTGTATCGACCTTAGTAGGTCGATACATAGCTCGATACAGTGCCAGAATCTCTTTGGCAAGCTTTTGCTCTTCGCTCAACTTCCTTGATCGAAACTTGTCATCCACAAACACTAGAAAAAGATATTATTAAATTAAAAAGTGCAAATATATACAAAGATAGACATGGAGTGCCTCCCAAGTGCGCTTGTTTAAAGTCATTAAGCTTGACTTTTCAAACCCTTAGGCATGGGGGTGAATAGGGAGTGGAATCTGCTTCCCATCTCCTTTCTTGATGTACATGGTGCCTGCTCCAGCTTGCAGCACCTTCTTCTTCTTCCTAGTCCTCTTTGGCTGTTCGGCTTCATGTTCAACAACCTTGAGGCCATCAAACATCACTAGAAGACTCTCACCATCAAATCTTGGCCCATCGTACTCATTGTGATCAAGGGTTTCATCCTCACGCATCATCACACTAGTGAGATCCATCAGCTGCTCCTTAGGTGGTTCTTCTTCAGCTTCCTTAGTGTCACATGTGATTGTCCCACAAAGGCTCAAAATAGAAAGTTTCATAGGATAGAAGACCTTAGCACTCACATTCTTGAGAATCATTCTTTTGTTGATGAAGTCAAGGCTTGCACCAGCTGTGTTGAGGAAGTGTGTCCCTAGAAGAAGAGTTAGCCTTGCAGCTTGTACCATATCCATCGCAATGAAATCAGTTGGGACAAGACACTCCCCAACTTTCAATGGATAATCTTCAACAAGGCCTAGAGTTTGCCTTGAGGAAGATCAACAAAGGTGATGTGTGATGAATATTTCTTCATAGTAGTGATTCCGAGATTCTTGAACATCTCAAGGGACATCACATTGACACTTGAGCCGGAATCACACAAAGCTTCTTCAATCTTCAAGTCCCCAAGAGAACAAGAAATCAAAAAATTTCCCGTATTACCAAGCTTTGGGATGACCTTGGACTCATTCCTCGCCATGCTTGTAGAGTCTAGACCCTCTATTAGCTCTTCAACCTTTTCTATATTGGCAAGCATCTCCTTGATGAACCTTATTTTCCCTTTGACTTGAGACAAACTGTCCACCTTGGGCAATGGTGCACCAATTTTCTCCATACTCCCTCTAAAGCTTGAGAGTACTTTCTTTTGTGCCTTAGTCAAAGCCACTCGGGAAAGGGGAGTGGTGGCTTGTAGACAAGGATATCATAAGCCTCAACTTCAGTCTTCTTAGCCACTTTTCTCTCCTCTTCAACAACACTTGCTTGCGTGGGGGTCACATTCTCCTTAAACTCCTCTTTACCCATTGGTTTGTCAACAACCGAATGGTCATTTTCAATGACTGCCTCCCCAACATGGTCTTCAATGTCCTCATTGAATTCAGCTTCATCAGTTGGACATTAAAATAGCGCCTCAAATTCTGCCACTAAACTCTCAACCTCTCCCTCATCGATAGAGTAGATAGCATTGCAATAGTCCTTTGGGTTGGGTTCGGGTTTACCGGGCAAATAAGTTTGAGCGCGTGTAGATGAGGACGCAATGCCCTTGTTGTTCTCAAGTTGCTTGACCTTGGAACTCAAAGTGTCAAATTTAGAGTTGAGGTCATTGTAAGAACAATCCACCTTGTTGTGGATTTCAGCCATCTTTTAAGCACTACTTGCTTGGCCTTGGAGGATTTGTTGCAAAACATTCCTCACATCCAAATCTTGTGAAAAACCCGGTGGAGGACCTTGCTTAGATTGAAAGTTCCCTTGATTATTGATTATTCCCTTGGTAGTTATTCTTGGAAACATATCCTTGTTGTTGCTTGTAAGGTACAAAGGGCTTTTGTTGACTTCCTTGTCCTTGTTGAGGGTAGACTTGATCTTGAGGATTCTCTACATTGGTACTCCTATAGGAAAGATTGTTGTTCCTATAGTTGTTGTTGTAGCTTTGTTGATAACCTTGGCCACTCACATAGTTAACCTCCTCTTGGCAATCCTCATACAAGTCTTGGTGGACTCCTTGACCCTCATCACAATCACTCACAAAGTGAACATGCTTTTGTAAGGCTTGAAGCAACTTGTCCATTTTCTCATTAAGTGACTTCATCTCCTTTCTCCTTTGGTCTTCATAATTACCATCACTTCTTGAAGATCTATCATAGTCTTCTCCATAATTCCCATCACTTTGGGCTAGGTTCTGCACAAGCTCTAGTCCTTCTTCCACCTCTTTACCCAAGAAGTTTCCATTGCTAGATGTGTCTAGGAGCATCCTAAACTTGGAGAGAACACCACGGTAGAGGGTACTCAAGAGAGTCTCTTCGGAGAAGCCATAATGAGGGCATTGGGTAGTGTAACCCTTGAACCTTTCCCATGCTTCACAAAAGCTCTCGTTGTTCTTTTGGGTGAAGCTAGATAGCTCATTCCTCAACTGTGCGGTTCTAGTGTTGGAGAAGAACTTTGCAAGGAAAGCTTTCTTGCATTGATCCCATGATGTGATGGAACCCCTTGGAAGTGACTTCTCCCATATATGTGCTTTGTCCCCAAGAGAGAAGGGAAACAACCTTAGCTTAAAACCATCCTCGGATATGCCATTGATCTTAGTCATGTCGCATATCCTATCAAACTCATCCAAGTGGTCAAGAGGATCCTCCAATGCTAACCCATGAAACTTGATGTGTTGCACCATGTTGATCAATTTACTCTTGATTTCGAAGTTGTTATTCTCAACTGGAGGAGGGATGATACCTTGGCGATTTGCATGAGTGTTGGGAGCATCTCCAGCCCCAATATGCCTAGGTTGGCGTGGAGGGTGTTGAGGAACTCTAGGAGCTTGAGCCTCATTCTCTTGATTCACTTGTGGTATTCCATTACCACCTTATCCTTGTGGAATATCCATTCCCAAATGCCTTAGATGTTCTAGGTACTCTCTTTCTCTTCTCACAAAAGCTCCTCTTGTTACGCGGTGGATGTTGTCTAGAGGCTCAACTAAGTTGTTGTGTCCACTAGACCTCAATTTCATGCACCTAGAGACAAAGAGGAAACAAAGCAAGAAAGATTAGTAAGCAATAAGTGAAATATAGAACTTAGTCTCAAAAGAAAGTAAAATCCTAATGCTTAAACCAATATCCAAACGGCAACGGCGCCAAATTGATAAGTAGTTTTTTCTCGGTGTGCTTAACAATTACCCAAACTCCTACTCGTGTCATTGTAGTGTTTGAGGATCAATCCATAATGGAAATGGTTAAGACACTAGGAATGCATACAAATTCTTAATCCAAGCTAGCAAATAAGTTTTTGAGGTTTATCTAACAACCTAAGTGATCAACAAAGTAAACAAAAGTTGCTAACAACTTAATAAGCAAATTTAAAACTAATCCACTACTAATCAAGATAATCAAATTACTAAAACGAATTCAAGGATGGGGTTATCAACCTAAGTTGTTCCAAGAATCAATTTTTGATGTCAATCAATAACACAATATGCTAATCCCTTGGCTTAGAACTCAATAGCTAGACTAATCCACTTTCATAGCACTAATCCCTTCATTAATCATCCTTATCAAGATCAAACTTTCATTTGTGAAAAGGAAGCTAACAAGCATTATGAAACAGTTCTAAATTGCTAATAAACGCCCTAGACAATCACTTTCATGAGCTACGAATGTAAATATCTTGTTTAGTTGGTTGGAAAATTTCATCAAACACCTTGTGGGTGGGAAATTCCCTAAGACCTAGTTTTAGCTTGATCATGGCTAAACTAGCATTTAGAGCACTAAACAAGGAGGGAAATGAGAAGATCTAGTCCTAGACATCAAGATTAACCCTTAAAACACCCTAGATCTAACCCATCCTTAGACCCTAATGAAACTACTCACTAATCATGATTAACCGCTCAAATCCTATGAAAGAAGTAGAGATAAACATGATTAGAGAGATAGAAGATGAAAGATTGAGATAAGTACTAATTTGCATAAACTTTAAAAAAATGTCTTACAAAATCACTTAGAAACCAAAAGGGAAGGTTTTCTAAGCAAAAACAAAAGATTCAAAGATGATTAGGAAAAATTAAGTCATTTCCTATTTATAGTGAACAGTGGACGAACCGGGTCAACCCGGAACAAACCGGATATTGACCTGGTTTTAGGCGAAAATAAGACAGCGTATCGAGCTTGCTAGGTCGACATGCAGCTCGTTACGCTGCTAAAAACTTTCTTCAAGGAGTGTGTCGAGCTTAGTAGTTCGACACAAATGTCTGACACGCTTGCTTCGATCTTCGGTTGAGGTGTGTATCGACCTTAGCAGTCCGACACAGACGTCCGATACACTTCATCCAGAACTCCGGGTTACCTTGTATCGACCTTAGTAGTCCGATACGATCGTCCGATATGCGCGCTCCAATCTCTCTGCCGAGCTATATCGACCTTGGTAGGTCGACACCAAGGTCGATACTCTTCCAAAAGTCGTCTGCTTCATGTTTGACTCCCTTCTCTTCTTCCTCCTTGTCACCCAACTCTCCAAAGAGGTCCTCCAAGCCTCCATAGTACCTAATTAGGACTCAATATGCACAATATGCAACAACCTAAGCTAAAACTTGCCTAATCCTAATTTGAATGCAATTTGGACTAAAAGTAATTAAATGAGGTGCATAAGTAGATGCAAAACTATCGAAAATGGGTGCCAAAACATGCTAATTTGTGAGAATATCAGGAATCGAGGGAACTCCAGCTTCACCGACCGTGGTTGATAAAAGGGGTTTGTATGGACATTTTCTGCGTGAGTCATCGGATTATGGTGGTGGCTACTTTCGCTTCTTCTTGCAGAACGCTGCAGGCTGTGAACAACTTCTTTGTTGTTGGTCACAGCTTCCAACACACGGTTTAAGGAATCTTCAATGTTCCGGAACTTCTCTGCTACACCTAGATTCATTTTCTGAATCTCATCTTGCATCTCTCCAAAACTAGTTTCCAAATCCTCAATTCGCTCCTTGTTACTACCCATTCTTGACACCTCAATTAAGTGGTCCGAATCAAGGTACAACTTTCACTCTTTTTGTTTTGTTTTTCTGTTTTGTAGAGAACAACGAAAAAGAATGCAAACTGAAAGAAAAGAACACACAAACATGGAAAATAAATTTCTGCTATGATACCACTGATAGAGGTCCCATTCAAAGCTTTGAATAAGTAAGAACACAAGAACTCAAGATCTTTTTTAATAGGTAGTTTTGACTACCTTTGTTTTTGATTTTCTTCAGTTTATATAGAAAACAAGTACATAATTAAATAACAATAGGAATCACCACGATTCCTACACAAGGGAAATGGGAAAGTGGAATATTGGTTCCTTAAAACAAGAAAGTACAGCATCCATTATTTGCAGAAAACCTGATAAACACAAAAGTAACTAATCGACTAATTCAACTTAATCGATGAACTCTTACTATGCTTGTTGGTTGAACTCTTCTGACTGTCCATTTCCTTAAGCCCATCATCAAGCCCATCATGATCTTCTTTTTCACCACTTTGACGCCTAACATAAAATCTCTATAAATTAATAATGTTGTGACTGTGATATTTATTAATTTATAGAGCTATTAATTTATTACAAATATCTTTAAATAAAATCAAAATAAATTTTTAACAATAAATTCATAATAGTTGTTTAAACGTACTATAAAATACAATTCAACCAATGATAAAAAGAATTTATCGATTACAAATGGTTAAAAACACTAAAAAATTAATTACTTTTTTTATTGAAAGTTAAAAACATAATATAATTTGAAACATATTTTCTTCCTAAAATATTACTTATTATAAAATAAAAGGAATATATACAAATTATTAATTTATGATATTAATGAGACCATATATTTACATAGGAGTTTCAAAAAAATTATTTTTTTTTTTTATCAAATTTTGCTAATTTTTACATTGGTGCAACTCGGAACCGATAAAACTTATTAATTTATAGTGATTATTAATTTATCGAGTATTAATTTATAAAGGTTTTAGTGTACTCTTACAATTGTTATGTTCATGAATCCGTTTGGATCCGACCCGATTTCAACGAATCTCTTGTCCAGCAAAGGATTCATTTATTTTAAATTGAGACATCTCAAGGGAAACTAACGCGCCGGAAGAAATTGACCGAAATCACGCGTTCGCATGTGTGAGCATATACTATAGAGTGCATTTCCTCCAGCTGCAATTCAAACTTTTTTTCTAAATAAATAAAATAATGATGCACAAATGATGTGTAAATCCTATCAAATTTGTTACTTTGTGTATTAAATAAGAATTTATTAATAATTTATGTATTATTCATTATATGTCACAAAACAAATCAAGAAGAGGTGGTGTTACTCGTAGTGTTTTTAAAGTGGTTTTTAAGAGTTTTTTAAGTAAAAAGAAAAGAAAATAATTGAGTAATATGTGAAATTGTTAAGAAACGTATCTTACCTAAGAAATTTAAGAAATGCTAAGAAACTGTTACGTGTCAATATATGCTTGGATCGGATAATTTTAACAAAAACAAATAAATTATTTCTTCTCTCTTCCAAATCCACCGATCCTTGCTATATTTTCACTGTGACGGCGAACGGTTCTCTCTACTCATGCATCCGTGGCGAAATCGATGGAATCGCCGGCAACGATTCCGGTGAATCGATTGACTTTTTTATATGCGTACATTGCAACGGGTCTGATTCTATAAATTCCGATCTCTCTTCCTCTTGCTCTCCGTCTTCTTCGTTTGGATCGAAATCGGCGTCCCCAGTGGATGACTCCGAGAAGCTGCGAAGAATCATCGCCGCCTCCGTCAAAGGATTCTCCATAGGTACTGGGATTAAAGGTGATTAGCTATTTTCTCAATCGTAGCTCGTTTTGCTCGCCGTAGATCTTCTTCTCAATCGAGGTAGAGTGAGAAACCGAAATCGAATTTGTGAATTTTTTTGGTTTTTTTTTTGCTTTATCTGATTGGAATCTATCGATTTAGGAAAGTCGGTGATGTCTCGAATAATGAAGCTATTTCCATGGGGATTAAGGAAACATTAAGATACAGACTGTTTTTATGAACTTTTGCTGGTACTTTTGTTTCCATGGATGAAGCAATTTCTGCTTTTGCAGGACACCAAAGGCATGTCTCCACTATCTTTGATCGTTGTTCTTGTTGTTTGTATCAATCTCTTCAGATTGTATCACTATATTTTGGAAAGGATGTTCTTCTTGCGTTTGAATGGTTTATGTGCACTTAGTGTTGGAGGTAAGTTTGAAACTGCAGATGATTGAATTCTCGGGTATCCCCTAGCTATGTATTAAGCCTCTGAAGCAATTAAGCAAGTCTACAAACTGTGATGTAGAGAGTATTAATTTACTAAGTGTTTTCTCTGTTCAATTTCAGTTGTCACATTTACGGATGGAGTTCCTCTGTAGCTATCTTTCAGTGTTAAGCATGTTAGACTATAACAGTGTGAAGTTTCTTCCGTCTGTCGTAGCCGTTTCGTCGGTATTTCTCGCAAGATTCATCATCCTTCCAAAACAACATCCCTGGGTAAAGCACGGTTCTTGTTCTTGTTCTATATACATTACTTTGTATAAGGCACTAAATCTCTCTGGATGTTGTAATGCAACAGAGTGAAATGTTAGAATAATACTCAAACTACAAAGCAAGTGATCTGAAAGAATGTGTGTGTATGATATATGACTTGTATCTGAGCAGAAAAGGAGGAGTGTTACAAGCTGTAAGAGAGAAATACAAGCAGCATAAGCTAAACTAATTAACCACTATGAAGTGATTTTTGAGTTGAAATGTAAAGAACACAATGTTCTTTAGATTTACTTGTTTTTATCTCTCTGTTTTGGTTCCAACACAGTTCAAGTGTGTCACGACTATGCCTGTATCGCCAGAGCTTCCTCTTACCTTTTCCGAAGATGTCAATATTTAGAGAGAACTTTGGTCATCGGCAAAGCTTGTCCATAACCAGGAGAAGTAGTTCGTTGGTGTTTTGCGTTGTAAATGTTTCCACTTTACTTCAATCCAATCTTCTTCTTCATCTCCATTGACACCAAACTCCAACACAAATTTGTACCTTTTTTTGAGTTTATATGATTTTTTATAATATATATTTTTTTTAAGAAACCTTTAATGGGTTCTACCAATAGAACATTCAAAAATGAAAATCAAATATAACAGTTTTTAAAAGAAGAAAGAAGTAAAATTTATATTAAAAAATGTTTAAGATACCATATGGGTATTGTCTTAGATTCCTCGCCACGTCAACCACCACCATAGTACGGCACCGTTTTCTAAGTCCCTTCTTTTTAAGTAAACGAATAAAAAAAAAAACAGAAAACGGAGAAATTAAGAAAAAAAAAAAAAAAAGGCTTGCTTTCTCCAGTTAACTCCTACCGTACTTCTTCTCTGACCCTTTTTCAACAAGAGCCTCCTCTCTCTCTCTCTCTCTAACTCGCAATTTCATTTGATTTTTCTCCTCCGCCGTAACTGTAACCGTAACCACCATCATCCGCCGCACTGTAATTGATTTCAACGGCGCGTTTACTTCTTGTAGACCGTTTCTCCATATGCATCCCTTCTGCTGTGTCTCTTCTATCTCCGATCACTCCCCTTCCACGCCGTTACCGGATCAACCACCGGAGCAACCGTCGCTTTCTATGTACGCCGCCTCACCCGGAACTCCTTGCGGTTCCGCGAGATCCCAACCGTTAATTGCCCGATCTGCCTCACAGAGATACAACCATCCCGGTCAATCCAATCACCATTTCCTCCACAGCCTCTCGTTCAGTCGTTCAGCCACCACAACGACGTCGTCTCCTACGATCGGCGTGTACTAGCCTTACCGGCAGCGACGAGGGAAACGCCGGTGGATGTTCAGATTAACGATATCGCCGGTAATGCGATTGCTGGGATACTTTACAAATGGGTGAACTATGGGAAAGGATGGAGACCGAGATGGTTCGTTTTGCAGGATGGAGTGCTTTCGTATTATAAAATCCATGGACCTGATAAGATCGTCGTTAGCCGTGAGACTGAGAAAGGATCTAAAGTGATCGGAGATGAGTCCTCGCGTATGATATCTAGGAATAACCGTCACGCTGGCACCACCGTCAACCACCGCAAACCATTCGGCGAAGTCCATCTCAAGGTGCGGCTGATTTATTTATTCTCTCGATTCGCTTTGTCAATGAGAAATTGTAACTCTATTGGAACAGATTCTTTGATTGAACGATACTGTATATTTAGTTTTGATTTCATTATTGGCATTATTGGTATAGGTTTCGTCTATTAGGGAGAGTAGATCAGATGATAAAAGATTTTCGATATTCACCGGAACCAAGAGGCTTCACTTACGTGCAGAGACGAGAGAAGACCGAGCAACTTGGATGGAAGCTTTACAAGCTGTAAAAGATATGTTTCCAAGAATGTCAAACTGCGAGTTGATGGCACCGACCAACAACTTAGGCATCTCGATGGAGAAGCTGAGGCTGAGATTGGTCGAGGAAGGAGTGAATGAGTCAGCCATTCAGAACTGCGAGCAAATCATGAGGTCTGAGTTCTCGGCACTTCAGAGTCAGCTTTTGCTTCTCAAACAGAAGCAGTGGCTTCTCATTGATACTCTCAGGCAACTAGAGGTACTTTAAAACATTTCATTGTTTAGATTTCATTTGCGTTGCAATGTGAAATTATTTAGGATTGGATCTTATGTGTTTGTGATGCTTTAGGAGTTTGTGATGCTTTAGGAGTTTGTGTAACCCTCTTTTAGAAGAATTGAGTGGTATTGTTTGTTTGTTTATTTGTTCTCTTTTCCGGCTAAACTCTGCTAAGAAACTGCTGTCTCCACGACTTTAAAACGTGGGGAAACGTGAGTTTGAGTGATTGCACCCGACTTTTAGATTTTATTTATGTGTTTGTGATGCTTTAGGACTTGTGTAGCCTTCTTTTAGAAGAATTGATTTGAGTGGTATTCTAGTTTATTTATCTGTTCTCAGCTAAGAAACTGATGTCTTCACGCCATCTAGACAGAAAAAGTAGATCTGGAGAACACAGTTGTAGATGAGAGTCAACGGCAAGCTGATAACAGAGACTCAGGTGAGTTACAGACACAAGAAGCCTTTTAACTTTACCTCAGAATTTTAGTTGATTTTTGTTTTTTATTGTCTCAGAAGGAACTGCTAGTGAATCAGACGATGATAATGAACGATTTGATGCTGATGAGGAGGAAATTGATACATGTGACTCGCTTTCTTCAAGTTCTTTCAAAAGTATTGGATCTGCTTTTCGTACATCATCATTATCTTCAGATGATGATGGGCGTAACAATGGGTTTGAGTCAGAAGATGATGTTGATCCTTCAATCAAGTCTATTGGATTTAACTATCCTCACGTCAAACGACGGAAGAAATTACCTGATCCTGTTGAAAAAGAAAAAAGTGTGAGCCTTTGGTCAATGATCAAAGACAACATTGGTAAGGATCTCACAAAAGTCTGTCTTCCTGTTTACTTCAACGAGCCACTATCTTCTCTACAGAAATGCTTTGAGGATTTGGAATATTCATACCTTCTTGATCGAGCATCTGAATGGGGGAAAAGGGTAATAAGAATCTGCAAAAGACGGATATTATTTAAATTCTTTTATGAATATCCGCCTTGATTTTTGCTAAGCACATGAAACTTTTCAGGGCAATAACCTCATGAGGATTCTGAATGTAGCTGTTTTTGCTGTATCTGGTTATGCATCAACCGAAGGAAGAATCTGCAAACCTTTTAATCCAATGTTAGGGGAAACATATGAGGCTGATTATCCAGATAAAGGCCTTCGATTTATCTCGGAAAAGGTTTCTGTTTTTTTTTTTCTTTTTCTTTATGAGCATTATATAAGCATCACTCATGAATTTTGATTAAGATAATAAACATAACAATCTCTTGTGAATTTTATTGTCAGGTGAGTCATCATCCCATGATTGTTGCATGTCATTGTGATGGCACTGGATGGAAATTCTGGGGCGATAGCAATCTGAAGAGCAAATTCTGGGGTCGATCAATTCAGCTCGATCCTATTGGTGTGTTGACTTTGCAATTTGATGACGGTGAAATTGTGCAATGGAGTAAGGTATTGAATCTTATTAACTCATAAAAAATAATCCATCTGTGAGGATATGATGCTTATCCACCTCTGCTCAAAATGTAGGTGACTTCATCAATATACAATCTCATACTTGGTAAATTGTACTGTGATCACTACGGAACAATGCGAATCCAAGGCAACGGTGAATACTCATGAAAACTTAAATTCAAGGAACAGTCGATCATCGACAGAAATCCTCAACAAGTTCAAGGTATAGTACAAGACAGAAACGGAAACACAGTGGCGAAGCTGTTTGGAAAATGGGATGAGAGTATGCACTATGTGATGGGTAATCAAGAAAAGGAGAATGAATCGCATCTTTTGTGGAAACAAAACAAAACTCCTGAAAACCCGACAAAATATAAACTAACACGGTTTGGGATCACTTTGAACGAGCTCACGACTGGTTTAAAAGAGATGTTGCCACCAACGGATTCAAGACTTAGACCGGACCAGAGGTATTTGGAGAAAGGAGAGTTTGAAATGGCAAACGCGGAGAAGCTGAGGTTGGAACAGAGACAAAGACAGGCGAGAGAAATGCAAGAGAGAGGTTGGAAACCAAAGTGGTTTAGAAAAGAGAAAGGAAGTGAGACTTACAGATACATTGGAGGTTATTGGGAAGCTCGAGATTCTAGTCGTTGGGATGATTGTCCTGACATCTTTGGCCAAGTTCAACAATCCATCAAGTAAACCAAATTACAAAAGAGAGAAAAGAAAAAACTCCATTTATCATATTTTTGGTTTTGTTTTCGTGTTCTTCATGGGTTTATAATTCTTTGCATGTCATATTATTGTTTTTCCCTGCAAGGGAGTTTGTGGTGGAAACAACAAATATCTCATTATAGTTTTCTTGAGGACCCTAAAAGGGAAAAAGGAGAAATTATTGTTAATTTAGCCTAAAGAAAGGAAGGTTTCTTGAATGATTCATATGGCTAATTAGATAAACAGATGGACTAATTTTAGAATATGGAGGAGCACTTGTTCAAATCCATGTTTGGTCACGCACTGTGTCACTTTAACCCTACCTCAAATTCCATTCCAAACAAACACCATTTTAGAGGAAAATCTTTTCACCATTGATAACTCATTTCCAGCGCTAAATTAGAGAGTTATGAATATTAGCACTACTGATCACTCCATTTTGTTTAACTTTTTTTTTATATAACTTCAGGATTGCATTAGATTGAAATACATAACAAAATTCATCTTGAATTACATGTACCATTAACGTTTTTATTCATAAATTTTTCTTTTAAATTTTCTATGTTTTTATTCTATACACTTCATCAAAATCATATGTTTTATTTCATACTAAAACAAAACTATAAATAAAACTATCAATAAAACAACTAGTTACCTAATTGTTATAACAAAAACTACATCTGTCAAAATTTGTAATTATGAATAACTTAAAGGATCTGGGTCGTCTTCTATAAACAAAAATATAAAGGACTATATCGGGCAATTCACAAGAAACTAAGCTCAAAAATGTGTTGAACGGATCCGACCTAGTTCAGTGAGCAAAATATTAAGAAAGATAAGTACATGGCTTTAGAATTAACGATTTAGTGTCTACAAGAGAAAAGAACACAGAAATGAGTTTAAATAACAAGTAGAAAAAAAATGTGTAATTGATGCAGTGCATCTTAACCTTGTCGAACACGTTTTGGCTTTTACGTTTGACAAGTATTTGGCCTTTTTCCCTTTTTGATTTTTCCTTTTCATTAGCATTTCCTTTATTTTTAAAAGTTATGTTTCCTAAATCTAGAGCTTTACGTATCTATATATAGACTTCTTAGGTTTGTTAAGAGGATCATCTTGAATTGAATTAATAAGAATCGTTTATTACTTTGAGCTTTTGCAAAGACGTGTTCTTTACAAATCTCGAACCTCTGTTTTTTGTGTAGAAAAACAGTCTTTTGTCTTCTCTTGCTTCCCGGGAACTTGAGAAACAAGCCTTTTCTTTCTTGCTTCCGCTCCATCACTTTTGGTATCAGAGACTCGCCGTTCCTGCCGCCAAATCATGCCGCCAAAATCACAACAAGGCAAAGAAGTACAGACGGATGATTGGGCCGAATTACGACGGACCCTCCACAAAATGCAACTAAATCTTCAAACCGCTCTTCAACGATCAACTGATTCTCTGCATCAATCGATGCAGGATGTTTGATACAAGAATTTTTAGTCTTGCAAGCAATTCCTCAATTGCTCATATCATTGCAATATATTGAGGTATCAATCCATCTTGGGATATGATGCAATAAGAATACAAAGTTAAGCTTAAGCTAAGCTAAAATAGCAAATGCAAGTCACAAACAAGTATTGAAAGCTAAACACAAACTAAANGAAGCAATAACTCAGCCAGCCGGAGAAAGTTAATTCAGCCGTGTCGAGACAATAACTCAGCCAAATTTTGACAAATCAACCATCGGTTTATAACTCAGCCGTAACTTATGGCTGGATTATCTCGTAAGTCAGTCGTTTTCTCATAACTCAGACATATTTCGTTAACTCAGCCGTAACTTATGTCTGAGTTATCTCGTAAGTCAGCCGTTAGCTCATAACTCAACCATTTTTCTTAAATCAGCCGCAACATACCGTAACTCAGCCGCAACATACCGTAACTCAGCCGTGATTGCCGCTGTAGCGCTTTACGACTGAGTTCATTAATACACGTCAGCAATTTCTGACGTGGCGGCGCGTTTTTTCTGATGTGGAATTAAAAAGTAATGGCATTCTTTGTAATTACGTTTTTTCCTATAACATGTAACAAGAGCACGATGGGTATAGAAAATATAGGCGAAATATAATACTAATAAAAAAAAGTTTTGTATGTTTCTGGTCATTTCACCTAATTTGTATGATATCTGAGTAAACTTCCCAATTATAAAAGTGAGAAAAAAAAAACTCCATTTATCATATTTTTGGTTTTGTTTTTGTTTTTGTTTTCGTGTTCTTGATGGATTTATAATTCTTTGCATGTCATATTTTTTTTTTCCCTGCAAGGAAGTTTGTGGTGGAAACAACAAATATCTCATTATAGTTCTCTTGAGGACCCTAAAAGGGGAGAAAGAGAAATTATTGTTAATTAGCCTAAAGAATGGAAGGTTACTTGAATTATTCATATGGCTAATTAGATAAACAGATGGACTAATGTTAGAATATGGAGAAGGAGCACTGGTTCAAATCCATGTTTTGTCACGCACTGTGTCACTTTAACCCTACCTCAAATTCCATTCCAAACAAACACCATTTTAGAGAAAAATATTTTCACCATTGATAACCCATTTCCAACGCTAAATTAGAGTTATGAATATTAGCATTATTGATCACTCCATTTTGTTTAACTTTTTTTTTAAGAAAGAATTACTCAGATATTACAGAAAAGTTTGAATATTACTAGAATATTATATATTTTTTAAAAATTACTTAAATATTTTGTGTCCTTGTGTAATTACAATTAACACCCTTCATTAATTTGATATTTTTTTAATTTAAAAATGATTAAATTAATCCACCTCATTAACAATTAATCCATCTCATTAACATTAAAAAAAAACTAAATTCACGTCATGAATAACAGTTACGGAAAAAAACCTCTCTTTTGCCGGCGAAACCTCTTTCTCTCGGCGATTCCGAAGTCGAACCCTAATTCTGCCGTCGTATCGTCTTTTCCAGTCGCTTCTCTTATATCCGTCGCATTTCGTCTCCTTTTTCACGAAATCGAGTGGGGAGTCTTCGTTTTCTCGAGTGGACTCTTCGTTTCCTCCAGTGTACTTTTCGTTTCCAATCCATAAGTCAGCTGTAAACAATCCATAAGTCAGCCGTAAACAATCCATAAGTCAGCCGTAAACAATCCATAAGTCAGCCGTAAACAATCCACAATTACCGAAGTGGGAACTCTTCGTTTTCTTGAAGGGACTCTTCGTTTTCTCGAGTGGACTCTTTGTTTCCAATCCATAAGTCAGCCGTAAACAATCCATAAGTCAGCCGTAGCCAATCCATAAGTCAGCCGTAAACAATCCACAATTACCCAAGTGGAGACTCTTCGTTTTCTCGAGGGGACTCTTCGTTTTCTCGTGTGGACTCTTCGCTTCCAATCCATAAGTCAGCCGTAAACAATCCTTAAGCCAGCCGTAAACAATCCTTAAGTCAGCCGTAAACAATCCATAAGTCAGCCGTAAACAATCCATAAGTTAGCCGTAAACAATCCATAAGTCAGCTGTAAATAATCCACAATTACCGAAACCAGATCCATCATATATCGGAGAAGCATGAACGAAAATGAAGAAGAACGAGGAAGACGATGACGAATTGGATGTTTAAAATTTAAGTTCTGGATATCTCTGTTGATGTGAAGAACAAGGTGAAGAACAAGGTGAAGAACAACGACGACGAGAAAGACGATGACGACGACGAGGAAGACGAAGACGATGTTTCGTATTTCTCTGTTGATGTGAAGAACAACGACGGCGAGAAATACGATGACGACGACGAGGAAGAGGAAGACGATGTTTCGTATTTCTCTGTTGATGATGACATGGAAATATGCATCCACGTCATTTTGTAATTGATGAAGTGGCAAGTAAGCCAACAAACGAACACGTAAATCAACTTTCTTAAACTAGCCATCAAACAAAACTTTAACTCAGTCGTAACATGAATACTATTACAGTAATTAAAAACCAAAAAAACCGCTGCCAAATTCAGTCGTAACTCAACTGAAAATCTTTAGCTCAGCCGTATCGTTTAATAAGTCAGCCGTCAAAACATGCTATTGTAGTAATTAATCTTTCGCTACTAAATCAGCTGTAACTAGGCCGAGTTTTACGTTAACCCAGCTTATTACGACTGAGTTATGAGATTTACACGAAAATCAGCCGTAACGAAGCAATAACTCAGCCAGGCGGAGAAAGTTAATTCAGTTGTGTCGAGACAATAACTCAACCAAATTTTGACAAATCAACCATCAGGTTATAACTCAGCCGTAACTTATGGCTGGGTTATCTCGTAAGTCAGCCGTTTTCTCATAAAAAATCAGACATATTTCGTTAACTCAGTCGTAACGTATGGCTGAGTTATCTCGTAAGTCAGCCGTTCGCTCATAACTCAGCTATTTTTCCTAAATCAGCCGCAACATACCGTAACTCAGCCGTGATTGGCGCCGTAGCGCTTTACGGCTGAGTTCATTAATACACGTCAACGATTTCTGATGTGGCGGCTTATTTTTTTTGATGTGGAATTAAAAAGTAATGACATTCTTTGTAATTACGTTTTTTCATATAACATGTAACAAGAGTACCCTGGGTATGGAAAATATAGGGAAAATATGATAGTAATAAAAAAAAGTTTTGTATGTTTCTGGTCATTTCACCTAATTTGTATGATATCTGAGTAAAGTTTCCTTTTTTTTATATAACTTCAGGATTGCATTAGATTGAAATACATAACAAAATTCATCTTGAATTACATGTATGATTAACTTTTTTATTCATAAAATTTTCTTTTAAATTCTCTATGTTTTTATTCTATACACTTCAACAAAACCATATGTTTTATTTCATACTAAATCAAAAATATAAATAAAACAACTAGTTACCTAATTGTTATAGAAGAAACTACATCGGTCAAAATTTGTAAATATGAATAACTTAAAGGATCTTGGTCAACTTCAATTAACGATCTAGAGTGTTTACAAGAGAAAGAACAGATAAATAGGTTTAAATAACAAGTAGAAAGAAATGTGTAATGTATATTGTGTGAAAATTGGATCCCCTTGATCTTTGCTCCTTCTCTTGTTTTATTGTTCTGAAACCGTGTTTAACGTCCCATTTACTCCGCTTGATTCTGTAATAATTACATTTACTTCAATGGATTCAGTCGCTTCTAGTCAAAGCATTGGATTATTCTTGTTTTAATAATTCCTCTGTTCGTCATTGAAGTTGACTCGTAGTTTTTTTCGTGGGTTTTAACTTTACGTCACTTCTTTTCTGACTGAACGAGTTTTAATGCATGATTTTGATTCGAGCCCTTGCATTTAGGTAAGAATGATGACCTCTTTGATGAACTTTTGGATTTTAGTAGGCCAAACATTCTGGGCCAAGATTTGTATGCTAACAATAAGCCCCCCCCCCCCCAATTCCTTAAATCGGATTTCACTCCTTTTAATGAATTTACTTGACTTTCACTGTTTCAAATGGTTTATTTTCCTTCCTCTTCTTCGAATACTTGGGATCGGGCTGTCGAAGTTGTCTGGTTGTCGGTTATTCCCCTATCCGTGTCATGTGTGGACTACTCTTCCCCAGTCTTGCCTACTCCATATGACTGTGTTGAGTACGAGACTAGGAAAGGTATCCTCGCAATTCCTGCTAACCAATCCGTCTCCGAGTCTCCTTTTACCCAATAGTCCGGCAAAACTCTCACAAAAGTTTTTCAAATAATATTAAAAAATAAATAATAATATTCTATTGTTTAGATCTCTCATAATATGAAAGACCCACTTAAAAGTTTCTCATTTGATATGTATGATCCATATCCGGTGCTAAACATGGTTTGTACAGCCCAATGTCAAGTTTAACCCAGGAGGTCGTACCTACAAAAAAACCATAAAAGACACGTGGTGACACGTTATTCGCTCACGTAGGAAAATAAATATTTATCCAAAACAACTAATATAAGATGTAATTTGGAAAATAAGCTAAAACGCCAAAGTAAACAAGGGTTTGTATGTACAACCTCATGTCATTTATACCTTTTAGAGAGTTTGAAACACTTTCATCACAACGATTTGATATAAACTAGATTTTTATATGCCAAGATTCGATGTCAACCTGATCTCGGTATATCCAAATATTTGTGTGTGTTTAGAAAGTTTTTGTATTGAAATATTGATCGACTTCATTCGTGAATTTTGTCTCATGATAAAACATGAGATATTAGAATTGTCTAATAATACATTACTAAGATACTTCACAATGTTTCCGGAAGCATTTTTAATATAAAGATTTGTTTTTAAATTTCTAAATTTTGATTTTGTTAGAGCAATCATATAATGTTACAAATCTAACAAAATTGACCACCAACAAAATTTTAAAACCTAACATGTTTTTGTGATTTCTATATCATTAAGGCAACTTACCGTTAATAAAATTTTAAATAAATAATAAAAAAACAATTCCAAACATCTTATGAAAATAATAGAGTACAATTTTCTATTTACATTGGTTTATTCTTTTCAAGACATTTTTGAAAAAAGTAGTTAAAATAAATTAAATGAATACATGACATAGATTGTTTTTTTTCATAATTCATTTAGAATATAAAAACTTAGACAAAATGATGTATTCAAATTTCATATATGACTATTATGTTTTACACAAAATGTAACTCTAATAAATACAGGAATAAAAGCACGAAAATACAAAGCTAAAATATATTTTAAGATCTGAAAATAGAAAAATAAACACAGTAATTATCAAGTAACACATATAATGTCAAATACAAGAACTTTCTCATAACCAATTATATGACTACAAAAATTAGAGAGAAGTTGCAATAAAAATTATTAAAATTTCACATTTAAAAATAGCCAATATATTAATAAAACATGCTAAAAACAAATGTATCATATAAAAATTATTGACCATTGATAGTCAATTCAGTTTTCCAAATTACTAGATTGTAACACGTCCATGAGGAAGACTTTTTTTTTTTAATTACTTTATAAAAATATATAAAACTATTGAGATACGAGATATATTTTAATATAACCGATTATGTTTGAAAAATAGAAAGTTTCTTTTATCCTTTTTTGTTCAACTTTGAAAATAAAGAAGAAGTTTATATTGGTTTTTTAGAAAGTTATATACCCGTTTGGATATGATGTGATCATAGACAACAACAAATCATTTAATCAATGCTTGCAACTTCATGAGCTGTATTTAAGAAGAAAATATCTTATTTGAAGCACAAAGACAATTTATTTGAAGCACAAAGACAATTAAGAGAAGTCTCAATTTTTGTCCAAAGCAAAGACACATTAGAGTTTGAATTTTGTTTTCCTATATATTGTGCATGTTATGTTACTTTTATTAAGGTTTATGGTGTATTTTCTCTATTTATAGAGATCCATTTTCATCAAAATAAAATAAGATTTCAAGTTTTTATTTTTGAAATCTTTTGAGAATGATTCTCATTTTCGACCATGGTGTGTAATATCCATTGATCAAAACTTTGCTTGTCTTGGTATGTCATATCCAAGGAGTTATGGATCCGTCTTGGTGCGTCATATCCAAGAGATCAACCGGTAAATCAGAAGCTTTGCGCAAGTTCTGTGCGACCATTCGTTCCACATCCTTTAATCTTTGAGACTTCACGGTTTCTTTGATGCATAGCATATCCATTTACCAACTCTAGAGTGCCGAGTCCTTGGGAGGATCTTGTCAAGTGGTATCAGAGCACCACTCTGAAGTTAAGTGTTCTGTTCTTTTAATTTTCGTTTTATATTCCACAAGTATTAGATCTGCTTTATTATGCGATTTTTTTTTTTGGTGTGTCTTTTCATCTGCTGTGACTAGATCTATCAATTTAAATTGTTAGGCTTGTAGATCTGTGTTTTAATGAGCATGTGTTCGATTTGTTATTTTAATATCTGCGAAATTTTGTGCCTTTTCATCTTCTAAGGAGATATGTCGTTTTAAGCCATTAGGGTTCATAGATCTTGTGTTAAAGTTTCAGAGCAGTTGCACTTTTGTTAGAACTATTTACTGGTGTTTTGAGTTGCTATTGCAGAAAAGATGTCTGAAGAAGAAGAAGAAAAAACCCAGCAACAAGAAGAACAATACACTGTTAGTAGAAGCACTCACTACTCAAATGAAAAAAATGATGAAAACCGAGATGAAGACTCTTCGGCAGGAGCTTCGACAGACCACATACCATGAGCAGAGGTGAGCAGAACCTAGAAGGAAACGAGAGAGGTTTCCACAGAGAGACATAGATCCACGAAGGCAGCCTAGAGATGCAGCAGCAGAAAAATACTATGTTCATCATCGTAGTTCTTTTCAAGACAGCCTTAAAAAGCTTAAACCCAAGCAGCCAGACAAAACACGGAGCAAACCATATCAAACTTCTCACACCCTCAAACATATGGTTCGTTTTAAACCTGAAATACGTCTGCTAATGAAATTCAAATTTATACATTTTCAGGGAAAGGAAACTACTTAGAGTGGGAGGAAAACAAGGATGATTGGTTCTACTACAACCACATCCTAAAAGAGAATAGGCTTGCCTTTGCTGTTAGCCAACATAAGGGAAACGTTCACAGATGGTGGATACAAGAACAAGATGACTGCTGGTTCTACAAGGAGACAACTATCACCACTTGGAGAGAACTTAAAAAGCTACTGAGGAATAAGTATGCCCCAAAAAGTCAGAAAAACTCGCTTCAGCAAGCATAATTTAAACCAAAGCAGAAGCGCACGCCTGTCTACTATCAAGAGCAGAAGAGCCTTTCAAAAGCCATGGAGAAGAAGAATGTTCTCAGCCAATAAGCATTGTGCAAGCCAACAGCAAAACCAGAACAAACCATTGTTCAAACAAAGGCTCATATTGGATATTCTTTAGATAAAGAAGTAGATGATTTATCAATTAATAGTTTGATGCACTTGTCTGTGTCAAAGAGAGCTGAAATAGGTGTTGCTAAGGAGCTCCATCCAAAGGATAAGAGCCACATGCAGAAAAACATACAATGGACCAGCAACAAGCTGCAGACACAATACACCACATGTTGCTTGAGAAAACAAAACCAGAAGTACCCATACAATCTCATATGAGCAGAAGTGTACAAGGTATGTGTCTAGACCCACTGTTAGTTGATACAACTAATGTGTTTACTCATAATGCAAAAGAAGAATCACCAGAAAAAGCACAAGAGAGTTTGCCATTGATTACTGACTTAGAGCAGCCGATCAACCTTGTGTCAGAACCAGTCCTTAAGCCAACTCCTAATAACCACACAAGAAAGTACTGTAAGGAATTTGATTTGGTTAGGACATAGCCTAATTTGTTTGTGTTGGTTTTCGCCCAAGATGAAAAACGTTTTCGTTTAGAAAATGTGAAAGAATTTTGTGTTTCAGAATCTATTTTTGACAAAATGATTCTAATTTTCGAAAATGTTACACATGAAAAGTTCTTTAAGCGAAAAGGTTTTCTAAATGATAAAATTCGTGATTTTATCTCTTTCATTGAGAGTTTTTTTGTTTAGCAGCACATTTGAGTTGATTAAAACTAAAGCAAAGTTTATAATAGTTAAATCTTTGTCTAAAATGGAAACAAAACGTTTTTTGTGATGTTAATGAACCTTGCAAACCAACTGATGAAGAGGTTTTTAATCCTTTGATCAATCCTCAAACACACATGTCATTGTATTACTTGAGGTGTCAATCCACTTGGAAAGCTAATGACACTTGAGATATAGAGAACTATGCTAAGCTAAGCTAATAGAGAAGGTTTTTAATAGCTAACAACCTAAATGATTACCAAAAGAAAAAGAAAACAAAAGCTAACACACCCTAAACAAAGACTAAGAAAAGAAGAAAGCTAGACAAGACAAAACGAGACACAAGCTTGGACTAAGATAAATTAATGACAAAAGAGGTTTTTGGGATGAGAATAATGATCTATGATGAACATGGCGGATCAAGAAGGCTTATAACAACATCTAGACCTTGGGTCTTAGATGGTAATCCTTAGGCATAGTGTTTCAAATCAAGACTAATCCATTGTCGTGATAGAAGTCACTTTGCTAACTCACAACATAACCTAGCTCTCGGATAGTGATCCATGAGGATAGCAAGCAAGGAGATCCAACCCTATAAAGCCAAAATACCCACTAGACAACTAATGTCTTAGGCTAGGAAGGGTAGATCCTCTACAAACGGCTCAAGCATTCATCTAACATGGTGTTTGTTAGGGAATCCTATGAAATTTAAGCTAAGCAATAAATATGGTGAGTAGAGAAGGATTAAGATTATTAAACACATAAGCATCAAGATCCATCACCATAAATCTTTCACATCCTAAGAACCACAAAATCACTACTCTCTTATCGTATCCGAGAAAGCTGAAATGATCGAGCCGGACAGACATTGTCCGATGGACTTGTAAGTCCAGTCGAGTGGATATCTAAACGGATGGGAGGTTCGGAATGTAGTCGAGTGATGACTGGAACGTAGTCGAGTGACGACTGGAACGTAGTCGAGAAACAACAATTAAGTGTTGAGAGGAAAAGGGGCTAGGCCCGTGGGCTTTGAATCGATCGATGGGAGTTGGGGTTTTCCTATTCGGAAAAAGAAATCTCGCAGAGAGAAAAGGAAAATGGCCGAGAGAAAGTAAGCTGGGCCATGGGCCGTGACTTATGTCGGCTAAAATCAGATTATCGCGATTATGGTCGAGCTGGTACGGGCTATAGTCGAGGAAAAATAGGAACTAACCGGGATAACTCCTACAAGAACCATGAAACATCGGTTATAGCCGAGTTACCTAGGGTTTTGCGAGTATTTAAGTGTTTTTGAGACTTTTTATCGCGGCTGCTGCATTATTTCGAAGAAATAGAGCGAGAGAGAGAGAATAGCTGAGAGAAAACCCAAAAGCAACGTTTATCACTTAAGTTAGTCGAGAGAGATCGAGCCCTAGCCGTACGTATCCGACTATCACCGAATCTGGTAAGCGATCAGATATTTCTTTTAGTGTCGAGTTTCCGTGTGATATCTGCGGACTAATCGAAGTGTTTTGTGGTGTTTTCGAGGGAATACAGAGTTTAGTTTGAGGAAAAGTGAACGGATCGAGAGATAGCCGAGGAGAGGGAGTTTCAGCCGTTGCGATAGCCGAGGAATCCCTAGGGTGTTCGACTATCATTGTTCCGAGCGAGTTTCCCCGAGTTTTCTTCCAACTAATCTGTTTCTAAACGTGTCCAGAGGTGAGTGCGTGATTGTGGCTAGAGTTCATGATCGTTGGATTGCTAGGATTTTATGTTTATCATGATTGCTTGCGTGAGTTTGTGTGTTTGGTTGTTTGTGTGCTTAGAAAGTGTTAACGTGTTATATGATATTCAATTGTGAGGTGTTTTTCGTGGCTAAGTTGATGTCTAGATAACCGCAAGGTAATCCGGATCATGTGCTAGCTAGGGGATGTGGGATTCTCGCTATAGTAGACGTGAGTCTTAAAAAGAGATTGGGTTAGGGTAGATGATCAAGGCTGAACATGAGTTGTTGTTTTACTTGCTTAAGCTTTATGTGAATGTGAATCTGTAGTATGATTGCATGATTGGCTTTGGCTAGGTGTTACGGGATGACCGTACTCACTAAGTATTTATGACAAAACTCATGCCTCACTAAGAAGTAAATAGAGCGAGACCGGCAGCAGTGATGGACATGGATGGATCAGAGATTTTATTTATTAATCGTTGAGCTTGTTGTTTTGGTTATGGACTTTGGTGTTTACCGTTTAGGTTGAGCTAGATGATTGTGGTTTTGTTTAGCGAACCGTGTTTTATGATTTATGAACCCCGAATCTTGTCAAGTGTTTTTTATTTCAAGTTAATGAAAGGCATTGTTGGTTGAATCGTTGTTAAACGAAACTATTAAAAAGAATTCAAAACGCGAAATTTGACTTAGTATGGAATGGCCGATAGGATGTTCGGTGGGAGACACGGCCATGGTTTAGATAGCCGGGTCGGGTCGCCACAAGATCAATGACAAGAAATAAAATAAAGGAAAATACAAGATTTATTCAAGAAGTGCAAGGTTTACAAATCTCAAATAAGCATAAACATAAAAGAAAGGTTCTTGAAACTGAAGAACAAAATGAAAGCTTAAACGTAAATCCTAATCATGAGTAACCACGAAATCCCATGAAGAATATGTGTCTAACCAAGATTAGAAATCAAGAACAAGAATAAATTATTAATAGAAATGTAAAAGCTAAAATAAAATCAAAAGTATATACAAAGTTCTTGAAAATAAAGAGAAAACTAAGAACAAACTAAAATAGATCTAAGAGGGGGAGAGGGAGCTCGTGAGAAGAGGGCTAAGGGTATTTATAGGAGAGCCACAAAAACCCTAGTGAACCTTATCCTCACAACCAAAGGGGATCCAATGATAAAAGCAAACTTCCTTGTACTCTTGTGTTCTTTGAACTTTAGCTGCAACGGCTTGATACAGTTATGGTAGCTCGTTTTGGCTCCAAACTCTTGTTTTCATCAGCACAAGCTTCATTGGGGAAAAGCCGTTGTGCTTGCTCGTTATACACTAGCTTGCCGAGCTGGCCAGACCGATTCTCACTATTTCTGCAGTAACTTCTTCACCGCCGATCGTAATGACTTCATACTTCCACCAGACGAAAGCTAACTCAATTCTCTACAAATCTTATGAAGGCGTCAGAAGCTCAATCGAGATATAAACCCTTCTTCCGAGCTGATCTTTCCACAACGGGTTGTCCAGTTCATTTTAATTGATTGATTTGAAAGCAAACGTCTTGCTTCATATCAGGATTAGGTCGTTGTGGATGACCGTGGTGGCTGTAGAAGTCTTTTATTTTGCTCCTTCTTGCCGTGTCTGCTCATTGGTTCTTCTGCCAAAGTCCATAACACCTCCACAAGCTCCAAAAGTATCTGCCAAGCACTCCAAACATGCAAAATATGCAATGCCTATCCTAAAACTAATATGAATGAAGATGTGACAAAAACTAGTGAATGAATGCATAAAAGAAACCAAACCTATACTAAATGCATGATAAAGATGTAAAATATGGAGATATCAACACTTACAAACCTGTCTTTTTGCTTGTCCTCAAGCAAACAAAGACAAACAAGAGAGTGAGGTTTGAAAATGGGTGCTCAATTCCAAAATGCCATTAAAAGAGATCAAATCAACGTCCATGTTTAAAGTTCTAAGATGCAAATCGAATCCACTCTTCTCCAAAGTCTTAGCCACACTCATCTCAAAATGCAATGCATTCAATCACAACCTACACACACAATCAAATTATCCTATCCCTTTACATTTATTAAAGATCAAAACCGTGAATCATGCTTATGTTTTTCATAAAAACTCATTTGGTCAAGGGCAAAGTTTTGAGCTAAGGATGAACTCAACATGAAGGGTTTGATGTGTTTCAAGGGATCAGTCAAGAAAAGAGTCAACCTATGGCAAAATGGTAAAGCTAAAAACCAATGTATGCATACAAGGGTCACTTTCATCTACCCAATGCCTAATTGACTTCTACCTTAGTCTAAAATCAATATTTACTTTCCTAAGCTACCCTTTTTCAAGGCTTTTGATGCCTTAATATCCTTCACCTTGCTTTCATCATCTTTGTTTAACTTGGGGAGTTCCTCTTCTTCCTTGTATATAGTGGCATTTAGCTCTCTTCCTTGGCTCTCTTTTATGTTGATTTTTTTGGCGCCTCTTATGTTTCCATCTTCTTGATGCTTCTTAGCCGGATTTTCTCCTTTTTGTTGGCCTTTTTATTGTTTTTGAGATCGCCATTCTTTCTTTTGTTTTGGAGCCTCTTTTGTTGCCGCCACTCATCAAATGCATTCCCCATTCAAACTCATTACACCTTACTCTTTTCTCTCTTTCTCTTCCCAAGGATAAAACATTTAAACACAAGAATTCTTCCTAGTCTACCCATCAAACAACCTACCCTATTACTAGCTTAATGTGAAGCTAGTGTCTATATATGAAAGCTCTCTTGTCGGCCTAAACCCAACACCTTTTGCCTAGATGACTCAAAATATTTGAAAAAGGCCTTTCATTCACTAGCAAATAGTGTTTAGGTTTCAAAGAAGGCTTAGCTTAGGGTAGGACTAGCTACTTGGGTTAACAAAGAGTGGTAAAAAAGAAAAGATAACCCAAGTATGTATATGTATCCATGAGTTTAAATTCAAAACACAAGCATGATAATTATGAATCAATATTTACAGTTCAAGTATAATTAGGGAAAGAAATCAAATCAAGTGTGCTTCAGTTAGAAATTAAATAGCAAAACATATGGTCCAAGTGTGGTTCAACCTTAAATTCGAATTTACTCAAAATGCATCAAACAACTATTAACAAGGGCATTGATCTCATGACTTAAAATGGCAATTTACATCGAAATTCACCCTATGCAATGCTAATGAATCCTATATGCTATGCAACTAGACTCAATCTTATAATGTAAATGCATCTAAATGCTTGAATTTTTTTTTTAATGCATGAGACTCAAGTATTGAAAAGGAAAATAAAAAAAACAAAACATAAAGTCAAATGACCCAAACCCTTCCCCAAACTTAGGGCCTCACTGGTTTAAACGCAACGGTTGTGGTTGCGGTTGCAGGAGTTTGCGGAAGCGAGCGATTGCGGTTAACATCGTTATTAAGCGGGTTGTACGACTGGCACAGCGGTTAGAAATGGTTGCGTTTGCGGGATATTTACTACTGGTTAACTTGCGGGTGCAGTAGCGGTTAAACAATAAATTAACAATATAAACATATTTTATAACTATAAAAAATATTAAAAACCATATTATTATTAAAAAACTATAAAATTATTAATTAAACATAATTAATTATAAAAATTATTACTTTTGTTGCTCTATTTTTAGTTTGGATGAAAGTTATGATTTTAATAGATTTTTTTTTTTTTGTATGGAGATGTTAGAGGAAAAGAATTTTAGTTGTTATATATAAAATTAGTGACGAAGAGAAAATTTATCAAAATAATTAGAGTTTATAATCTTATACATATAAAATTATGAAAGATTGTTAATGAATATTAGTTAAAATTGTCAAATTTATTTATTTATTTGTAATTATAATATTCAAATCTTATTTTTAAATTTTGTTCTAATATATATATCTTAATTTTAAATAAATTTTGTGTTTTTTTGATTTATAATTTTTTTAATTATCCACCCACAATCGCCCGCAACCGCAAACGCTACCTGGAAGGAGCTTTTGATTTTGAGCGAGAAAAGCAGTTCAAAGCGATATAAAGCGTTTTGTGTGATTGTTGCCAAATGCGAACAACCGCTACACTCGCAAAAGCTGCGTTTGAGGGTGCTAGCGGGAGAACTAATCGAACCCTTAAATTACACACTCCCTTGTGTAATAAAAGTTCAAGAGAAGGACACAAAAACACAAAAAATATGCAAGGAGTAATGGTAGTTACAAGGAGTGGAGTAGGGTTTAGGAAGAGAGAAGACTTACATTGGATTGGCTGTCATATCGGGCTCAGACCGTTGCATCACCTCGTTGTGGGCTCCTCAACGGACTCAAACCGTTATTCCAGCTCGTATTGGCTTCTCTTGGGTACAAGTCGTTGCACCATGTCAGTGTGGCTCCTATATCGGGCACAAGCCGTTGCACCAGCCCGTTTTAGCTCCTTTGGTCCCTTTTGGTTATAGCTCACGACCTCCATGACCCTCCTGACTAGGATAAACATGAGACTGCCTCTCAAGTGCGCTTGTTTTGTGTCTCTAGCTTGACTCCCTCATTGAAATATTGTACCTAAAAGAGAAAAAAAAAAAAAAAAATAAACCAGTACTGAAATAAATGCTTAGTCGAAGCAAAAAAATCAATCTCAAATGTATTAAAAACAATCCCAAGCAGCAACGGCGCCAATTGATGTATAGGTTTTTAATCCTTTGATCAATCCTCAAAGACACATGTCATTGTAGTACTTGAGGTGTCAATCCACTTGGAAAGGTAATGACACTTGAGATATAGAGAACTATGCTAAGCTAAGCTAATAGAGAAGGTTTTTAATAGCTAACAACCTAAATGATTACCAAAAGAAAAAAGAAAACAAAAGCTAACATACCCTAAACAAAGACTAATAAAAGAAGAAAGCTAGACAAGACAAAACGAGACACAAGCTTGGACGAAGATAAACTAATGACAAAAGAGGTTCTCAGGATGAGAATAACGATCTATGATGAACATGGCAGATCAAGAAGGCTTATAACAACATCTAGACCTTGGGTCTTAGATGGTAATCCCTAGGCATAGGGTTTCTAATCAAGACTAATCCACTGTCATGATAGAAGTCACTTTGCTAACTCACAACCTAACCAAGCTCTCGCATAGTGATCCATGAGGATAGCAAGCAAGGAGATCCAACCCTATAAAGCCAAAATACCCCCTAGACAACTAATGTATTACGCTAGGAAGGGTAGATCCTCTACAAACGGTTCAAGCATGCATCTAACATGGTGTTTGTTAGGAAAGCCTATGAACTTTAGCCTAAGTGATCAGTTTAAGTTAAGCAATAAATATGGTGAGTAGAGAAGGATTAAGATCATTAAACACATAAGCATCAAGATCCATCACCATAAATCTTTCACATCCCAAGAACCACAAAATCACTACTCTCTTATCATATGGTTAACCTCTAGATCAATAAAGAAATAAAAGCTAAGTATGATTAGAGAGAGGATCAATGACAAGAAATAATATAAAGGAAGATACAAGCTTTATTCAAGAAGTGCAAGGTTTGCAAATCTCAAATAAGCATAAACATAAAAGAAAGGTTCTTGAAACTCAAGAACAAAATGAAAACTTAAACATAAATTCTAATTATGAGTAACCACGAAATCCCATGAAGAATATGCTGCTAACCAAGATTAGAAATCAAGAACAAGAATAAATAATAAAGAGAAGTGCAAAAGCTAAATTAAAATCAAAAGTATATACAAAGTTCTTGAAAATAAAGAGAAAACTAAGCACAAACTAAAATAGATCTAAGAGGGAGAGAGGAAACTCGTGAGAAGGGGGCTAAGGGTATTTATAGGAGAGCCACAAAAACCCTAGTGAACCTTATCCTCACAACCAAAGGGGATCCAATGCTAAAAGCAAACTTCTTTAGACTCTTGTGTTCTTTGGACTTTAGCTGCAACGGCTTGATACATTTATGGTAGCCCATTTTGGCTCCAAGCTCTTGTTTTCATCAGCACAAGCTTCATTGGGGACAAGCCGTTGTGCTTGCCCGTTATACACTAGCTTGCCGAGCTGGCCAGACCGATGCTCACCTTTTCTGCAGTAACTTCTGAACCCCCGATCGTAATGACTTCGTACTTCCACCAGACGAAAGCTAACCCAATGCACTACAAACATTTAAAGGCATCAGAAGCTGAATCGAGATAGAAACCCTTTGGCCGAGCAGATCTTTCCACAACGGGTTGTCCAGTCCGTTTTAGTTGATTGATTTGAAAGCAGACGTCTTGCTTCATATCATGATGAGGTCGTTGTGGCTGACCGTGGTGGCTGTAGAAGTCTTCTCTTTTGCTCCTTCTTGCCTTGGCTACTCATTGGTTCTTTTCTCAAACTCCATAGAACCTCCACAAGCTCCAAAAGTACCTGCCAAGCACACCAAACATACAAAATATGCAATGCCTATCCTAAAACTAATATGAATGAAGATGTGACAAAAACTAGTGAATGAATGCATAAAAGAGACCAAAACCTATACTAAATGCATGCTAAAAAGATGTAAAATATGGAGATATCACCAACTTTCAAAGATCATGCTCTTGAATAAAGCTTTTCAAAGTTTTCATATGATATTCCTCTTTCTAGTAAAACGATGCTTGTTCTGAACTCTGTTAAAGATTTTTGGTGTTCTAATCACATTCTGATTTGTGAAAAAGTGAATGAAATTGATAAAAAAACATTCTAAACTTGCCTTCGATTGCCTGTTTGATCCTATTGATAAATTGTTTGATTATTCCAATCGCACATTTGATGTGTTTTCTCTAGTTTCCTTGAAAGCAAATGAAAAACAAGTTAAGGATTCAAAGGCAGGGATGAATCAAATGCATACTAATCAAATTGATTATGGACCCAAGGAGCATGTAAAGGTGGCCAAAGCTTCTTTGATGATCAAAGATAAACCACCCGATGCATTATACACTAACGTAAGTATCTCTGGTCTCAAAATTCGTTTGCCCCTTGATCATACATATATAATGCGCTTTTCTTTGTCAAAAGAGCCAATTACATGGCTTAAGGTAGTCTTGAAGCGCATAAGAAGAATCGAGAAGAGGGAGGAAGACAAACGATTCAAGCCACCTGATCTGGACCAGAATAAAAACCAAGACGTCAGTTCTTTCATGTTGATGAAAGAGGAGCCACCAGACGCAGCATACAAGCCAAAACCAAGCCAAAACCAAAATGGAGGTATCTCTCTAACCCTTTCAGACTACTTTTGTATTAACTTGATTTATTCTCTTGTAGATAAAATGGATTTGAGGTCAAATCCTTTTCAATAGGGAGGTGATGATATGATCCTGATCAGCACTAAAGAAATGGAGCTTAAACCTGAGCTTGAACCTGATGGAAACGTGCTTGTAGCTGAGGAGGAGATTGTAGCTGAGGAAGCAGCTCGTTGTGGTTGAATATTGAGCCAAAGTGATTCATTTGCAATCTTTTTCCCTTATCTTTGGTTTTGTCCCAATGGGTTTTCGAAGAAAATTTTTTAATGAGGCTTATGAATCACTTTCACATCATCCATTTGTTGATCAAGACCCAAAAATTCGACCCAATGTGACACACTCATCCTAAGATCGTTACTCTGAAAGTGTTCGGGATAGACTTTGCAACCAAAAAATCCAGGGGATTCGAGATTCAAAGGATGGGGATCGAGTGGTCACACACAGAATGATTTACCACTGTTCTTTCTTCGGACATGACGCACCAAAGGGAAGAACATGTTCTTTTGTGTGGATATTACACACCAGCAAGAGATGACTTAACTTAAAAGGTTTTTGATAAAAAAAGATAGATTGGATGTTTCTCTCTCCTACATACAAATTAGAGTTTGAATTTTTTTTTCCTTAGATGTTGTGCATGTTAGGCTACTTTTTAAAGGTTTATGATGTATTTTCTCTATTTATAGAGCCCCATTTTTATCAATTGAAATAAGATTTTGAGTTTTTATTTTTGGAACCTTTTGACAGTGATTCTCATTTTCGATCATGGTGTGTAACATCCATTGATCAAAACTTGGCTTGTCTTGATGCGTCATATCCAAGGGATCAACTGGTAAATCAGAAGCCTTGTGCAACTTCTGTGCGACCATTCGTTCCACATTCATTGATCTTTGAGATTTCACGGTTTCTTTGATGCAAAACTTATCTCCTTACCAACTCTAGAGTGTCGAGTTCTTAGAAGGATCTTATCAGGATCTTATGAGGATCGTATAAAAGAAATATAAGATAGAATAATGAATTTGTTTTTTGTGTAAAATATAAAGTTGGTATATTTTGGTAGAGATTGGTGATTTGTGCAGGTAAAGAGTTAAAATATGCAGTGTATATGAAGTTTAAACATCATAATTATATTCACTACATTTCCTTCAAATAAAAATCTGTAATGTATATTAATTTTAATAAAGTTGAAATATGTCAAAAAAAAAAAAATCTGTTACGTTAATTTTAAGAAAGTTGAAACATCTAGGCTTGGATCCCCCCATAAGGCTCGGACCCGCCCCAAGTCAAAAGAATAATCTTTATATGTTCTTAACCATATATGTAAATTAACTTCAATTTTATGTAACTTTCTTTTAATTATATATATTTATAGATGAATATATATATATATATAATATTTTACAATAATATAAAATTAGATACATAAAAGGGCAATACAAAATATTACACACACACAAACTTAGTCTTAATTTGTTTCTCTCTAATATGTAATAATATGTACAATTATTTTTATTATTATATAAAATGATAATTATTTTCATATGAAGATTTAATTATCACTATCATTTTAATTAATTCCATCTCATTCAGTCTCGTTTCATTTCATTTTTACTTTTAACCGTATATATAAACGATCTTCAATTATGTGTTATTTTATTTTAATTACCTGTTTATAAAGTCATATGATGTAATGTTATAGTACGTAACTATGTAAGCAATCGTTTTAGACATTTATATAAATACGGAATAACCCATCCATTTAATCCTTTTTGCAACTTGCAATATTATTTTGGATGCAACCTTTTTTAGTCATATTTTAATATAAAAATAGATTCACCCGTTTATTTAATATATTTTATCACACGTTAACATATTTTATATGTTTTATTAGGCCACCTAGTAAAAGACCCGTCTACCATATTTTTATAAACTTTTATATTATATTTTTATCTATTATTTAGATTTAATTCCTTTGAGAAAATAATAATTATGGATTCAAAAATTATTACCAAATTAAAATTTTAAAAATAATAATTAATTACTAAAAATACTAAATCTATAAAATATTAGACAAAAATGATGCTTATTTTTTTTTTCTAAGTGTAATAAGATGTATTAATTATTAATGTAAAATAATAATTAATTCCATATGAAGTTTTGATTATCACAAAAAATAATATTTTTTTAGTATTCTTGACCTGCCCTTGAGGAAAATGTAAAATACACACCCATGAGGGTATATTTTATTTTTCTCAAATAATTCTCGAATTATATTAATGATTTTCTCAATTGTAAACGACCCGTATATCTTTTTTTTATAATTTGTATATTGTATATATATCCATTTATAATTTATAATTATTTTTAATATTTGGTTGAGGAGATATTTTTATCATTAATTCGAGAATTATTATCAAATTTTGAATTTGAAAAATATTTGGTAATTATAAGAGCAAATTCTAAATGCATTAGTAAAATTTAAAGTTAGAAGTAAACAGATTTTGTTGAACGATTTGAAGTTGTAAAAAAAAAAAAATATAAACCTATTAAAGTTTGTTGATTGTTATGATCTCCATATATTTACAAAATAGTCAATTAATATAAAAGAGTAAGTGTTAGGTGTAATTGTGGATCATAAAAGTTTCTAGATTTGACTAAATGCAGTATATGTTTATACAACCAAGTCATTAAGCAACTAATCCACATACATCAAAGTGACAACACAAGGGAAAAATATGATTAAGACAATCGACGGAAGAGAAGGTCGGGAAGTACGAAGATTATCACGCCGACTTAGTCATCCTGCTTCTTTTATTGTGACTTCAGATCTGATCTTCGCCGAACGCCGCCGGTTGCTATGGGGCCTCCGCCTCCAGCGGATCTCCCGGACTCATCACCATCCATGAAGAACCCCTCTCCTGGCTCTTTCTCAGGGAAAAAGCTTTCGTTCTCATCCGTAGTTCGGGATCCATCGTGCTCGATACTGCAGTCCCATCCAGATCTGGTCATCACAGATGGAATAGCAGAGGTGTTGATCCCAGAAGAGGTCTTTGCAGATGCAGTGCCTTTGTGGAACTGTTTTATTGTTGGGTATTTCTTGGGGGAAGCTCCGCATGTCGGATCGATCCATGCTACAGTAAATCGTATTTGGGCATCAGCTGAGAAAACATCAAAGATTGATGTGCAATTCATCAATAAAACAACTGTCTTGTTCCGAATTGAAAACGCACAAACGCGCAGCCGAGTTGTGAATCGCCGCTATTGGCACATAGCTGATGTTTCACTTGTGGTCAATGAGTGGAGTCCGGACACGGCTCGGGCACCCCCGGACCTCTCGGCGATGACTCTATGGGTCGATCTAATTGGAGTGCCTGGTTATCTATACTCCGACAAAGGGTTAAGTTACATAGCTAGCACAGCAGGTAAATTTGTAAAGCTTCATCCAAACACGAAGCGCTGCACCCGCTTGGATCTCGCTCGGGCTCTGGTGGAGGTGAATTTAGAAAAACCTCTTAATGAAAAAATCTGCTTCAAAGATAGGGAAGGGGCAGATGTTTCTGTTATGGTTACTTATCCATGGCTGCCTCCTCATTGTAACCTATGCACAAAGTGGGGTCACAACGCAAAAGATTGTACCTCAGGGAAAGGGGTAGTTATTTTAACGTGCCAGCATGAATTGGAGAATACTACAACGCAATCTGCTGTGGAGAAAAACATGGACAAAGAAACAGTGTTGAATCTGCTCTCAGAACTTACCAATTCGCAGGAAGTGGGAGCCCCGGTGCCTGTGAGTGATAATGTAGCTGAAGTGGAATCAGACAAGTCTGACATTATTATGCAAAGGGGTTCCGGTCTAGAAACAGCGGTAAACGAGAAGTTGTTGGTACAAGATTTGCATGTTCTTGAATCGGAGAAGACTGAAAAATCTTTGGGGACATGGCAAAGTCGTGGATCCTCTCCGCACCGGGAAGCACCACAAGTGGAGCACAAGTTAGGTACTGTCTCACAAAATGGGTTTGAGATTCTCACAAACATTCGGGAAGAGGGGGAAATTGAGGAAGATATGGTCTCTATTGTGGAGCAAGCGAAAAGGGCAGTGGAGCTTACTCGTGAAGGGTTGGAGGAGGAATGTACCCAAACCGAAAGCCTTTCAAGTTTTTTAACCATCTCTCAAGTCACCCTCGGTTTCAAGCAGAGGTTGAGCAGATTTGGTCACGCTCACCACCACTATACCACTCAAGGTTAGCTTTGTTTCTTTTCCACTCAAAGCTCAAGAGTTTGAAAATGATGCTTCGGGGCCTTAACAAAGATGCTTTCGGAGAGCTCCCTGCTCATTCAAAAAGAGCGTATGAAAATTTGTGTAATAAGCAGGCGGAAGCAGCTCAAAATCCTTGCACTGATAGTTTTTCCGCAGCTCATGTGGCTTGGGAACAATGGCAACACATAGCTGCTATTGAAGAGCAACTTTTCTACCAAAAATCTCGGATTCAATGGCTAGGATTAGGAGATCAGAACACGAATTTCTATCATAAAGTTACTCAAAGTCGCAATGCACAGAATGGTATACGTAGGTTGGTATCACAAGATGGACGCATCCTCAAAGAGTTGGATGATATCAAGGGAGAAGCAGTCTCTTACTTCCAAAATCTTTATCAGCAATCGAGTGACACTTGCGAGGTCTCGGTTGACTATTTAAAGGATCTAATAGGTTACCGTTGTTGTGAGGAAGATATGGCTCAGTTGGTTAGCCCGGTACATGCGGAGGAAATAAGGTCAGTTATTTTTTCAATGCCCACAAACAAAGCACCTGGGCCTGACGGGTACCCCATAGAGTTCTACAAGGCTGCTTGGCCAGTTATTGGGAGGGATGTGGTCACATCAGTACAGTCTTTCTTCTTATTTGGTTTCATGCCCAAGAGTATCAACGCCACTTTGCTAGCGTTGGTTCCAAAGGTCACAAATGCGGAGAAAATGCCAGATTTCAGGCCTATTGCATGCTGTAATGTGCTCTACAAAGTTATATCAAAGATACTAGCAATGCGGCTTAAAGCAACACTTCCAAGTGCCATTGAGCTAAATCAGTGTGCGTTTGTATAGGGGAGGCTCCTGCTTGAAAACGTCTTGTTAGCTACGGAACTAATAAAAGATTACCACAAGGAAACGACATCTTCTCGGCCAGCCATTAAATTGGATATCTCCAAAGCTTTTGATTCGGTCCATTGGTCTTTCATTGAAACTACATTGCGAGCCATGAATTACCCGGATCAATTCATAACCTGGATCTCGTGCTGCGTCTCAACGGCCGCTTTCTCAGTTGCAGTAAATGGTGACTTAGAGGGTTTCTTCTCAAGCGAGCGTGGTATTAGGCAAGGTTGTTCTCTCTCACCTTATCTATACGTTCTAGTAAGCAATGTGCTCTCAAAGATGTTAAACAAAGCAGTCGAAAATGGCGATATTGGTTTCCACCTGAAGTGCAAAGGGGTAAATCTTACACATCTCAGTTTTGCAGATGATATTATGGTGTTCACCAATGGTACTCCTGCCTTTCTACGAGGTACTTTGGCAGTTTTTGCTGATTTTGCTGATTTTGCAAATATCTCGGGACTGCGTATAAATTATCAAAATTCAACAATTTTTGCTGGTGGAATTGGGAAAAGTACTCTGGATCAGGAAGATACAAGATTAGGACTACCTATAAGCTCTCTCCCTGTTAGATATCTTGGTCTACCTCTCACAACAAAGTCGATGACCAGACATGAATATGAACCGCTTTTGGTGAAGATACGTGCACGTTTGACGAGCTGAACTAGTAAGTTTCTATCTTTCGCAAGGCGTGTTCAACTGATAAAATCTGTCATCGCAAGCATTGCAAACTTCTGGTGCTTGCTTTTAAACTACCTACACACTGCTTCAAGGAGATTGAAAATATGTGTTCGGCTTTTCTGTGGAGTGGTACACCGAACGATCATAAAAAGGCAAATGTCAATTGGGATGAAATTTGTTGTCCTTACGATGAAGGAGGTTTTGGAATTCGTCGTCTCCGTGACACCTCTCGGATTTTAGCGTTTAGTTTGATCTGGATGCTCTTTGCAAAGTCGGGATCGCTATGGGTTGCATGGGTAAACCATTATCTACTTCGCGCGGGTTCATTCTGGGATGCGCGTTACACAAACATGGGATCTTGGATTTGGAGAAAGCTATTGAAGATAAGGCCAGCAGCGTCGGAATTCCTTCGGATTCACATTAATGATCGGAAGTCGACTCTGTTCTGGTCAGATCTTTGGCTACCCCAGGGACGTCTTATAGAGGAGGCAGGTGAGGTTGGACCGGTGCGCTTGGGCATCCCACGTCTCGCTACTGTTTCTGAGGCTTGTGTGGACTCGAACTGGCAATTCAGACGTTGTCGTGACCCTACACTACAACTGCTGGTGGAGCAAATTAAAACTACACCTCTCCCAAACACGCTGGCCGGAAGAGATGAAGTTTTATGGCGGTTTGGTCCGAATGATTACAAAAACAGATTCTCAACGACACATACTTGGAATCAAATACGTATCTCTCGTCCAAAACAGGAGTGAAGCAAGGTGGTCTGGTTCTCGCAAGGGGTTCCACGGTTTGCTTTCACCATCTGGCTGGCCGTCCGTAACAGACTAGCAACTGGTTCCCGTATGCGCTCATGGGGACACATACAACCATGTCTATTCTGTTGGGAAATCGATGAAACACGTGATCACCTGTTTTTTGCGTGTCCTTACTCTTTTACAGTGTGGTGCGAGGTGGTTGGGGATCTTTTGGGTGGGGATGCAGACCCGGACTGGGAGGAAACATTAAACCATCTATCAACCCACCCTTACAATAAGCTCTCCTACATACTTCTCCGACTAGCTTTCCAGGTCACCATCTATCACCTTTGGCGGGAACGAAATGCACGGCGGCATCAGCAGATCTACATGCCCGTGACCCAACTCGTACGTATAATAGACAAGACAATCCGTAACAAAATTGCTTCTTTGCGGTATTTCGAAAATTCAAAGCTTCGACAACTACTCCAACAATGGTTTAGGGCTCATATGATTTAATAAAAATTGGTTTTGCTTCTTTGTTGTATTTCCGGTAAAGTACTATTTGTAAAAAAACATTCAGCTTTGTTAAATAAATTTAATATTTCAACAAAAAAAAAAAATTGATTATGGAGCTTTTCTTTACAAAAGGAATGCAGATTTTAATTGTACCCGATTTCTAGGAAAAGATCGTGATTTCAAAAGTGATGACTTAGAAAACTATATTGATCTTCTACCTTTTTTTGTGAGTTGGTGAAGGTATCGCGTCATTTAAAGAATGTGTAACTCTATTTTGGTTTTCTGATTTGTCTTGCTTAAGATATTTTTATGTTCAGCAGGCCCGGCCCTGATAATATATGGGCTGCAAGCAAAAAGTAATTATGGGCTTGTGAATTAATATATATTAAAGAGATTTTTTAAAAAAAAAGTTTAATGAGCTGTGGAAGAATCGAACTCTACACCTTGTAGTCACAGATTGTTGCTCTTAACCATCTTAGCTAGAGTATATTTTTGTCAAAAAGTGGCCGATAATTTAGTTATTGTAAAAAGGGCCGCAAGCACCAGCTTGCTTTGCTTGGCCTCAGGGCCGGCTCTGATGTTCAGATGAAGTTTTTCCTATAAAACCTATTATGCAAGGAAAGATAATACGGTAACAAAACAACTACGCTTTTCTCCTCAACAAAAAGTTCATTTTTCTATAAAATAAAAAGAAGAAAAACAATAATTAATTCTGCAAAATTATATAACTTCATTTGTAAAAATGATTGTAGTAGAGAAGAGAACCGTCCCAAAATATCAAATACTCCTTCTGTTTCAAAATAAGTGTCACTTTGACACATTTCATACAAATTAAGAAAACTATTAAAAGTTATGTTTTATCCTTTGTTCACATATTAAATAAAATCATCTCTCTAATTACTACATTAAATTAGTAGGGTCAAAACTGGATTTTTATTTAAAATTTTGCATTGAAAATGTAAAACGACACTTTTTGTGAAACAAAAATAAAATTTTAAAACGACATTTATTTTGAAACAGAGGGAGTACTTAGATAATTGCTTTTTTCGTTGGTTAGTCCAACGGTCGTGAAAATATAGTCTAAACTGGTAGAATTTTGTAATAAAAAAAGGTAATATTAATGTTAAAAAAAAACAGAAAAAGTAATGTTACAGCTTATTGAATAATGTTAGACACTGTATGTGTACTTTTCATCGTAGATTTAATTTGAAGGTAACCGATAAAAAGGGAATCATTAGAGACATCAAATCTCCTAAGTACAATAAAAAACCATCAGTACCGGAGATTAATATACTGATCACTCCGGAAAAAATCGCAATTTTTTCTGTGCGTGAGACAAGTTATTCATCCTCTATGTTGGTGATCTTGACCACAGATGAATCACCAACTTTATGACACTCCAGCTAGCTTCCCGTAATCTACATGCGATCTCTTTCAATTTTCTAAAAATATTCTGCAAATATAAAAAACAAATATATTAGTACAATGTCTAAAATAAAGGAAAGGAAGCGTATGATGTATATATGAGAGAATTATGTTTATGTATTTAAAAAAAACTAATATATTAATTGATTATAATGATGTAGATTTTATATACAATTTCTTGTTACAAATTTCTTATTTAAATATTTAATATTTTCAATTGATGCTTACAATATAATTAGATTTAAAAATATAAAACTTAAATAAATATATAAGTAATCTAACAACATCTTTAAAGAGTGACGTAGTTCTAAGCAGGATATGAAGTTCCTGCTTACTATGCTCCCGCACATTTGAAAAGTTGAAGAAAGAGTGGCAGGGGTAGATCTGGGGCTCGGACGCTTTCAGTTTGACTTTGACAGTGAAAATGATATCACTAAAGTCTTCCAGATGGGATTTTTTCATTTCGATTTTTGGATGCTTTCGGTGGTGAGATGGGAGCCGGTTGTGGATGCAAAGTACCCTTCAACAATCACGTTTTGTGTCCGTGTCATGGGGATCCTACTCCATTTCTGGGCTGAGCCTACATATCTAGACATTGGTGCGGCTCTGGAGGAGGTAAAGGAGGTCGATATAAACAATGGCAAGATCAAAGTTGTGGTTGATGGCTATAAACCTCTCGTGTTCAAGACCAATGTAGAATTCCATAGTGGGGAAGAGACGGTGATCCACTTGAGTTATGAGAGACTCTTTGGAGTTTGCAAGATTTGCTGTAGCCTCTGTCATGACGAGGCTATCTGTTCACAACGTCCGATACATGATGAGCACCTCAAGCCACCACACGAAATTCCCACCATGAGGTTGGCACCAAGGATTCGTTCCGGTACAAAAGCACTCCGAGAAGATTTCAACAAAGCCGTAGAGAACTTGATCACTCAAAGGGAACTCGAAGACATCACGGATCAACTTGACAAGCTGGTCATCACGCCAAAGACTTCTATTCAAGACGTACTCCAAGACCAAGACAACCAAGCGCGCCAACCGGAGATCATATGGGACGGTCCAAACCATCCGGAAATGCACATCAAATCATACAAGGATGAATGGCCAGTTTTATCAACTCAACCACGAGTTTCCTTATTTGTCATCTCCACAACTTGAACCGAACCAAGGGGAACCAAGATCAAAGAAGAGAGTCACGGTTTATGAGAGTAAAAGGCATTAACCACGACTTTCCTAATCAATCTACACGTTCAAAGGTAAGACTTTTTAATTTAATATATATCTTGACTAATCCCTTTTTGCTCTCCTTTTTGATCTTGCAACAGCTAGTTATTTGAATTTTTAGTCTTTGCATTTATGCACTTTTGTATCAAATCTCTTTAATTTAGCTGTTTTAATTATTGTATTTATTTCGGTCATTGAAACCGCCAGCTGCTGAACCACTATATAAGGTTCCTTCTCAGCTATGTAATTTTCACCTTTTGATTAATAAAAATACCCCTTTTGTGTTCTTGAGAGAATTCAATCTTTTTCTGAGTTTTAGAGCTTGTGTGTGATTCACTTGTTCTTTGATTCACAGACTTATCATTGCCTAGATTCATAAGGCTTTGTGGCGTTTATCATTCCACACTTCGTCCATCCCACTCCTTGATCCGATCTGAGAGAGTTGCACAGCCAGCAGATCCGATTCCACACTCGTCCATTTCGACTCCATCAAACGATCAAATAGAGAGAGTTGCACAGTCAACTATTTGATCCCATCGTTCCACCACACTTATAAGATCATACCCCCTTGATCTTATATTATCATGGTATCAGAGCTTAAAGCTCCTAAACCCAGGTTTTATGTATCTTTTAATTCTTGTAATTTTCGTTTTGTTCTTCATTTGTTTCAGAAAACTCAAAAAAAAAAACAAACTTATTTCATTTAGTTTGTTTAAGTTGTCTTGCATCAAAAAAAAAATCAAAAACATTGCTTTGCTTCGTTTCTGTTTGTTGATTCATAAAAATTTTTAAAAAAAAAGTTTTAAATTCCTTATTTGACAATTTAATCCAAATCAATTTTGCTTTAAAAAAAAAGAATACCTTTGTTTGAATTCATTTGAAATTAATTTGTTTTGCTTTCACTTAAAATTAAAAAAAAAAATATATATATATCATTGGATTCATTGCAACCATCCGTCTTTTGTCTACAATCGATCATTTTGTATTAGTACTTGGGTTTGTGTTGTTATAAAACTTCCATTCCATACTTTTGCACTTGATCCTTGTTTCTTTGTGAACGCAGGAAAAGACCATGGATGAAGCTACCAATCCAACCGACCTTGCCCAGATTCTTGCCAACATCCATACTTCTATGGAGCTCCTTGGCGCTCGCATGGACCGGTATGAACGGCGACCACACCGTGATCCTGCCCGAGATGCTCGTAACCAGAGGGAACATGAGGACGAAGAAGAGAGCATGCCTGATTTAGAAGACGACCCACCACCTCCACGAAATCAGCAAGAACCAACCAAACACAAAGGGTATCGCGACCGCCGAGACCAACCCCGGGATAGAAACCGAGGCAATGACTACGACCGAGGAGGAGGCAAAGACATCAAGTTGGCTGCCCCAACTTTCGCTGGGAAGATCAACCCAGACGCCTACCTTGATTGGGAGAGACGAATGGAACACATTTTCGAATATTATCAATATTCCGAGGTAAGGAAATTATCACTTGCTGCTGCCCAACTTACTGACAACGCTCTTGCTTGGTGGGACAGGGATGTTGCAGACAGGCGAAGGCATCAACACCCCCAGATCAATACCTGGAGGGATATGCGGTTCAGCCTAAGGAAGAGATACGTACCAACTCATTATCACCAGGAAATACAAAGAAGATTCAACAAACTGTCCCAAGGAAGCAAATCGGTGGAAGAGTACTTTGAAGAGTTCGAAAGTCTTAAAAATAGACTGGAAATCGAGGATTCACCGGAGACTCAAATGGCGCAGTTTCTGGATGGACTCCAAGATAGGATTGACAAAAAAGTTGAAAGGCAAAGATACCATGACTTGGAGGAGCTTCTGCACTTAGCTATCCAAGCCGAGCAACATATCAAGAGGAAGATGGCCTCTACCAACCGGATCAAGCCCACTTGGACTCCTCAACGCAGCTTAGACAAAGGAAAGGCCATAGCCACGGATTACGGGTTCAAAAAGCCAGCATTCAAACCAGAGCAAGATAAGTCCCAAACTCAACAAATTACTAGAACTCGTGACATTGCTTGCTTTAAATGTCAAGGAAAAGGACACTATGCTCAAGATTGTCCCAACCAAAGGGTCATGATTCTCAAGGCTAATGGAGAGTATGAGTCCCAAGACGAAGGAGAAGAAGAAGAACAATCAGAGGATGATGTCACTAAATATCCCGAAGTCGGAGAAATACTTGTTGTTAAGCGAGCTCTTAGTGCACTCTTTGATGCTGAGACGATCCAAAGAAAAAACATCTTTCACTCTAGATGCACCATAAACTCCAAGGTATGTAGTTTAATTATTGATGGTGGTTCTTGCACTAACGTGGCCAGCAAGTATTTGGTTGATAAGCTAGGACTTCAAACGACAAAGCATCCTCATCCTTACAAATTGAGGTGGCTCAATGATGAGACCGAGCTCAAGATAGCTGAACAAGTCACGGTCCCATTCCACATAGGCAAGTATGCAGACACCGTTGTTTGTGACGTTGTTCCCATGCAAGCCGGACATCTCTTACTAGGGAGGCCGTGGCAATTCGACAAAGAGTCCATACATAATGGGAGAACAAACTACTACAGCTTCATCCACGACAAATGTAAGCACAACCTAGCACCCCTCACCCCTCAAGAGGTCCATGAAATGCAGAGAGCAATGGCGAAGGGAGCGGAGGTAAGTAAGACTAATCTTTATGTTACGCCTGCTACTGTTCTTCGATCCCTTAACTTGAAAGAAACGGTGCTACTAATGATCTTTAAGGAAGGATTGTTTTCAGGACAAGATGAAAAGGACCTACCACCGGAAGTACTTAAGTTACTTGATCGCATTGAAGATGTTTTTCCCGAAGAGATTCCACCGGGCTTACCACCCGTGAGAGGGATTGAGCATCAGATTGATCTTGTACCAGGTGCCCCTCTACCCAACCGAGCTGCTTATCGAGTCAATCCTGAAGAGGCTAAAGAGTTAGAGAAGCAAGTACAAGAGCTCATGACAAAAGGATACATCCGAGAAAGTCTCAGTCCATGCGCAGTTCCTGTTCTCCTTGTACCAAAGAAGGACGGATCATGGAGGATGTGTGTAGACTGCCGAGCCATCAACAACATTACAATCAAGTACCGACATCCAATTCCGAGGCTTGACGACATGCTAGACGAACTCAACGGAGCCACCATCTTCTCAAAAATCGATCTAAGAAGTGGCTACCACCAAGTGAGAATGAAGGAAGGTGATGAATGGAAGACGGCATTCAAAACCAAGAGAGGCTTGTATGAATGGCTAGTCATGCCATTTGGATTAACCAATGCACCAAGCACCTTCATGAGACTCATGAACCATATCCTAAGGGCATACATCTGTAAGTTTGTGGTTGTTTACTTTGACGACATACTGATTTATAGTACCTGTCTTGATGATCACTTGAAACATTTGGAACAAGTTCTTGAAACGCTTCGGCTAGAGCATCTCTATGCCAACCTTAAGAAATGCACGTTTTGCACTGATCAAGTGGTATTTCTAGGCTTTGTTGTAAGTTCTCAGGGTCTAAAAGTTGATGAAGAGAAGATTAAAGCCATCCAAGAGTGGTCAACTCTATCAACGATCGGTCATGTACGAAGTTTCCATAAACTAACCAGCTTTTATAGAAGGTTTTTCAAGCACTCCCGCACCATTGCTGCCCCACTCACGTCAGTAATCAAGAAAAATACCACATTCAAATGGGGGCAACCACAAGAAGAAGCATTCAACCAACTCAAAGAGCACCTTGATACAAGACTTTTTTATTCTTGTAAGCAATTCATCAATTGCTCATATCATTGCAATATTTGAGGTATCAATCCATCTTGGGAAGTTGATTCAATAAGAATGCAAAGTTTGGTTTAAGGTAAGCTAAATTAAAAAGTTTAAGGTGACAAGCAACAATTAAAAAAAGCAACCACAACCTAAGAGAGACACTACAAGTTCAATAATATGAAACTAAGCCTTAATTACTACTAATCAAGTACTAATGATGCAATTAACTACTAATCAAGATTGACAAGATACTAAAAACGAAACCTAGGGATGGAATCATTGATTTGGGAAACTAAATGGACAATCTTGCAATCATTTAAGCAACTAATCAAGCCATCTCTATGCCTAGAACACTAATTAAAGACTAATCCATGATGTGTGGCAATAATTTCTTTACTAATTACCCTAATGAACTAATGATGTTTTAGCATTAAAATGATTAGCAAGCATTAATCACAAGTCTAAATAGCATGATAAACACCCTAGGCAACTAATGATGTTTTAGGCTAGGTATGTAAATCTCTTATAAAGTTGGTTCAAGCATTTCATCAAACACTTGGTGGGTGTATGAAATGCCTATGATCCAAAATAGCAAAGATTAGCTATTTGGCATTAGAAACTACTTTATAAGAAGAGAGATGAAAGAATCTATCCTAGATTGCAAGATTGAACCATTAGAAATCCCTAAATCTAACCCATCCCCAAGTTCCTAAAGAACTACTCACTAATCATAGTTAAACCCATCAAATCAAAGATAAGAGAAAGGTTAAACATGATTAGAGAAAAGATTAATAGAAGTTCAAGATAGATATTGCATAAAACTTAAAGATCCAAAGCAAATACAAGGTTTTCTCTCAAAGAGGCTAAAAGTTTATGACAAGACAAGAGAGAATAAAAGTTAAGATAAAAATTAGGTCTAAAGAGTATTTATAGGAGGGACCTATAAAAGTGACAAGGAGGATTTGTCTGTGTTCGGATCGACCAGGCTCGTCGATCCAACTGGTCGATCCGAACATCTGGATGTTTGGTTCGACGTGTGTTGGTCGATCCATGTCGTCGATCCGAGCTCTTGTCGTCCGGCTTCTCCTTGACGTCTTGGTTAGGTCCGACGTAGCTCGTCGATCGGTGTCATCGATCCGAACCCCTGGATATGTGGTTCGACGAGCTCGTCGATCCGTTTCGTCGGATTGAACTCCTGGAAATCTTGTTCGACGTCTTCGTCGAACCGTCTCGTCGATCCGTCGTCCTGGAATTCTGGTCCGACGTCTTCGTCGATCCGACTCGTCGAACCAGTACGAGAAATCTTCTCCTTCATCTTCTTGGTGACTCCTTTCTCCTCCAAGTGCTATGCAATCCTTCTCCAGCTCCATCCACGCCTCCATAGTGCCCTTTTCACCTGATCAAGACTCCAAATGCACTAAAACATGCAAAAAGAACATGCAAAGAGATCCTAGACTCTAAATGATTGAAATGCAATACAATGATGCTAAATAAGGATCCTAAATGATGACAAACTTACACTAAATGGAGAGAAATATGATGCAAAATATAGACATATCAACTCCCCCAAACTTGCCTTTTGCTTGTCCACAAGCAAATGAAACACAAGCTAAGGAGAGAGGTTTGAAAGTGGGAGCTCAATATCCAAGATAGTTAACAATAATAATCAACTCAATATCCTAGTTCTTAATTCTAGAATGCATGTGAATACTTCCTACTCCAAAAGAGTTAGCCATGCCCATCTTAACATTCAAGTGTACTAAGAATTTAATCAAAACAAGTCTCCCTATCAAACCAACTCTTTAACATTCATTTAGATCAAAACCATGAATCATGACATTGCAAGGCTAGTGAATTCATTTGGTTTAAGGACTGGGTTTTGAGATAAAAATGATCCCAATTCTTCCAGTTTTGCATTTAAGTAAGGGTAACACTCAAAAAGATTGAACCATATGCATAATGCTAAAGGTAAGAAACAAGTGATGCATACAAGGATAGACTATCATCTACCCGAAATACTATCAATGATCCTACACCCCTCTCATTCATTTTTTAGCTCACTCAACCCTCTAGAATCTACCCTTTCATCAAGGCTTTTGTGCCTTGCTAAACCCTTTGAATTTCAAACATTTTTCTCTTTTTAAAGCTCTAAGGGGGAACTTCTTCAACTTACCAATTTCGGTGAATGGAGTAGTCTACACTTATCAACTTAGCTCTTCTTTTGATTTCTAGGTGGCTTTGCATATATATATATATATTTTACTTGGCCTTTTGGCTCTTTTGATTTCTTAAGACCACCTAGCACTTTTTATTTACTTAGAGCTATTCCTTTTTAAAACCCAAGACTCTCCATTTCAAACCATTTTTCCCCTTACTTTCCACCAACCCTTTTTATCCATCATTTCTTTCTTCCCAACTTTTCCACAACTCATCAAGCATAATCACAACCAATTAAACCTCCAAATCCTAAGCCTAAAGCTAACCTCAAAATGCAAGGTTAGAATCTACATGAAAGTCTATACTTGTCGTTTCAAACCTAACACTTTATGCTAAGTTCAATCGAAATAAAGGCCTCACAAGTAGTCACACAAAAACAATTGGCTTCAAAGGAGGTAAGGTTTGGTAGGAGTTCTACTTGAGTTCTACTTGAGCTAGCAAGAGGGTGGCAAAGTGAGTAAGAAAGCTCAAGTATTTTCAATCCATGAATTCACTTTCAATGCAAGCATGATAATTAAATGTCCAAATTCGGTTTAAGTGAGTAGAGTTGGCTATCAAATTCAAGACCATATTTCAACCAAAAACTAGTGACAAATGAGGTGGTCCAAGCATGGTTCTTCCTTACTTTCAAATTCATTCACAAGCATTAAAGAACTACTAACTAGGGTATTGAATTGATTACAAGAGTTAAAAATCTACAAGGATAGGCTCATCATTGCTCCCAATGCATATGCAAACAACCTAAATGAGAAAAATTCTAGACTCAATCATAAAATGTTAACAAGTGCAAATGCAAACTATATGATATTTTTTTATCTTTTTATTTTTAAATTTTCGAAATTTTTTTCATTTTTTTTGTTTTTCTATGCCTTATATGAGACTCAAATATGCATGCTAAAGAAAAATAAGATCACAAAACATAAAGTCAAATACCATATTCCACCAAACTTAAATTACACAGTCTCTTGTGTAATCCAAGCTTTGAGAAGATTTCAAACATGCAAAAACAAAAATAAAAATAAAAACTAAGTGGTATTTACAATGGTTTTAGAGTGATACCTTGATCAAAAAACGCATGGAGGAGGAGGAGTATGTATCCATGGAGTATGATGGATTGCTTGACTGAGGAGTGGAGCATCGCATGACTCTCTTCCCACGCCTCCTTGTCTCATAGGAGGAGGGGCGTGGCTCATCTTCATGGCTTTGTGCACTTGGGGTTCCTTGAAAAGAGTGGCGTCTCTCTACCATATATGGCTGTCACCTTCTTGATCCTCATGCTGCTCTTCTTGATGTCTTGAGGAGGGAGCCTTTTCACCCTTTGTCGTGAGGTCCTTGATTTGCCTCTTCATCTCCTTGACAGTCTTCATAAGCTTCCTAATGGTCTTATCTTGCCATCTGTTCCATCTTTGGAGAAGCTTGATGTGTTGGTGAGCTTGTCTAGAGGGTTCTCCTTGGTTAGCTCCTTCATAAGGCTCAAAGTTGTACCTATCACTACCATAGACTGGAGGAGCTTGATAAGGCTCAAAGTTGTACCTATCACTACCATAGACTGGAGGAGCTTGATAAGGCTCATGATCAGTGTCCCATGGAGCTATCGGGAAGGTCTCTATGTCGCCTAGATGTTCGTCGGATGGAGTGAAGGCAGAGTTTGATTTTTCTCTAAGGCTTGTGAGGTGAATGAAAGGAAGTCGGATTGTAGCCTCCTTGAGCCTTCCCACAATGAATTTGTACCTGTAGCCATTTCCCGACTTCACCAAGAACTGACCCTTAAGGAGGTAGGAGGAGTCTATGTACTGCTTTTCGGCAGAGGGATGTCCTAAGTTGATGCCAACTTACTCAAGAATAGGAGTGATCATGCCTCCAATGGCTAGTTGATGTGAGCGATCCTTCTACTTGGTTGTAGCTCTACCATAGTAACTCGCCGCATGAGTCACCCAAATCTGAACCATACCATTTCCCGTAGCATCACCTCGCATCTCGTAGTTATCGAGGTAACAGATGATGCTCTTGAGGCCAACATCTAGCATCTCCCACTCTTCAGCAGTTATAATCACGCTCTCCTTCTTAGCAAAGAAAGTGTGAGCTAGCACCTTTTGAGCATAGCGAATCGCGGGGTGACGGATCATCTTACTCCTGACTCTTCCGGTCTTGTAACTCCCATTACCAAGCATCTGCCAAAGCTTTTCCAACTCTGCCTTTCTAACGTCCAGACGCGAACCAGCACCTTCCCCCTCATCAAATCCAAGCACCTCACTAAGCTTCTTGAAGCCCATCTTGTAAGATTTGTTGCGAACCCGGAATTGGATGAATCCGAAGCCATCTTTTTCTGTATCAACACTCCCTGAACTCGAAGTTGTCACCTTCAAAGAAGAGAGGAATTGGCAAGTTTCCTCTTGGTAGCTTAGGTATGATTGGTTGAACCATCTCTCACACCCCAAATTCCGAAAAATTGCAGTTACATCCTCCAAGAGACCCAACTCATCAAGCAACTCATGATCCGGGTACTTAGTTCCCTTGAAAGACATCTCCATAAGGGACTTGTACACTGCTGAGGGTGTTGGAGTTGTGGCCGCAGCTCTCTCGGCTCTCCTCTCCTTGGCTTTCTCTCTACTAATGTCTCTCTTTTGAGACAACTTCCTTATAACCAGGGGACTCTTCTCAGGATCTTCTTCTTCCACCTCCAGGCCTCTTGCCTTGTTTCTTGCTAGCCTCACTCTTTGTTCTCCCCATATCACCTATAAATTCAAAAATCTTGGAAAAGAATGAGTGCATTGTGAATTAAAATTTTTGAAGGCAACAAGTATGTAATCATAAAGTTCTATGGGGGTTCCAAGAATCAAAATTCCATGACAATGAATTGCTAGCAAGAATTAATTTCTTTTATCATCTCTTTTATCAATCAAAGAAATCAACAAGGAATTTTTCAAATTAAGCATCCTTTAAGTGTTAACAAATTAAAAATTCATGAGGATTCTAGCCTAATTACTTGTTCAACATGGGAAAGCAAGGTTAAAGAAACCAATTTTGAAAATTTGAACATCAATTAGGCATAAACATAGATTTTCGCAACCCTTGAAAATTCTATAGAAAAATGTTCAAAAATCAATATTTTCCCATGTAATTCCTTGAAAAACTTCAACAATCATCACCCATAACAATATTAAACTATACCCAATTCAATCAATCCAGTCAAAACCTTTCTAGCAACCCTAATTTCCAATTCATTCTCATTGGGAAATTGAAGATTAAAAGAGAGGATTAGAAGACAAACCTTGGTTCCACGCAAAGGTATGGCCGAAATCTACTAAGAGATCAAGAGTGACACACAATTTCGAAATTATAGCACTTGGAATCACAAGATTTGATGAAGAATTGAGAGAGAAAAGTGAAAAACAAGTTCTTTTCTTTGGTGAATGATAGCAAATCGTGAATGAGTGAGAGATGTGGGGAAGAAGAAGTTTTTAATCCCTTAAAATCGGTTTAATTTAGGTGGGGAAGTCAACATTAAACCGGTCAAAGGAAGGAGGAAAAGTCAAGCAAACCTGTTTTTAGGAGTGGATCGACGTGTTCGTCGAACCGAACCCCTGCCAAAATGGTTCGACGTGTTCATCGAACTGCTTCGTCGAACTCAACTCCTGGAAACTTGGTCCGACGACATCATCTTACCAACTCGTCGATCCGTCGTCCTGGAAATTTGGTTCGACGACATACGTCGATCCAAGGCGTCGATCCATCCCTAAAACTTTCTTCCTTACTCTTTTCTCCAAGCCAAAGTCCTCCATACTCAACCTAAAACTTTCAAAAACTCAAAGAAACATAATCATAGAACTAAATGAAAAATATATACATGGATAACCATGTGAATGCCTCCCAAGAACGCTTGTTTAACGTCATTAGCTCGACTTTTCAAACCTTTTTAGGCAAGAGTGGGATCTTGAAGAAGACATGAGCTTGCCTCTTCCTTAGATTCATTCACCAAGTATGGCTTCACCCTATGGCCATTTACTGTGAAACTCTCCCCATTCTTTCCCATCAAAGTGATAGCTCCATAAGGCAAGACTTCTTGAATCTCAAAAGGGCCTCCCCACCTTGACTTGAGCTTACCCGGGAATAGCTTCAATCTTGAATTGTAGAGAAGGACTTTGTCACCAACACTCAGCTCTTTCTTCACAATCCTCTTGTCATGGAAAGCCTTGGTTCTCTCCTTGTAGATCCTTGAGCTTTCATAAGACTCAAGCCTAATCTCCTCAAGCTCTTGGAGTTGAATCAATCTCTTCTCTTGGGCTGTCTTTATGTTGTAGTTGAGAAGCTTCACAGCCCACAAAGCCTTGTGTTCAATCTCCACTGGTAAATGGCAAGCTTTCCCATACACAAGGTTGAAAGGAGACCTTCCAATTGGTGTCTTGAAAGCTGTTCTATAAGCCCATAAAGCATCATCAAGCTTGATTGCCCAATCCTTTCTTGTTATTCCCACAGTTTTCTCTAGAATAGCCTTGATCTCACGGTTTGAGACTTCCACTTGACCACTAGTTTGAGGGTGGTAAGGAGTGGCTACCTTATGCTTGACACCATGCTTGCTCAATAACCCTTCAAAGACCTTGTTGATGAAATGGCTTCCCCCATCACTAATCACAACTCTTGGTACACCAAACCTTGGGAAGATTATACCCTTGAACATCTTCACCACCACCTTGGAGTTATTGGTAGGACTTGCAATGGCTTCTACCCACTTGGAGACATAATCAACTGCTACCAAGATATACTTGTTTCCATAAGAAGATGGGAAAGGTCCCATGAAGTCTATGCCCATACATCAAACAACTCCACTTCTAAGATAGGGTTTTGGGGCATCTCATCCCTCTTGCTTATGTTTCCCTTCTTTTGGTAAGGTTCACACGTTTTGATGAACTCATGAGTATCTTTGAACAATGTAGGCCACCAAAATCCGCTTTGAAGAACCTTTGTAGCTGTCTTGAAAGTGGCAAAATGACCCCCATACTTGGACCCATGGCAATGAAAAATCACACTCTCAACCTCTTCTTGTGCCAAACACCTTCTCCAGTAGGGAATCATTGATTGCCAAAGCATCCTCAATCATCATCCTTGACAAATTATCAGCTACACCATTCTCCACACCCTTCTTGTCAACTATCTCCATGTCAAACTCTTGAAGAAGCAAGATCCATCTAAGGAGCCTTGGCTTAGTCTCCTTTTTAGCATAGATGTGGCGCAATGCAGCATGATCGGTGTAGACTATCACCTTTGAACCCACCAAATAGGATCTGAATTTCTCAAAAGCAAACACCACAGCCAAGAGTTCTTTTTCTGTTGTTGCATACTTGGTTTGAGCATCATCAAGTGTTCTACTAGCATAGTAGATCTCATGTAGCTTCTTCTGTTTCCTTTGTCCAAGAACAGCTCCAACCGCATAATCACTAGCATCTGCCATGATCTCAAATGGTATACTCCAATCTGATGCTTGCACAATAGGAGCACTCACAAGGGCTTTCTTGATTGTCTCAAAGGCTTGCAAGCATTCCTTATCAAACTGAAATTCCACCTCCTTACAAAGGAGCCTTGTCATAGGCCTAACAATCTTGGAAAAATCCTTGATGAATCTCCTATAGAACCCTGCATGCCAAAGGAAACTCTTTATGCCTTTCACATTGGTTGGTGGCGCCATCTTGACCATGACTTCTATCTTGGCCTTATCCACTTCTATACCATCTTCAGAAATCTTATGACCCAACACAATCCCTTGGTTGACCATGAAGTGGCACTTCTCCCAATTAAGAACCAAGTGAGACTCTTCACATCTTTGTAGAACCCTGCAAAGATTAGAAAGACATGCAGAAAAAGAGGCACCATACACAGAAAAGTCATCCATAAAAACTTCTACCATTTCCTCAATAAGATCGGAGAAGATACTCATCATGCACCTTTGAAAGGTAGGTGGAGCATTACATAACCCAAATGGCATCCTTCGATATGCAAAGGTACCATAAGGGCATGTGAAAGTGGTCTTCTCTTGATCATTAGGATGAATGGGTATTTGAAAGAACACACTATATCCATCAAGGAAACAATAGAAGGGATGGTTAGCCAATCTCTAAAGCATTTGGTCAATAAAAGGAAGGAGAAAATGATCTTTTCTAGTAGAAGCATTAAGTTTTCGGTAATCAATGCACATTCTATGGCCGGTGATAGTTCTAGTTGGTATCAATTCATCTTTTTCATTCTTAATCACAGTGATTCCACCCTTCTTAGGGACAACATGCACCGGGGAAACCCAAGTGCTGTCACTAATAGGATAGATCACATTAGCTTCTAAAAGTTTCAAGATTTCCTTTTTCACTACTTCCTTAAGGTTTGGGTTTAATCTTCTTTGGTGTTTAATTGAGGAAGCATTTTCATTTTCAAGGTGAATCCTATGAGTACAAAGCATAGGAGATATGCCCTTGATATCACTCAAAGAGTAACCTATAGCTCTCCTATACTTTCTCAACTCATTAAGGAGAGAGTTGAGCTCATCATCACTCAAGTTTTCATTTACAATGATGGGGTAAGAAGAGTTAGGGCCTAAGAAAGCATACCTTAGTCAAATGGGAAGTGGCTTGAGTTCCACCTATGGAGCCTTGAGTTCACTCCAATCATCATCAAGGTCCATTGCCAATTAACCATCCTCAAGCGCCTCTAGCCTTTCCTCTTGCCCTTGACTTGAAACCTCAACCCTCATGGACCCCTTGTCTTGGTTAAGTTCTTCTTTACCCTCACATGAAACTACCAATCTTGTAAAGCTTTCCTCCCCATCTAGTGCCTTGCGTGCATCAAGCATTTGCATGTATGCTAGTGTTTCCTCATGAAAATACCCATTCTCTCCATGTGGTTTGGTGAGAGCTACACTAAGATGGTCTTCTTGAGCTATTTCCTCTAGTAACTCATCGGCCAACTCATCCATAGTCTCAATGTAGAATGCTTGACCATCAATGGTTGGCTTCCTCAAGGTCTCCTTTATGTCAAACTTCAACTCAACCCCTTTTCCAAGATGCAAACTAATCTTCCCATGCTTCACATCGATGATAGCACCAGCTGTAGCTAGGAAAGGTCTTCCCAAAATCAAAGGATCCTTTGGCTCCTCATCCATCTTAAGTACCATGAAATCCATGGGAATGATGAAGTTGCTAACCTTGAGAGGAAAATCCTCAAGAACTCCAATAGGCATCCTCACACTCCTATCCGCTAGTATTAGAGAGATCCCACACTCCTTGTACTTGGTGAAACCAAGCTTCTTAGCTATTGAATAGGGCATGAGGTTGATGCTAGCTCCAAGATCACACAAGCAATTTTCAAACCCAAGAGGACCTAGGGCGCATGGTATAGTGAAAGAACCGGGGTCTGCAAGCTTCTTTGGTATCACATTGCTTTGAATAATTGCACTACACTCTTGAGTAAGCAACATAACTCCTTGGATGTCCCTTGCTCTTTGTGCCACGGTATCCTTCAAGAACTTAGCATATTGTGGAATCATCATAAAAACATCCACCAAAGGCATCTTGAGCTCAATGTCTTTGATTTTCTTGTCAAACATAGCCTTGTATTTCTCCACCAATTGTTTCTTAAACCTCCCGGGGAAAGGAAGCTTAGGCTTGTAAGGTGGAGGAACAAAGGTGGACTCCTTTTGTTGCACATCCTCTTTTGGCTTCTCCTTTACCACTTCCTTGCTTCTCTTTGCAATATACACATCATCAAATGTTATAGCATCTTGAGCTTTTTCAAAGCTATCCTCCCCATCTTGAATTTCAATGTCCTCATTGATCAAAGGACTTGTCCTTGGAGGCAACTCCTTTCCACTTCTCAAAGTAATAACATTGATGTATTCCTTGGGGTTTGCCTCACACTTTCCCGGTAGAGTGCCTTGAGTGTTTGAGCTAGAAGCCTTGCCTTTCTCAAGTTGCTTGAACTTTTGTTGAAGACCTCCTATTTGAGTAGCAAGTTCATTAAGTGAAGAATCCATCCTTGTGTTAATTTCAGCAATCTTCTTTCCCATGTTAGCATCACTATTGGCTTGACGTTGAAGGATTTGTTAAAGCATTAGCTGAACATTGTCTTTTGGAGGACCTTGTGAAGGTTGATTAAAACCCGGTGGAGCATTGGCTTGGTTATACTTTTCCCCACCAAAGTTGCCTTGGTTTCCTCCTTGGTAGTTAGACCTTGGTGCATAACCCTTTTGTTGATTGTTGTAAGGCACAAAAGGTTTGTTTTGAGTGGCTTGTGGAGGATAGACTTGATCTCCGGGGTTGGCTACATTAGTACTTCTATAAGAGAGGTTGTTATTCCCCTTATAGTTGTTGTTTGAGTAGTTGTTGTAGCCCCCTTGGCCACCCACGAAATTTACCACCTCTTGACCCTCTTGATACTCAACTTGATCCTCACAATCCTCTTGGTTCTCTTCAACAAAATGTACATGCCTTTGATTTGAAGACATAAGCTTGTCCATCTTGTCATGTAGAGATTTCATCTCTTTCTTTGTAGACTCATACTCACTTCCCCTTGGAGCTCTATCATAGTCTTCATTGTAATTACCATCACTCAAGGCAAGATTCTCAACAAGCTCCAAACCATCTTCTACTTCTTTGCCTAAGAAGTTTCCATTACTTGCGGTATCAAGAAGCATTCGAATCTTTGGAAGGACACCTCTATAGATGGTGCTTAGGAGAGACTATTGTGTGAAGCCATGATGAGGGCATTGCATAGTGTAGCCCTTGAATCTTTCCCATGCTTCATTGAAAGACTCATTGTTCTTTTGAGTGAAGCTAGAGATTTCATTCCTCAACTTGGCTGTCCTTGAGTTGGAGAAGAACTTAGATAGGAAAGCTTTCTTGCATTCATCCCAAGAGGTGATGGTACCTTGAGGCAAGTTTTTCTCCCATTGCCTTGCACTATCCCCAAGAGAGAAGGAAAAGAGTCTTGGCTTGAAAGCATCATCACTCACACCATTCATCTTGAACAACCCACAAACTCTATCAAAGTTATCCAAGTGATCAAGGGGATCTTCCATAGGCAAACCATGGAACTTATCTTGTTGAACCATTGAGATGAAAGCTGGCTTTACTTCAAAGGTGTTGTTGAATACCATATCTATTTTGGTGAATATTTGGAGCATCGCCAGCCCCTATGGTTCTCCCTTGTCTAGGCGCATGCAAGTTGTTTCCATTGCCCCTTGGAGCTTGCTCATTTCCATTATGAGCTTGGTCGGCATGCGCCATTGGTGGAGGGTGTTGAACTCTTTGATGTTCTTCCATTCTCAACCTTTCTAACCTTGCAGCCTCCCTTCTTGCAATCCTAGCAACCCTTTCCAACTGATAAATCTCTTGAAAGCCTTGGAAGTTGTTGTCTCCTTGTGATCTTAGGTGCATCCAAGGGAAACTGAAATCTAGAAAATGAAATGGTCAATAAACACAAAAGTATTACTTAGTCTCAAACTAAACTCAAATCTTAATGATCAAAGAATCTCAATTTGGCAACAGCGCCAAATTGATACAAGACTTTTTTAATCTTGTAAGCAATTCCTCAATTGCTCATATCATTGCAATATTTGAGGTATCAATCCATCTTGGGAAGTTGATTCAATAAGAATGCAAAGTTTGGTTTAAGCTAAGCTAAATTAAAAGGTTTAAGGTGACAAGCAACAATTAAAAAAAGCAACCACAACCAAAGAGAGACACTACAAGTTCATTAATATGAAACTAAGCCTTAATTACTACTAATCAAGTACTAATGACGCAATTAACTACTAATCAAGATTGACAAGATACTAAAAACGAAACCTAGGGATGGAATCATTGATTTGAGAAACTAAATGGACAATCTTGCAATCATTTAAGCAAATAATCAAGCCATCTCTATGCCTAGAACACTAATTAAAAACTAATCCATGATGTGTGGCAATAATCCCTTCACTAATCACCCTAATGAAATAATGATGTTTTAGCATTAAAATGATTAGCAAGCATTAATCACAAGTCTAAATAGCATGATAAACACCCTAGGCAACTAATGATGTTTTAGGCTAGGTATGTAAATCTCTTATAAAGTTGGTTCAAGCATTTCATCAAACACTTGGTGGGTGTATGAAATGCCTATGATCCAAAATAGCAAAAATTAGCTATTTGGCATTAGAAACTACTTTATAAGAAGAGAGATGAAAGAATCTATCCTAGATTGTAAGATTGAACCATTAGAAATCCCTAAATCTAACCCATCCCCAAGTTCCTAAAGAACTACTCACTAATCATAGTTAAACCCATCAAATCAAAGATAAGAAAAAGGTTAAACATGATTAGAGGAAAGATTAATAGAAGTTCAAGAAAGATATTGCATAAAACTTAAAGATCCAAAGCAAATACAAGGTTTTTCTCTCAAAGAGGAAATAAAAGTTTGACAAGACAATAGAGAATGAAAGTTATCATAAAAATTAGGTCTAAAGAGTATTTATAGGAGGGACCCATGAAAATGACAAAAAAAAATTGTTTGGGTCTTGGTTCGACGACTTCGTCGATCCATGCCGTCGAACCGAACTCCTGCCGAATTGGTTCGACGTCCTTAAGCGAGCCGAGTCATCGAACCGTACCCTTGGTCTCTCGGCTTCTTCTTCTTGGCGTCTGGGCTTGGTTCGGCGACTTCGTCGATCCATGTCGTCGAACCGAACTCCTGGAAATCTTGTTCGACGTCTTCGTCGATCCGTGTCGTCGAACCGAACTCCTGGAAATCTTGTTCGACGTCTTCGTCGATCCGACTCTTCGAACTGTCGTCCTGGAATTCTGCTCCGACGTCTTCGTCGATCTGACTCGTCGAACCAGTACGAGAAATCTTCTCCTTCATCTTCTTGGTGACTCCTTTCTCCTCCAAGTGCTATGCAATCCTTCTCCAGCTCCATCCACGCCTCCATAGTGCCCTTTTCACCTGATCAAGACTCCAAATGCACCAAAACATGCAAAAAGAACATGCAAAGAGATCCTAAACTCTAAATGATCGAAATGCAATACAATGATGCTAAATAAGGATCCTAAATGATGACAAACTTACACTAAATGGAGAGAAATATGATGCAAAATATAGACATATCACGCCTCACTCACGCACCGGTATTAGTATTACCTAACTTTGATCATACCTTTAAGATTGAATGTGATGCATCAGGGACGGGTATAGGAGCTGTCTTAACCCAAGGAGGCCGGCCAGTAGCTTACTTTAGTGAGAAATTCAATGGAGCCGCCTTAAACTATCCCACCTACGACAAGGAGCTTTATGCCTTGGTAAGGTCTCTAGAAACTTGGCAGCATTATTTGTTGTCTAAAGAGTTTGTCATCCATACAGATCATGAGACTCTTAAGCACCCAAGAGGACAGAAAACACTCAAAAAGAGACATGCCAAATGGTTAGACTTCATAGAAACGTTCCCTTACATCATCAAGTACAAGAAGGGGAAGGAAAACATAGTAGCGGATGCACTATCTAGACGCTATGCTTTAATCACCACTATGGAGGCAAAGGTAATGGGTTTTGAACATATTAAGTTACAATATGAAACCGACCCAGATTTTGCAGATCTCTACAAAGGAAACCGCAAAGGAGCCTTTGGTTCATTCTACCAACATGACGGGTTCCTATTCCGAGACAAGAGGTTGTGCATTCCACGAGGTTCCATGAGAGATTTGCTAATGAGAGAGTCACACGGAGGTGGCCTGATGGGACACTTTGGTGTCGACAAAACCCTGAGTATTATTGTGGAGCATTTCTTCTGGCCTCACCTTAAGAGAGACGTGGAGCGGTTCTCCGCTAGATGTATCACATGTCTCAAAGCCAAATCCAGGTCACATCCACATGGTCTTTATATTCCATTACCTATTCCTAACATGCCTTGGGTAGATATTTCCATGGATTTTGTCTTAGGTTTGCCAACCATGAGGCATAAGGATTCCATCTTTGTGGCTGTTGATCGGTTCTCAAAAATGGCTCACTTCATCCCATGCTCCAAGACCAATGATGCGACCCAAACAACAGACTTGTTCTTCAAAGAGGTAGTACGTTTACATGGTTTACCAAGAACCATTTTATCCGACCGAGACACGAAATTCCTCAGTCATTTCTGGAAGACACTGTGGCGGAAGCTAGGGACCAAGTTGCTCTTCTCCACTACGTGTCACCCCCAAAAGGACGGTCAAACCGAAGTTGTAAACCGCACCTTGTCCACTCTTTTGAGAGCCACAATCGGTAACAATTTAAAGAATTGGCTTGACTGTTTACCTTATATTGAATTCGCTTATAACCGAGTACCCCACTCTGCTACTAAGCTTTCACCTTTTGAGATTGTGTATGGTTTTAAGCCTCTCACTCCACTGGATCTTTCGCCCCTGCCACAACATGAGCAAGTCAGTCAAGATGGCGAAAGCAAAGCCGAATTTGTCAAGAAGCTGCATCTCAAAACCAAAGAAAACTTAGAGAAGAAGACCGTTCAATATAAGAAGCATGCGGACAAAGGACGAAAGGCAGTCTCATTCGAACCAGGAGATTGGGTATGGCTGCATATGCGGTCAGAAAGGTTCCCCAGCCAGAGAAAATCCAAGCTTTCACCTAGAGGCGACGACCCATTCCGAGTACTTGAGCGCATCAACGACAACGCCTACAAGTTGGAGCTACCAGGTGAGTTCAACATCTCATCCACTTTCAATATTACTGATCTCTCTCCATTCGATGCAGATGAAACAGTTCTGAAGTCAGAACCTTCTCAATAGGGATGGAATGATGAGCACCTGAAGCCACCACACGAAATTCCCACCATGAGGTTGGCACCAAGGACTCGTTCCGGTACAAAAGCCCTCCGAGAAGATTTCAACAAACCCGTGGAGAACTTGATCACTCAAAGGAAACTCGAAGACATCACAGATCAAGTTGACAAGATGGTCATCACACCAAAGACTTTTCTATTCAAGACGTACTCCAAGACCAAGACAACCAAGCGCACCCACCGGATATCATGTGGGACGGTCCAAACCATCCGGAAATGCACATCAAATCATACAAGGATGAATGGCCAGTTTTATCAACTCAACCACGAGTTTCCTTATTTGTCATCTCCCCAACTTGAACCGAACCAAGGGGAACCAAGATCAAAGAAGAGAGTCACGGTTTATGAGAGTAAAAGGCATTAACCACGACTTTCCTAATCAATCTACACGTTCAAAGGTAAGACTTATTAATTTAATATATATCTTGACTAATCCCTTTTTGCTCTCCTTTTTGATCTTGCAACAGCTAGTTATTTGAATTTTTAGTCTTTGCATTTATGCACTTTTGTATCAAATCCCTTTAATGTAGCTGTTTTAATTATTGTATTTATTTCAGTCATTGAAACCGCCCAGCTGCTGAACCACTATATAAGGTTCCTTCTCAGCTATGTAATTTTCACCTTTTGATTAATAAAAATACCCCTTTTGTGTTCTTGAGAGAATTCAATCTTTTTCTGAGTTTTAGAGCTTGTGTGTGATTCACTTGTTCTTTGATTCGCAGACTTATCATTGCCTAGATTCATAAGGCTTTGTGGCGTAGATGACACAGTATCACGGGCGTGATCAGTGTAGGGACGGTGGGATTGGGCCGCTGGCTGTTCAACACTCTCGGCGACAATCAAGAAAGGGACGGCGGGATGATGTGGATCGAGTGTGGAACCGAACAAAGAGCCGTAGAACTCTATTTGCAAGGTTAGAAGATGGTGAACGGATAGATTATGATGGATCGATGGTCGCCACAAAGCTTATGGGGATAACTTTGATAAGACAAACTCACGTACTCAAGTTGAATCGCACAAGATGAGCAAGAGAGGGTTTAGCCGACGGCTAGGGTTCTTTCTTAAAGAAAGTTCGGTTTCTTTATTGATCTAGGGTAAATGATACAAGGCTGTGAGATGGGACTTTATAAGAGTCCGAACAGCTATGCCCTTCTAGGGGACTTGAAGCAAATTACATGAAAACTATACTAAAGACATAATTCGGCTAACAAGTGCCTTACTCTAAAATAAAATGTAAATAGTGGCTAACAAATGCCTTACTCTACTAAATGAAATAAGCGACTAAGCTTAGACAGAAAGAGATAAACCAAAGTTTTTATTAGCCCAAATAATCATATGGAAATGTATAAAAATGTCTTACCTTGGCCGGACGGTTTAGATGGACGGCCGCGTCCGGTTTGATCAATTGATGCGCTCAATGAGGAATAAGGAAACTTCTCTCCTTTCGTGAATAACAGGCCACTCTTTGATATATCCCAATGTTTTTATGCTTGGACCGTTGCTGATGAAGGTAGCTTCCTCTCGTGGCTGGTAGCTTGATTCCTTGGCGCGCGTAAGGCCGTGATCCTATAGCTCGGCATTGGCTATGGCTGCTTCTCTCGAGATGCTTAGCTTGTTGAGCTGAGAAGTGATGGCTTGGAGCTCCTTGTCGGTGATAAGTGTTTCCACGGCGTGATTAAAGCTCTCGGCCAAGTCTTTAGTTCCTGACCGCGTCCTTGGTGTTTGTCTCATGATGGGAACGAGGCTGGCCGGATGGATGCTGGTATCTAAGTCTGTGTCATCCTCTCCCTCTTGTGAAGGTTCTGTCCTCAGAACTGGTTCTCCTGCATCGAAAGGTAGCAAATCAGAAACATTGAAAGTGCTAGAAATGTTAAACTCACCAGGCAGCTCTATCTCATAGGCGTTGTCATTGATCTTCTTGAGGACTTTGAAAGGGCCATCTCCCCGCGGTGCAAGCTTGGATTTCTGCTGGTTTGGAAATCTCTCCGTCCTCTTGTGTAACCAGACCCAATCTCCGGGTTCAAAGGTTACTTCTTTGCGTCCTTTGTCTGCATTCTTCTTGTAATGCTCATTCTCTTCTCTATGTTCTCCTTGACCTTCTGGAACATCTTCTTCTTGAGCTCGGCCTTGCTAACTCCATCTTGATTCACTTGTTCTCTCGGTGGCAGGGGTGCAAGGTCTATTGGAGCTATCGGCCTGAAACCATACACAATCTCAAATGGCGAGATCTTAGTAGCAGAGTGTGGGACACGATTGTAAGCAAATTCAATGAATGGTAAACAATCAAGCCAGTTTCTGAGATTTTTACCAACCGTGGCCCTTAAAAGGATTGAGAGAGTGCGGTTTACAACCTCAGTTTGTCCATCCGTCTGTGGATGACAAGTCGTGGAAAAGAGAAGCTTGGTTCCTAGCTTCCTCCACAAGGTTCTCCAGAAATGACTGAGGAACTTGGTGTATCTGTCCGAGACAATCGTTCGTGGCAGCCCATGTATCCTCACTATCTCTTTGAAGAAGAGGTCAGAAATCTGAGTAGCGTCGTTGGTCTTGGCACAAGGAATGAAGTGCGCCATTTTTGAGAATCTGTCTACTACTACAAAGATCGAATCCTTGCTCCTGATCTTTGGTAAGCCTAGGACAAAATCCATAAAAATGTCTACCCATGGTAGGTCAGGAATAGGTAAGGGAATGTATAAGCCGTGAGGATGTGACCTGGATTTGGCTTTGAGGCAGATGATGCATTTGGAACAGAAACGTTCCACATCACGTTTGAGATGAGGCCAGAAGAAGTGCTCGGCCACAATGCTCAACGTCTTGTCTCGGCCGAAATGCCCCATGAGTCCTCCTCCATGTGCTTCTCGGATGATCAGGTCACGCATTGAGCTTTGAGGAACGCACAGTCTCTTGTCTTTAAACAGGAACTCCTCATGCTTAAAGAATGATCCAAAGGCTCCTCGGGTGCACTGCTTGTGTAGCTCGCCAAAGTCAGTGTCTTCTGCATATAACTCCTTTAGGTGCTCAAAGCCCATGATCTTGGCCTCCATTGTGGAAATCAGCGCATGCCTTCTGGACAAGGCGTCGGCCACTATGTTCTCCTTTCCTTTCTTGTATTTGATGATGTAAGGGAAGGTTTCCACGAATTCAAGCCATCTAGCATGCCTTTTCTTTAGAGTAGTTTGTCCTCTCAAGTACTTAAGAGTTTCATGATCTGTATGAATAACAAACTCTTTAGTTAAAAGGTAATGCTGCCAAGTTTCCCGTGATCTTACCAAGGCATATTGCTCTTTGTCATAGGTAGGATAGCTAAGCGTGGCTCCATTGAGTTTCTCACTGAAGAACGCCACCGGCTTCCCCCCTTGAGTTAGTACCGTGCTGATGCCAGTCCCTGATGCATCACATTCCACCTCGAACGTCTTGTCAAAGTTCGGTAGAACTAGGACAGGAGCATGCGTGACGCTGTCCTTGAGCTTCTGGAAAGCCTTATCCTGTTCGGATCCCCAAGCAAAGGCTTTATCTTTCTTGATGACAGATGTCAAAGGAGCAGCAATGGTGATGAAGTCCTTGACAAACCTTCGGTAAAAACTCGCTAGGCCATGGAAACTCCGGACGTGACCAATGGTGGTGGGCGTGGGCCAGTCCTGTATGGCCTTGATCTTATCCTCATCCACCTTTAGACCCTGTGAACTAACAACAAAGCCTAAAAATACCAATTGATCAGTGCAGAAAGTACATTTGTTAAGGTTCGCATATAACCCTTCTATTCTTAATGTTTCTAGAACCTTTTCAAGATGCACAGTATGATCAGCTAAGCTTGAGCTCTAAATCAATATGTCATCGAAATATACAACCACAAACTTACAGAGATACGCTCTTAGAACATGGTTCATAAGGCGCATGAAGGTGCTGGGGGCATTGGTGAGACCGAACGGCATGACTAGCCATTCATAGAGACCTCTCTTGGTCTTGAATGTCGTCTTCCACTCGTCACCCTCCTTCATCCTGACTTGATGATAACCGCTTTTCAAGTCTATTTTTGAGAAGATGGTGGCGCCACTCAACTCATCCAGCATGTCCTCTAACCGTGGGATTGGATGTCTATACTTGATGGTAATGTTGTTGATGGCCCAGCAGTCCACGCACATTCTCCAAGTACCGTCCTTCTTGGGTACTAGCAAGACCGGTACAACACAAGGACTTAAGCTCTCGCGGATACAGCCTTTGGCCATCAGCTCCTGGACTTGTTTCTCTAGCTCATTTGCCTCCTCCGGATTCACTCTATAGGCTGGCCTATTGGGTAAGGGAGTGCCGGGGATGAGATCTATCTGATGCTCAATGCCTCGGATGGGAGGTAGACCGGCTAGTATCTCGTCCGGAAAGACGTCCTTGAAGCTGTCTAGTAGCGTGCTAACTTCGGGTGGTAAGTCTTTCTTTCCCTGTCCTGAAATCATACCTTCCTTAAAGATCATTAATAGCACATGTGTTTTATGATCTAAGGCCTTTAAAACAGTGCTAGATGATACGTAAAGGCTGGTTTTACTTACCTTGGATCCTTTGTCCATGGCCTTTTGCAAGTCAAAGACCTCCTGTGGGGTAAGTGGGGCAAGGTTGTGCTTGCGCTTGTTATGCGTGAAGCTGTAGAAGTTGGTACGGCCGTTGTGCTGAGTCTCTTTGTCGAATTGCAATGGCCTGCCGAGCAAGATATGGCCAGCTTGCATAGGGACTACATCGCAAAGGACTTGATCCACATACTTCCCTATGCTGAATGACACAAGGACTTGTTCTCCTATCTTCAGCTCCGTCTCATCATTCAGCCACTTAAGTCTATATGGCCGGGGATGCTTTGTCTTCTCTAGACCTAGCTTGTCTACCAAGTATTTGCTCGCCACATTGGTACATGATCCTCCGTCTATGATCAGGCTGCATATCTTGGAGTTGATGGTACACCG